>JANAVB010027999.1:19764976-20164202 GCA_029216955.1 Iris pallida | reverse complement strand
ATCACGTATTGGCCAGACTCATCTCGATTTTTTGTCGATTTTGGATTCACTTGGGGCGGGGAATATTGAGTAAGACATGTAGACATACCCCAAATCCGGAATCTCCCACTGGAATCTACCGGAAGCATAGCCATCTCTGCCCGATCAGTGAGAGATGTGCCTGATACCTACAGACGTTTACATGTCGACCTCGGTATTTTAAAACACACTGTTAGATCATAGTTGGACTCACCCTGGATTCATTGATCACTGTTGGACTCATCTTGTACTGAAATCATTGGTATCGGATTATATGGACTGGACTCACACTGGGATTATATTAGACTTATATCGTACTGTTTGGACTGTAAATGTTATTCTAGTTCAGTTAGCTTTTATTACAGTCTTCATTGCCATGATTCTTCTCTTATTTTAGTTACCTTTCTTTTCTTGTATCTTACTGTTTCTCTATGCCATCATTACCTGTATAAAACTGCCATGCTCATCAAAAAACTGTCTATAACTGCTTTATAGTTCTTTGTCATTTACTTGGGTTTTTCTAGATGAGTTGTACTCGTTCCGTCCTGATTGGGACCTGTTGAAAATATTATAGATGATAATCTGAGGACACATGCCCTACTTACCATAGACCTGGCGAGGGATTAGCTACCTTGGTTCCGACTCTCAGGAGTGATATCAGGAGATTAGTAGTAGTACTTTTAGCTTTCATGTTTTGACTTGTTGTATTGAAGTTAAGATATTGAGTTGTGTATTAAGTTTGTTTGAGACATTGTTGTATATTTAGTAGTTAGTTGTTGTTGTCTTTAATTCCTTAGGTATAACTTCGGTGTTATCTTTTCGTGTTTTAGACTGTGGTTGAGTATATCCACCCTTTACTTGTCCTCCATTCGGAGCTGATATGGACAAATACATTTAATTTACTGCATGAGATTAGTTAGCAAACTAGGACAGCTTACTACCGCCGACACTGCGGCGTAGGCTGGAGTACCCACTTCTCGTGCCCCTATAAGGGTGCGGGTCGTGACACATTTTAGTGGTGGCCCATGCAGGTCTCTCGAGACTAAATTGTTTGGTTACGTTATTGTACCAAGCATGCCTGCAATTAGGAACTTAAGGTAATTAGACAACATTAGGAATGACGCTTAGAATACCTAGAGGAATACTAGGATTGCAACATAGGAAAATATCACATGCTTTCTATTATAATAGATTTTTGTCTATGATTGTTTTGTTTAAAGAGTCCTTATAAGTCCTTTTTTTGTAATTAGATGGTGCTTACTCGTTCATCCCAGTATGTCTCACCTGAGAATGGCACACTCCCCATCCAGTCAGCTGACCAGTGACTGATACACCTCACCTACCACTTTCCCCACTCCACAGATCCACAAACCCAGATATCTCCACCACCTTCCACCTCACAGGCACAGCAGGACCCAAATACTTCCACCACCCCCTTTCACTATACCTACCAGGCTTCCGTCACACTCGACGGGAACCAACTGCTCATTCTGATCCAGGGGTTCCTAACAACCCATCAGGAGCAGACCATCCTACTCTGCCAAAGCATGGAGCATTCTGAGGAACGTACCATGGTCCCACCACCTGTAGAGCCGCGGCAGCAGAGAGCGGGGACGATCAAGGACTTCATGGGTTGAACCCCAAGGAGTTCTTAGGGATGAGGGATAGTAGTAGCAGATGACTGGTTAGATTCGGTAGAGAGGAAGCTCATTGGAGTTAGGATGCCGAATGACCTCCAGGTCGAGGCAGCGGGATTTTTGCTGATAGACTTGGCAGGAGTTTGGTTCCGGAATGAGCCGTTGTTTGAGAGAGGAGAGCCACTTGGGATCAGTTCAAGACCCAGTTCAAGAAGAAATTCTTCTCGACCACCGCTAGGGTAGCCATGGGGCTACGATTCCAGAACATCCAGCAGGGGAACCGTTCTGTTGACGAGTATGCGGCAGAGTTTAGTCGCCTGAGCCATTTCGCTCCTAGTCTAGTTGCTGACCCTGAGGAGATAACGCGTAGGTTTTGCCATGGTCTAGTTCCAGACATTGGCATTCTTATAGTGGCGAACGGTATGACTGACTACTACCAGAGCTTAGAGTTAGCCCGGAGTATCGAGGAGCGTCTTCTGTCTTGCAAGAGGCCGACTTCTGTACACATTGAGAGACCCTCCAAGCGTCAGGCTTTCCAGCAGAAAGTGTCGACGCTACACCAGCAGACATATCATCCTCCCACACCACATCATTCGACCCCACCAGTTAGAGCCCCGGGACCCCGGCAGCAGAGGCCATTTCAACAGGTGCAACATCAGTATCGGGGTCAGGACCCGAAGACGATCAGTTGTTCATACTGCAGGACGCAGGGACACACCAGGGAGCAGTGTAGGAAGAGGCTGAAGGTTTGCTATACCTGTGGGTCTGATACCCATCAGAAGATGGATTGTCCTATTGTACCTCCTTATAAGGGAGCTAGGCCACCTGTAGCTCAGCACCAGAGGGGTGGAGCTTTTGCGATGACGGTCGAGGAGACCAACGCTGCAGGGTGACGGGTTAGCAGGTTTGTCTTTTCTGTCCTTCCTTTCCCATCTTGTTGTATGATTCCATTAGTACCTGTCAGGATATGCTTGTGGTATACTAGATAGTGTAGTTACCCTGTTCGAGACTGTGGAATCACGACCAGTAGGACTATGATTGCATGTTATCTTTTTTACTTTAATTGACTGGGGGTTTGACCTAGGAGGAGTACGACTATCTTAATTTCGAGGACGAAATTTCTCTAAGGAGGGTAGACTTGTAACACCCAGTTTTCTGAAATTGAGATATTTTGAAAATTTATTATTTTTTATTATTTATTAATGGTATTTTAGTCATGATATAATTTTTGGTAATTTTAGTTAATTTAAAACTATTTTTCTAAGTCACGACTTATGACTTTGTGATTTTACTAGTATAACCCTAGTGTAAACCCTAGAGATTTCATAACCTAGAGACTAACCATGACCATGTAAGCCTAACCATGTGATTAGGATATCAAATTATCACTTTTTAGTTAAAAGGGTATTTTGGTAATTTATTAGAATTTATTTGGATTTATGTAATTTATTATTATTTAATTAGTTGATTAGTGTCATGTTAGCTCCTAACCTAGTTTAGCACTAATCTAGAGGTTAGCAACTAACCTAGAAGACTAAGTAGAGGAGGTTAGCTTTATCTATAAATATCTAGTTTACAAATATCTAGATATTACCTATCTAAGATATTTCCTTTAGAAACCTAGAATATCTCGGGGTCAAAGACTTAGAGACTAAGCTTGCTAGGTGGAAAGGAACCCTAAATATCTACCCTACCCCCCCCTCTCCCGCCCCATGGCAGCCCAACCCTACCCCCCATCCTATATAATCACACCCCCCTTCATTCAAGCTTCTTTTTATTACTCTTAAAAATCTAGTTTTTCCTACAACTTCAACCTTCCACAACTTAGCCATTTTAGCTCCAAATTGAGCCAAACTTCTTGCATTGGAACCTCCTACCATTGAGGATGCTAAGGGGAGCTAGCTAGCTAGGTTGCATAGCATTTTGGGCACCATCAAGTGAAGAGGACACCCCCCTAAAACCTTGTTTTTATTGAGTTTTCACTCAATAGGTTGTTTTCCATAAATAAATTTCTTTATTTATTGTGTATCTGGGAAAATTATAACTGTGGGAATCTGATCTAGAAGACGATCACTTTATCCCTTGGACTATACGAAGAAGAAAAGCTCTCAAAATTTTGACAGTAGATAACTATGTATCTGTCCAATGAATGAGAAAAAGAACTCTATTTATAGAGTCAAAAATAATAACTGAAAACATAACTATCTTCACTGCCTGTGCTTAGTTGAAAATCACGCAGGATTTAACATACGCAAGGTTGTGAGCAGTTACTGGACGTGGCCTGTAACTGTTGGACACATGGCAATCATGCATGAGTCGTGTACAAGTTACATGACACGCAGGCGAGAGATCAGTGGCATGGCTGCCACGTACTCCAATTTGATGAAATCCATGCAGACTTGTTGAAGACGAAATCCACGCAGACTCGGGATAGAAAGCTTCAAAATCTACGCAAACTTGGGGCAAGAAGCTTCAGAATCCACGCAGACTTGGTGAAGAAAACTTCAGAATCTACGCAGACTTGAGGAAGAAAACTTCAGAATCCACGCAGATTTGAGGAAAAACTCAAAATACACGCAGACTTGGGATAGAACTGCCAGCTGTCTTGATTCAGCGTGCCTCGACTGACACAAAATCTCTGGCAAGTGGTTGCTTTTGTCAGTCACATTAAATGACAAGAAGCTCTTTTGGTACGCCAACTTGACGAAGGTTGAGTCTTGCTGAAGAAGATTTCAAAAATCACACAATAGACGGCTGTGATCTCTCGAATTCTGTGCATACGTGACATACGAAGAGACATTCTTCGACTGTTGTGCTGTCAGTCATAATTACTCTCTGACAAATGATGAGCTGTCTTCCCAGCGTGATTTGTAAATATTGTCCTGATCAACTGAACGTGACTTTTGACTCTGTCCTGATCAATTCAGCGTGACTGTTATTTTTAAAGGCCTACAAGACCCCCTTCAAAGTTTTCGAAAAATTGAAAAGACTTCAAAATTTTCGAAATACTTTGAAAATAAGATGATAAAATGAAATCAGTCACGCTGAGATGACTTCAAATTTTTTCGGAAGTCGGAAAGACTTCGAAATTCTTTGAGAATATCCAAATGAACTTATTAAATGTCATGATGACTCTTCATTTTCCGAGACTGATTACATCCAGTTTATGGTGGAATATGAACCGCCGGCGAGCTCTGTTATATAAACAGGGAGAGGATTCATTTAATCTTCATCTTACATCAACATGACACCAAAGGAGAAAGCTGAGGAAGAAGCACGCAAGTTGGGCTTTTGTTCCCATGGTGACCCCACTTTTGGAGGTGAAGAGCCAGAGCCCCTTGTCTTCGAACTCAAAGATGATCCCTTGCAACTAGCCAAGAATTTCTTGAGCTATTTTGGCTTAGATGGCTCGTTCTCTTATGATGGGCGCAGCCTCATAGAGCAGCGTGAAATGTTGAAGGCTCTGTTACACCGCATGGGGGTTAAAAGCGTAGAAGAACTAGGCATTAAGCTCAGTCGCTCTGGAAAATAGAGCGTGTCTTTTGTGCTTTTGTTGCACTCTTTTTGTTTTGTCTTTTGTAAGGCCATCAGTGTCTGTCTTGAAGAATGAAGTACAACTTCTGTGTTTAATCTGCGTGCATTAATGAAGAATATTAATTAGCACCCTTTGACTATTTCCCATGTTGCTCTGTCTTCCAAAGCACACGTAACACTCATTCCACGGTTTACGAGCGCTATTTATGCGGATCTTTTCCAAGAATAGACTTGTACTTTGCCCTTTAAATAGATAGAAGAGTTTCACAGATACTCATCTCCCATTCCTCTTCTTCTTCTCTGAGAATGAAATTTTTGGGAGATTTCACTCTCAAACAGGAAAGCAATGTTTTCTAATGTTCGACTTCTGCGCACTGTATCAAACATGAGTTTGCCAATCCTTAGCACCAAACTTGAAGGTAAGTCAGTGTAATATGTGTACTATTTTTGCTGTTGAAGATAGGCTTTCTGTTTCTTGTTTCTGATTTGAACAATACACGCCTGTCTCTATTTTATAAATGCACGCTGAATGATTTCTGTTGATCTAATCTTTTTCTTCTTAATACTTTCTGCAGAAACTTGGCTAAAAATTTTCTTCAGAACTGGCATTTGGGGATGTGGATGCTGTGGAGAATATCCTGTTGACATCTACATCAGGGAGCTCATACGCTTTTGACGCGTAAATCAGACAACTCAGAACTCTTCGTGGGATAGAAGGGTCTTTCTCAGATGGTAGGAAGAGCCTTTATACACGAGAGTTGGATGGTGGAGTCAACTCTACCCCGAGAAATCAGGTAGTAGAGTTCCTTTCACGGGAGAACTAGGAATTGTATCCCAAGGTTGGATACATTCCTGTCTCCTCTGAAAGGTCGCTCCTAATCCACCAATTGTATTGGCAGCACCACGACTTCGGGCTGCCATTCTCTGTGGTTCTCCTCTCGTCTGAGAGAGAAGACCAGAGTTTGATTCCTGCTGATCTGGTCGTGACTGGGACTCAGACAGTCAGGAACTGCAACCAACAACGAACCTGACGGAGAAGGTCCGACGGAGAAGATCCAAAGAAGAAGATAGATCTCTTTTAGGTTATTGTTGTGGTGTAGAATAAAAATCCAAGATTGTAATAGATTTCCATTATGATTTGTAAGAAAGTCTAAGAAAATGTAATAGACTTTTTATGGTGAAATGAGAATGGAAAAGATAATTCTTCTATGCTCAATAATTTGTATTTGTGGATGAATTGTGGACATGATAGATAATGAAATCTTCTTTTCAGTTTTAGAATATATGATATTATCAGAGGTATTATGGACGTGATAATATGTAGGAACTCAAAAGAAAATAGATTGATTTCTATGCAGAGGTCAAAATGACAAATGAGCAAGTAGATTCGGAATTGATTCAGAGGTTATGAAAACGTGATCAATAACGAATCCTCACTTAATAAATTGATAGAAGATCATGAACGGACGAATAAATGAACGGATGAACCGTCAAGTATTAATGAATGTGTGAATCGTCGGATGAACGCAATTAATGGATGGATGAACCGTCGGATGAACGTGACGTTTCATTATTTGTAGAACTTCTGCCTATAAATATAGCAGAAATCTGACAAGAACGAACACTTTTTCTTTCAAACATAAAAATGTCGTCTGAAGAAGCATCCAAGAAAACTGGAATTGCCTCAAAGGTTCAGAAAGGCACTGAAGAACACCCTGCTGATCCAGTTCAATCGAAGAAGACGGAAGCAGGCGAAGGTTCGTCTGCACCCAAGCCACCAAGGGACATTCTGGATTTCCTGCTCGAACCAGGAAAGACTGAAGAAGAAGAAGCCATCAGGATGGCCGTTTGCAAGTTCCTCGTGGGTTCTAGCAAGGAGGTTCTCGACTCTTTTGCTGATCACGTCTTCGAGAAGGACGGCAGTGTCCCACATCCAAATGTAGAAAAGGATGATAGTGATCTTCTTTAATATCATGTATCATCATTCATGATAAAAATAAAATAAAAATTTTATTTCTAAACATGAAACTGTCTGATGATTACAAGCATTTACATTTATACATAGTACTTTTTAAGGAATTTGCCATTAATAGGCATCAAAACTTTTTGACCATCCAATTCTGAGAGTTGATAAGCTCCATTTGAGAAAACTTTGCTCACAATATAAGGTCCTTCCCACTTTGCGTCAAATTTGCCCTTGCTCATATGAGTCATAGTCATAGGACGTCTGACTGTTAGAACAACTTCTCCTTTTTGATACGCCCAAATTCTGACTTTCTTATTAAAAGCTCTTGAAATTCTAGCTTGATAGAATTCAATATTCTGTTGAGCAGATAATCGCTTTTCATCCAGAACTTCTAATTCTTGAAGTCGAAGACGATCATTATTTTCTGCAGTGAGTTCATTAGCGATTGCTATCCTTAAAGAAGGAATTTGAATCTCTAATGGAAGAACAGCTTCGCAACCATACACCAGAGAGAAGGGTGTACATTTAGTAGCATTACGAACTGTAGTGCGATAAACCCACAAACATTCACCGAGCTTCTCACTCCAATTACGTTTGTTAGTAGAGACAAACTTCTTTAGGAGTTTGATGATGGTCTTGTTGAAAGCTTCTGCTAATCCGTTAGCTGCCGGATTATATGCGGTAGAAGCCACATTGTTGATCCAGTGATCGTCACAGAATCGAGTAAACTTCTGACTAACGAATTATGGTCCGTTATCATGAATAATGCGTCGAGGAACACCAAATCTGTAGATGACGTGGTGCTTAATAAAGCAAATGACATTGGACGTCTTAACTTCAGACAAAGGAATGGCTTCGGCCCATTTGGCGAAGTAATCGGTTATTGCAAGAATAAACCGATGACCCTTGGATGACGACGGATTGATCGGACCAATAATGTCCATGCCCCAAGCTTCGAAGGGCCATGATACTGCCGTCGGATGTAGAAATTCCGAAGGTTGATGAATAAAATCCGTATGGATTTGACAAGCTTTACACTTCTTTGCATATTCGATGGCGTCTGATACCATAGTAGGCCAATAATAACCCATACGTCGAATACGGTCTTAAAGTTTTGGTCCAGGCTGATGTGCTCCACAAATTCTATTATGTGCTTCACGAATAATTTGTTGAGCCTCGTCACCGGCAACACATCGGAGAAGTAAACCATCATAGGCTCGACGATATAAGGTCTTTGTTGTATGATTATAATAGAATCGGAATGATCGTCGTCTGATAGATGCTGCTTCACTCGGATCATCCGGAAGAATATCATACAATACAAAATCTAAGAAAGGAAGTCTCCAATCCGTATCCGTATTTTGATTCTCGGCCGAATGACTGAAGATGAATTCCATGCTGGAATCAGATGAAGATGATAAAGATTTACGACTAAATCCAAATCCTCTTGTTGTGTTGACGTCATGAGATGTTGATTCTTCAATGTCAACTGGAAGTCCTAGGGTCAGGTTATTTTCAAGATGAAATAATTCTCGATTGCGAACAATAATCATTTGTTGTCGTCTAATTGGGATAGCCAACACCGCTGCAAGATTAGCTAGAGCATCAGCTTCTGTGTTACATGCTCGTCTAACATGTTCAATGAAGAATTCTTCAAACGAAGAAGCCATAATTATAGCTGATCTATGATAAGGAACCAGATCTTGATGGCGGACTTCATAAGTACCCCTTATCTGATTGACAATGAGTTTAGAGTCTCCGTACGCCTCCAAATGTTGAATATTTAGATGTTTAGCGAGTTGAAGACCAATGAGTAATGTATTGTACTCAGCGACATTGTTTGAACACGGCTGATCGAGAGAATAAGCTCTTTGGATAGCAAGACCTTCTGGCGATACAAGAACGATTCCAACTCCAGCGATAATATCACCATTAGGACCTATCCTTGAAGCTCCATCAAAGAATAGACGCCAAGTAGGATCTTCTTCAGCAATTTGGTTTGAATCTAGGACTTCATCTGGAATTTCGTCATAGAGTTTTGAATCTTCTAGAATTGAATGAGCAGCCAGAAAATCAGCTAAAGCTTGTCCTTTGAGTGACTTCTGAAGAATATAATGCATGTCATACTAAGTAAGTAGGATTCCCTAGTTAGCTAATCGAGAATTCAAAACACTGGATTTCTTCATCATGATCCGTATAGGATTGATCCTGGAGATGACATGAATAGTCTGGCCAATGATATAATGTCGTGTCTTTTGAACAGCGAACATCAAGGCTAGACATTCTTTTTCGACCGGTGAATATCGAGGTTCAGCTCCGGTCATAGTACGACTGAGATAGTAGATGGCTTGTTCATGACCATTTTGATTCTTTTGAGCGAGTAATGCACCCAATGAATGACTCATTGCTCGAGTATATAGGAGAAATGGAATTTCTGAAACGGGAGGTACCAATACTGGAGGGCTCATCAGATATTGTTTTATATCATCGAATGCTTTCTGACATTCATCATTCCAGACAAAAGAAACACCTTTCTTCATAAGTTTGTTGAATGGTCTGCAGCGTCCTGATAAATTAGAGATGAATCTCCTGATATAAGCGATCCTTTCTTGAAATCCTCGTAGCTCTTTTAAGGTGCGTGGAGGACGCATCTCTTGGATGGCTTTGATCTTCTCGGGATCCACGTGTATACCTTTAGAGGTAATGACGAAGCCGAGAAATTTACCACTAGAGACGCCTAAGAAGGACTTAGTAGGGTTCATCTTTAATTGATGCTTACGCATTAGATCAAATATAGTCTTCAAATCTTGGATATGATCCTCCTTTTGTTGACTTTTGACTGCAATATCATCAACATAGCATTCGACTGTTTTTCGTAAATGTTCACGGAATATAGTGCTCATAGCTCGTTGATAAGTTGCTCCTGCATTCTTGAGACCGAATGGCATAACTGTATAACAGTATGTACCGATCGGCGTTCTGAAAGAAGTGTGCTTCTCGTCATCTGGAAACATTTTAATCTGATTGTATCCAGAATACCCGTCCATGAATGACATCCGTTCAAATCCATAGGTATTATCAATCATGACATCAGTGATTGGTAGAGGGAATTCGTCTTTAGGACAAGCCGCATTGAGATCGCGGAAGTCTATGCATACTCTGATCTTGCCAGTCTTTTTAAGGACAGGAACTATGTTAGCCACCCAATCGAGATGTTGTTCCTCTCTAATAAACCCGGAGGTTATGAGTTTATTGACTTCAACTTCAATTACATCCATAATGTCTGGACGAAATCGTCGCTGTTGTTGTTTGACCGATTTAGCATTCGGCAAGATATTGAGCTTGTGAGTTGCAATTTGTGGATCAAGTCCTGGCATATCTTCATAACTCCAAGCGAAGACATCGATGTAGTCACGAATGAGTTTGATCATGTCTTGCTTATCAGGTTCAGAAAGACTTTCACTGATGAATATTGGTTTGGGAGATCCCTCTTCACCAACATCTATTTGAACAAGTTTGTCTTCAGTCGGAGGTTCTTTTTGCTCGAAACGGAACTCCCATTAATTATCTAATCTTTGGGCCCATTGTTCCGATTCAGGTGAGATTTCAAACACTTCTTCGTCTTCATCACTTTCTTCAGAATGGTCAATGGAAACCATGTTGGAAGACAGAAGGTTGTAGTAGAAGTCACCGATACTCGTATCGGAATCCCAAGAAGTGGTACTAAAAGAATCAGATCTCTTATCTTCGTCAGACTCGGGATCTTCATGGATAATATTGATAAAAGGAGTAGGGGCTATATAGCCCAGTCCGCATTTCGTCCTTCCATATTTTAGAGGAGGAATACGAACAGGCATTCTTCTTCCCTTTCCACTATTGAGGCCAGTCCTAAAGTCATAGCCCATATTTTTGATGATGTCTTTAGATTGCTGACTATAACGACGTAGTTGTAATCTTCCAGTATCATCATTTTTGTCTTCATCTTCTAAATCAGAAGGACTTTGGGGCCCTTTATAGAAGAATATTGGAATATCTCTTGGCTTTCTGCTGGGAACTAGAAAGTATGAAGATTATACAGGTTCTAGGGATACATCTGTATGAACAGTCTGTACAACCCCTATGGTTATTGTGTTCAAGTCATCTAACAAATGTAAATAACTATGAACATAATTACACACATCAGCATACTGCAAAGATGGAGACTTTTCATTAAATGTAAAAGCAGCAGTATTTACATTGGGAGAAGGCTGAGCCTTAGAGATTTTAGCCAAGTCAATGACTAAAGAGGGAGAAGAAGAACGAGAAGAAGCGTTGTTTCGATTAAGATCGATAACAAATGGCTCAGAAGAGGTGAGCTCCCTTGAAGTTTGAGATGGAAGAATAATCCGCCCTCTAACTGGAATTAGCAGAGTATCCTGTTTCATATGTGGAGATGCAGGAATTGCAGTACGCCCACTGACAGGAATGATCATTGTGTCTTGAGCAAACGACTGAGGTAACGGAGAAATCCGTCCACTCACCGGAATGATGAAAGAACCTTCTTCAGAGAGTTTGGGAGATTGTTGCTGAATAGTTCGACCTTTAACAGGAATTATTAAGGTCTCACTTTGTGAATCCTCTTTCTCCATAGCTTGTATAACCCTTGTATACTCTTCTTTGTACATTCGGGAATCATTGAAATAAGCTTCAATCCTATGGAAGGGATTTATATCAGCAACTTCTTTTTGTACTCTTCCATCAATGTATTTAAAATACTGATGAAGAGTAGAAGGCACCACATTATTTTCATGAAGAAAGGGCCTCCCCAGAAGAAGATTATAGGATCCCACGATCTCGATCACATAGAAAGTGACTTTGGATCTGAAATCGCCTATCTGAAGCTTCAGATGAATCTTTTCCAAAGGCTCGCTTCGGCTTTGATTGAATCCCAAGATAGTAGTAACCGTCTTGGAGAGTTTGTGAAGAGGGATTTTTAATTCATCCAACAGACTCTTTGGCATTATGCTTATAGCAGACCCTGGATCAATGAGGATACGATCTATCTTCATCGTATCGATATAACCAGTGTAGTAGAGAGGCCGATCATGTTGATTATCCTCCAATAGCATGTCGTCTTGTGTAAAGGTGATATTTGGGATAATCTCCAATACACTATTACAATGTAAGCAAGTGGCAGGTTCTGCATCTGGCTTCTTCAATTGTGCAAGACAAGAGTCAGCTTGTAGAAGTGCTTCACTTAATGTCTTCCGAGTCTCTTTGGAAAGACGTAGAAGTTCAAAGAGGGACATTCTAGCTGGAGTATTAGCAAGCTGAGCTAAAATGTCGAAATTATAAGGCTTCTGAAGTCCAAGAGGAGAGGACTTCTTGATTGGCTTATCAAACCGAGCCTGTTGTTTGCCTTTCTCCAGAGCTGTAGGCTTGGGAGGAACAGGTTCAGTGGATGATTCTTCTTCAGGAGGAACATTAGAAGCATCTTTATCAGCTGGAGGGATATCAAGAGGATCCTCAGGATTCTTGGAATAATCCTTTAGATAAGGTTTCCCCATTCGAGTAGCACTAACAAGTGCTTCTTCTTTCTCTTTTGGTTCTGTGTCAGGAATAGATCCAAGAGAAGTCATATGACATGACTTAATCTTTCCAGCCTTCTTGGACTTTCGAGAAGTAGTCTTTTGAGGAGAAGGCGATTCAAAATCTGCCACTAGATCAGGATGGATCCACATGATTTCTCCAGTTTCCAAAGTGATTGGCACTAATCCTTCAGACTGTGGAGGAGAAAGATTCACTATGTCAAGAGTTGCCTTGGGAATAGGAACGATCCCACTTTCAAGGAGTTGAGGAGGAAAATCTCCGAATTGCATAGAGACGACGTTGGAGGTGACGGTCTTCTCTTTTGGAGTAAGAGAGATAGCTCCAGATTTAATCATTTCTTGGATCTTTCCTTTCAGTACATAACATATACGAATTGTATGACCCAGCATTCTGTGATATGGGCAGTATTTGGGATGATCTGTTTTACCAGCTTCATCAGGTTTCTTGATCTCAGGTAATTGTATCTTATTACCTTTCAGCAGACATTCAAAGATACCAAGGACATCGTCGTCATCGAAAGAGTATTCTTCTTTGGGGCGAGGTGTTCTTGGTTGTTGAGTTGTAGGAGTTTGAACAGTTGATACATCTTTGCTTTGAAGATTAACTTCAAGAGTTTCTTTTCCCTTGCGAGCATTGTTTTTATTGTTAGTACCTTGACCTGTTTCTTTAGGAGTCATTTGCACTCCTAAACCTTTGAAGGTTTCAGCACTAATTCCTGCGGCCTTGGCACTAACTATGAAAGAAGGCCAGTCTTGGAATTGAGTGGATCCTGTCCACATGCTGATGATAGGCAACAAGTATGATTTGCATGTGTCGATGGTGACAGCATCAGGAGTTCCAAGAGGCATCTTCAGAGCTTCTCTTCGAAACCGTTCAATGTACTCTTCTGTAGTTTCATTATTTTTCTGCTTGATTCTAATAAGAGCAGACATAGTCATGTTATTGAGCCCTTCATAGAACCGTTCAAGAAATATCTGTTTGAAACCGGAAAATGAGGTAATGCTCCCATCTGAGAGACTTCTATACCATTCATAAGCCGTTCCCTTGAGACATCCAACAAACACCCGAGTAAGGAGGGCGTCGCTTGGTTGCAGCTGATCAGTCATCACTTCAAAGTGATTAATGAACTGACTTAGAGAAGTGGTTCCATCATAGAATGAGATAGTGGGAGGCTTGTATTTAGGAGGATACGATACTTGCTTCCATTCTATCGGATAAGGTTGTTTGATGCCTAACCTTTGTAAACCATCTTTCTGTTTGAATGCCTCGAATTGAGTTTTGAGATTCCTCAATTCTTCATTAACAACTCTGGAAGATTGTGGAGTTGTAACTTGTAGAGAATAGTTGGGAGGAGGAACAACATTGTAAGCACTACCCCCAGCTCCAGAGAGACTAGGGTTTGGTTGAGCTGGTCCAGGAGTATTGGATTGTACTGCTGGAGGAACTTGTACTAGACTCATATCAGTGTCAGTTGGTATGGCATCTGGTACAGTCTGTCGATTTTGTATCTGTATTGCCATGAGTTCATACATCGACTTCATAGTATCAGCCATAGACTTCATTTGTTGTTCCAAAGAAGCAATTCTTTGATCTTGAGGAGTCAAGGAAGAAGAAGGTTCATCAGTATTCCCATCAACCATATAAGTCGTGACTGTACGAGGAATTATTGATGAACTGGTAGATGTTGTTTGTTCTGAATCATTGCTTTGTGCATCAAAATCAATTATAGGAGAACTACCCCCAGTAGGAAGAGGTAGGAAGTTAGATTCTCCAAGGAATTCAGAATCATCTTCAGAGATCAAATTTCTTTGACTAGAGGCCAGGACTCTTGCTCTGGTATTTCTATATACTCCATCTGGACTATCAACTCTACCCCCAGCATCCCGAGAGGTCATATTGACAGAAGCAAACAAAGGCTCATCTTTATCAGGCATAGGTTCACACTGAATCCGATTGAAGACAGATTGTCATTTTGTTTGACATCTGCATTGCATTGTGACTCTTGGCTGGAAGTCACATTCATGATCAACATGATCATGAGCCATTGATTGACATCTGCATTGAATTATGACTCTTGGATAGAAGTCACATTCAGCATGGTCCTTTGACACAGAATCACTTCTTCTCTTCTGTTGAAGATATTCTCGTAAATCTGTTTGTGAAGATTGAGGAGTATATTTCCTGTTCTTGGGTCTTGATGGCTCTTGATTATATAGAGAATGATTAATATGAGCCACATAGTTTCTTGCATACTCTGCATCTGGATCTCTTATCCTTGTTTCCAACTGGTATGGTTTCTTAATATCAGAAGTGTTAATTTTTGTTCTTAGATCAGTTGGAGGTAACACATTGGTTTTGGAAACATGGAGTTTTTCTTCCATTGATCTGGATATTTGCAGAAAAGGAAGAGTTGAACCACCCCCTTGATTAGGAGTTGGTAACAGACCTTTTCTAGACAAATTCTGTGCCCAATTCGAAGAAGTCATAGAAGAAGACATTAAGGAATGTTTCTTCTTAGACTCATTCAAGTTTTGAGACATAGAATGTCCAGAAGGAAGAGTAGTCAAAAGACCATCTCATTTTCTTTGACTAACAAAATTGTCAGTCAAAGCTGTTCCTGAAGTAAAAACTACAGGAGCAGAAGAAACAACTAAAGAGTTTTTTCTTTTCAAAGGGACTTTGTGTGGAAGACCACCCCCAGTTCTGGTAGAACTTGGCAAAAAAGAAGAGATAGCTAAAGAGCTATTCTTCTTAGATGAAATACACGCTGAAACAGGCTTGGTTAAAGAACCAGTGCTGTTGGCGTGACTTTTGACTTTGGAAATACACGCTGGAACAGATTTGGCTAAGGAGCCAGTATTGTTAGCGTGATTGTTGATTTTAGAATTACACACTGGAACAGACTTGGCTAAGGAACCAGTGCTGTCAGCGTGACTTTTGAGGTTGAAATTGTACGCTGGAACAGATTTGGCTAAGGAGCCAGTACTGTCAGCGTGACTTTCAACTTTGGAGACACACACTGGAACAGATTTGGCTAAGGAGCCAGTACTGTTAGCGTGATCTTTGATTGATGTCATCTTTGAGCGCACAAGAGTGTGCGTGCTTGCAGTAGAGTTCTTGCCAGTGTTAGGAATAGACACTGTGGCAGAGACTTCACCATTGGCTGCCAACTGATTCTTAGGGACATAGACAGAGTGTCCCTTCGACTTGGCAGTGATGATGGAGGCTGTAGTGGGCTTACCACTCTTAGCCCGCTGTATTTCTTCATAGGCGAGTTGATCGAATTGGATCGTCATCACCTTCTTCGTCGAGCCGATTGACGAAGTGTCGCATTGAGTTGTTGCCATCTCAGAAGAGGAGATGGTTTTCCCCAGCAGAGTCGCCAATTTGTTTTCCATAAATAAATTCCTTTATTTATTGTGTATCTGAGAAAATTACAACCGTGGGAATCTGATCTAGAAGACGATCGCTTTATCCCTTGGACTATGCGAAGAAGAAAAGCTCTCAAAATTTTGACAGTAGATAACTATGTATCTGTCCAATGAATAAGAAAAAGAACTCTATTTATAGAGTCAAAAATAATA
Source organism: Iris pallida (assembly GCA_029216955.1). Classification (NCBI taxonomy): domain Eukaryota; kingdom Viridiplantae; phylum Streptophyta; class Magnoliopsida; order Asparagales; family Iridaceae; genus Iris; species Iris pallida. The sequence goes on along the minus strand of JANAVB010027999.1, from coordinate 20,147,874 downwards.
ACTGAAAAGATAACTGTCTTCACAGCCTGTGCTTAGTTGAAAATCACGCAGGATTTAACATACGCAAGGTTGTGAGCAGTTACTGGACGTGGCCTGTAACTGTTGGACACATGGCAATCATGCATGAGTCGTGTGCAAGTTACAGGACACGCAGGCGAGAGATCAGTGGCATGGCTGCCACGTACTCCAATTTGATGAAATCTACGCAGACTTGTTGAAGACGAAATCCACGCAGACTCGGGGTAGAAAGCTTCAAAATCCACGCAAACTTGGGACAAGAAACTTCAGAATCCACGCAGACTTGGTGAAAAAAACTTCAGAATCCACGCAGACTTGAGGAAGAAAACTTCAGAATCCACGCAGATTTGAGGAAAAAACTCAAAATACACGCAGACTTGGGATAGAACTGCCAGCTGTCTTGATTCAGCGTGCCTCGACTGACACAAAATCTCTGGCAGTGGTTGCTTTTGTCAGTCATATTAAATGACAAGAAGCTCTTTTGGTATGCCAACTTGACGAAGGTTGAGTCTTGCTGAAGAAGATTTCGAAAATCATGCAATAGACGGCTGTGATCTCTCGAATTCTGTGCATACGTGGCATACGAAGAGACATTCTTCGACTGTTGTGCTGTCAGTCATAATTACTCTCTGACAAATGATGAGCTGTCTTTCCAGCGTGATTTGTAAATATTGTCCTGATCAACTGAGCGTGACTTTTGACTCTGTCCTGATCAACTCAGCGTGACTGTCATTTTTAAAGGCCTACATAGGTAAACACTCACAAAACCTATTAAGATTGTGTTTTCTTTTCATAATTGTATGCATATAGGTAAACCCTAACTGTGTGTCAAGTTTGGTGGGAAATTTGTTTGGTTTGGTGTCCGTATCGGACACGTATCTGTGTGTTTAATTAAGTATTTGGTGAAATGTCACTATGGTTTAAAATTTGTTGTTTTCTAAAACAAATTACACATTTGGGTAGCCCTTAGCATGCTGATCACGAAACCCTAGGATTGAGCACGAAATCGTATCGTGTCCGTGTCCAAATTAGACACGAACACACTGTTAAATACCACACTGTGCACACTTAGTCCCCTGCTACCCGACACAGATTTCTTTGTGTCCACGCCATGTGGACACGTGCCACTTGGCACAGAGGTGGGGGCATCCTCTGAAAAGCCCCCCCTCGTGTTTCGTGACACCTCGTGTCGTGTCGAGTAAGAAATCTGACACGCACTGGTTTAGTCTGCACTGCACACTGTGTAAAACACACACTGACACGGCCTTCGTGTCGTGTCTAGACACGACGTGGACACAAAGTGTCAGGTCTAAACCCTAGTCCTAGACCTAGGCTACACCCTGACACAAGCACGACACATATCGATGTGTGTCGTGTCCACGAGGCTCTGTCCTCGCTGCACGAGACTGCGCCACGCGCGTGTTCAGTCCCCTGCTATTTGGGACTCACGTAGGACATGACACGACACGTGGAGGGGTGACACTTGGTGGACACGAGAGGGCAATGTCTGCGAACATGCCCCCTAAGTTTCGTGTCTTCTAGTGTAGTGTAGGACACGAATTCGTGTGTGCATTGAATTTGCACTGACAGCACACACGTGGAAATTGAACTCTGATACGGGCTCGGACACGACACTGTACGACACTTGGACACGTATCAGGCTGTGGGACACGTAGCCCTATCCTAGGCGAACCTAGGGACACGACCACGAGACACGAAGACACGTGTACCGTGTCCTAGACCTAAGTGAACCTGTGCACGACGCTGTGTCACTACACAGTATCTGAATTTACCCAATTTTGGTTTTTGACCACTGGACACGTCGTGTCGTGTCGTGGTGGACTCCCATGGACACACACGACACGTACACATGTGGGGACACGATTACCAACCACTGTATGGGCATCTTAGTTAGGTTTTGGGCTTTGAAATCGGGTTTCCCCCCCAAATATTCTCACTGTTTTCAGTATTCCCAATTCAGTGTATTTTTCAGGTTTTATATTTGAATTTCAATTCAATTTTTGAGTATATATATATATATATATATATATATATATATATATATATATATATATATATGTATTTGTGTATTTATACATTGTATATGTGAGTGTATGTGTATATGAGTGTGTGTGTCTATGTATAGTGTATGTGAGTGTCTATATATGTAGATATGGGTGTGTATATAAATAGGGATATATATGTGTATGTGTGTGTGTTGTGTTGGTTCTCAGTTTTCTGAGAACAGAAACCCCCCTGCTGTCTACACACACACACACACACCACTGCCTTCCCATGACCCCCCTTCACACACACACCCTCTCACACCCTTTCACTCTCATCTTTTTCTCTCTCTCTCTCTCTCTCTCTCTCTCTATATATATATATATTATATATGTTATGTATATAGTTAGCTATATATATATATATATATATATATATGTGTATATATGTATATATTTAGTTGGTTATGTATATAGATATTGGCATATGTATAGTTGGGTATATATGGTATTATATAAGTTGGGTATATGGTGTATACATTGTAGATATGTATATATATATGAGATGGCCTATGTATATATATATATATATATATATATATATATATATATATATATATATATATATATATATATATATATATATATATATATATATTGTATTTCAGTTCTAGTTAGTTCTATGTGATTCTCTGTATCAACACGTATGGATATTTCTGGATTCATGTATCGACACATACCTTACTTGCTGGCCTCTATTACTGGAGTCATTGGTATCATTCCGAAATCATTTCTGGAATCATCACGTATTGGCCAGACTCATCTCGATTCTTTTTGTCGATTTTGGATTCACTTGCTGGACGGGGAAATATTGAGTAAGACATGTAGACATACCCCAAATTCGGAATCTCCCACTGGAATCTACCGGAAGCATAGCCATCTCTTGCCCGATCAGTGAAAGATGTGCCTGATACCTACAGCCGTTTACATGTCGACCTCGGTATTTTAAAACACACTGTTAGATCATAGTTGGACTCACCCTGGATTCATTGATCACTGTTGGACTCATCTTGTACTGAAAATCATCTGGTATCGGATTATATGGACTGGACTCACACTGGGATTATATTAGACTTATATCGTACTGTCTGGACTCGTAAATGTTATTCTAGTTCAGTTAGCTTTTATTACAGTCTTCATTGGCATGATTCTTCTCTTGTTTTAGTTACCTTTCTTTTCTTGTATCTTACTGTTTCTCTATGCCATCATTACCTGTATAAAACTGCCATGCTCATCAATAAAACTGTCTATAACTGCTTTATAGTTCTTTGTCATTTACTTGGGTTTTTCTAGATGAGTTGTACTCGTTCCCGTCCTGATTGGACCTGTTGAAAATATTACAGATGATAATCCTGAGGACACATGCCCTACTTACCATGGACCTGGCGAGGGATTAGCTACCTTTGGTTCCGACTCTCAGGAGTGATATCAGGAGATTAGCTAGTAGACTACTTTAGCTTTCATGTTTTGACTTGTTGTATTAAAGTTAAGATATTGAGTTTGTATTAAGTTTGTTTGAGACATTGTTGTATTATTTTAGTAGTTAGTTGTTGTTGTCTTTAATTCCTTAGGTATAACTTCGGTGTTATTTTTTCGTGTTTTAGACTGTGGTTGAGTATATCCTACCCTTTACTTGTCCTCCATTCGGAGCTGATATCTGGACAAGTACATTTTATTCACTGCATGAGATTAGTTAGCAAACTAGGACAACTTACTACCGCCGACACTGCGGCATAGGCTGGACGTACCCACTTCTCGTGCCCCTATATAGGGTGCGGGTCGTGACATGTATATACAAACTGCATTTGGGGAGATTACTGACCTTGGATCAGTTGGCCAGGCTCTGAGTTCGCGTCGAAGGGCAGGGATGCACATTATGCAAGAACACTAATGAGTCAACAAATCATTTATTCTTCCACTATGCAATTTCATCTCAGATAATCCTTGAGCGGGATCGAAGGATGAATTTGCAATTTGCGGGTGAGTGGAAGATAGATTATAAAGTGATTACTAAAATCCGACTTAAGAGAAGCAAAGGTGCAGAGTGGTTCTGAGAAGCGAGAATCAGTAGTGGTCAGGTATATCAAGAAGGAGCGAAATCGGTGTATATTTGAGGGTCTGGAGATGTCTACGACGTGGATCTTACATAATATTGAATATGATGTAGGAGTGTTAATGACCAAAAAACATACTATATACCAACTAAGTGGTTTATTATTAATACAATTATCTATTTCCAAAATGCGCGCACGCACACACGTGTGTGTGTGTACATGGTTGCCAAACCCCTAGCCTAGTGGTAGTGGTGAGGCATACGGCCCGAGTGGTCAGGAGTTTGAATCCCAGTGGGAGCGATTCCGAAAACTAATTACCATTTTCATATATATATAAGTGGTCAGGAGTTTGAATCCCAGTGGGAGCGATTCCGAAAACTAATTACCATTTTCATATATATATATATATATATATATATATATATATATATATATATATATATATATATATATATATAGTAATTGGGTCTCACATAATAGTTGATATTATGATTTTGGTATCTAAAATGTCCGTCGTTTGTCTTTTGGCCTTAGATTCACTGTTCATATAGACGAGTAAACAGTGATTTTAAGGTCCAAATACTAACGTTGGATATTTTTGAGACCTAAATCCTAATTCTAACTATTATTTTGTGCTCCTATTACTAAATATTTCTAAATTATATGTATCTTTGAATTGAGGTAAAATAATATTAGAAGAAAAGTAATGACAAATATTGCATACTTATCTTTGCATCAAAGTACGTACTTTCTATATATATCATCAAAATAAATAGAGGAGCAAAAATGAGGAAAGCATCCCAGATTACTTACATTCACCCGAAGTCCACCATCCTAATTTCTAATTACATTTTTGCTATATATCAACAACACTTATTTAAGAGGACACCCAAAACAAAAAAGAGTTGGGGGCTAGCTTCGGTCTAGACAAGAGGCCCTCCCTTGAAGTACTCGGTGAACGCCAAGGCCACCAGGCCGAGCATGGCGAACCTCCCGTTCAACATCTCGGCATCGGCAGTCATGAGCCCCCGGGACTTGGACTGCACGCTTATGCCCTTGAAGAGAGGGATCAGTGACGCTGCAGAGAACACGGCACCGGCCAGTACGAACCACCCAAGGCCACCGTTCGCCAGCTGCATCGCCAAGTCATCCCCCCTCGCCAGCTCCACAGCCAAGGCAGACACGAACCCGAGCATGGCCAGACGGCCGTTGATCCTCTCCGGTGCGGGGCCGCTGAATGCTAGCAAGTCGGAGAAGCTGGTGCTGACCTGCATCAGTTTGTAATTCGTACATAGAAAGCATGCAGCAGTTAGCAACTTGTATATATAAGTAAGTGTTGATGAATATGTTGGACTGGTGATAAAAGTTTACTTTGGGTGACTGCTGCTTTTGTGTAGGAGTCTTTGGAGGCTGCTCCTGCACACAACAAAGATAAAGAATCAATCATATGGTTACTTAAAGGTGAGATGATCATATCATATGTACTGTCGTTGTCGTCGTCGTCGTCGGTGGAATGTAAAAAATTAATCTTCATCAACAACATTTAGTTATTATAAATAGATAGAGATCTATGTCCATCCGTACCTCTGCTTGACACCGAATGCGCATGCCAGCGGAACGGCGGCTCGGCAACAAGCAAACAGAAGGAAGCCTCGCCGGAGAGCGGCTCTCAAAGGCGCCTCGCAGCGGGGAGCAAGAAACACATGATTGTAGTGAGGCTGAGGCTGCCATTAATTGCAAATGGAATGAGAACAGAAGAGAGGAGTGAAGTTTTGACGATCGAGGAAGATATTGATCTCTTAGTGAGTTGTTTGCATTGCTGTGGCCTGCATGCCAACTTTATAGAAGCGGATCGTGAGCAAGTGGAGCTGGTGGATTGCCGGAGTGCACGTAGGCCTTGCTTGATGGTGTGGTCCACGTACGCAGAGAGAGATCGGACGTGGACCGGAGCAATGTCACATGAACTTGGAACGCGACGTGGACCTGGAAGGGACCAGCTGCAATGCAATTTGGGAATGGACGGACGCATGGAGTGGAATCTTTGGATTCTAGCTTGTTAATTTGTCTTCTTAATATTGTGTTTTTTTTTTAGGGTTTGGGAGTCTAGCCACGTGGGCCTTGTCGGCATGTTAAATCTCGCCCAGACGTTTGTTCTATATTTCTAGAACTTTTTCTTATTTTAGCAAATTAATTTATCATTATCTTTCGACTGAAGGATCCGGGATGATGAAGCAAGGAGGATGCCACTAATGGAATGAAAAAACAAGCACACTTCTGGAGGAGGAAAGGTACTGTATATGCAAAACTTCTTGTCTTATTTTATTCTGTTACTTGCAAGAATTTATAAGCAACCCTCTTACAATTCTAGCCTCACACACACAAAGAGATGCACAATTATAGCTACTAACAAGCGGGCCTATTCTCATACCATTCTTGGCTCATGAGAATGAGACAACACACATGCAGTAGGATTAAGTCCAACCAATCACCCCCTAATCCCTGTAGCATGGAATTCACCTCTAGTATGCTGAGTTTTTACCTCATTCAATGAACTTGACTCGCCCGAACGCCTTGGTAAGGATATCTGCGAGTTGCCCTTGAGTGTTGATGTACTCGATCTCAACCTTCCCTCTTTCGACGCACTCCCGAATGAAACGATACCTTGTATCAATATGTTTGCTTCGGTCATGGAAGACGGGATTCTTGCTGAGGGAGATGGCGGACTTGTTGTCCAGCTTGAGCACGACGTTGCCGGCCTCCTCGTTCTTCAAGTCACCAAGGAGATTTGCAGGCCAAATGCCTTGGCATGCTGCCGTTGTCGCGGCAATGTACTCGGCCTCGCAGGAGGACAATGCTATGACCTTCTGCTTCTGAGATTGCCAGCTAATAAGGCTACGGCCGAGGAAGAATAGCACACCAGTGGTGCTCTTGCGAGTGTCGATGTCACCTGCAATGTTACTGTCGCTGTAGCTGATCAGCCGTGGTTCCTCTACCTTCCTTACGTAGCGACAACCAAAGTGACGTGTGCCGGCGACGTAGCGGAGGATGCGCTTGACAACAACAAGGTGTTCGGTGGTCGGTTATCCATGAACCGACTCATGTAGCCTACTGCGTACGAGATGTCTGGGCGCATGTGCACCAGGTACTGGAGGCTCCCGACGATGCCCCTGTAGAATGTGGCGTCGGTCGGAGGGGCTTAGCTCACCTTGCTTAGTTTGACCCTCGGTTCCATGGGGATGTGGCACGGGTTGCACTCCACCATGCCACTCTTCTCCAAGATTTTGCGCGCATATGCCTCTTGACTGAGGGTGATGAAGCTATTGGACTGCTGCAATTTAATGTCGTGGTAGAAAGTGAGCAACCCCAAGTCACTCATTTTGAACAAGGCCTTCATCTCCTCCTTGAACCTGGCAATCTCATGTGGGTCCGTCCCGGCGATTATGAGATCGTCAACATACACTCCCACAAGTAGGCGAGCTGGACCTTTGTCGTGTGCATACACAACGTGCACCTGTGCACTCCGGTGGAAATCAAGTGACAACATGCAACTATCAAGCTTGGTGTTCCAAGCCCGTGGTGCTTATCGCAGCCCGTACAGTGCCTTGTGTGTTTTTTAGGGTTTGGGAGTCTAGCCACGTGGGCCTAGTTGACATGTTAAATCTCTCTCTAAAAATACTTTGAATTTTCAACATCTAAACGCACAAAGTTATAGCCACCATGAACGTCTTTACATCGACTATTTATTCATAATATTCCCTTCATTATTTTCTAAATGAAATCTGTTCCAATAACCCGAAAAACAGTTTTTAAAACTTGAAGTTTCTCCGATACGAATTTCATTCCGGCAAACCGGACAACTTGGTCGCGAACCGATTGTATAGAAATGAGCGTACGGACTTCGTGCATGTGTGGGCTCTAACGGAATTCGAATTGATTGCGTGTGCGCAACGAACTCGACCCGTTTTCGTTAAAATTCACTATATCTGTATTTTTGCAAAATTGATGATTACTTTGTTTACGCTCCTCAACTTGCGACGAAAATTGCGTTATGGAATTCGCAGCGTTGTGCTGGTCCTGTGAGTCAAGTTCAGTCCGATTCTGAGACTGTTGGCCAGAACACCGTTTTGTGGGCCCACGATCTGATTCAAATGGGCATTTTATGATCAGATCATCGAAATTCAAAACTGGGCACACAATTGAGTTCGTATCGAAAAGCTGGAGTGGTAGACATATAGTTTGTTGACTTTAGAGATCCTTAGGTTTGGAACGCTTTTCGATGCAAAACGGATCCAATGACGGATATCGTTTTGACCCGAAATTAACCGCTTTGTTCCTGTATCCAAATTGGACTTATGGATAGCATGTCTTAGATGTTTCTCTTATTTCGGAAACGTTGGTGATGTTTATTTTAGCATCCTATATTACATGAATGTTTGCAAACTGACAGTTTCTTTCTCTGTCTGCATACCTAGCTAGAATTGTCATCATGGACATGTCATTTATTGTCGGTCGTAGCATGAAATTAAGTGGACTCTTTGGTAGTTGAAATGTAAGAGTTTATGGCATTCAATTGGAATTTCTTGGGATTTTATTTGAAGATTAATGCATTTTGTTTGACATTAGTATTTTTTTAATTGTCCATGCTTCCTAGGACAAAATAATATTCCTCTGAAGTTTAGACATAGATTTTTTATGTATCTTTTCAGCTTAGGGGCACTTATGTTATCCCATTTTGTATTTCTTTGTCAAGATTGTTGTTTCAACTGATTATTAAAGGGTTTGTTACATGAACTGAGAGCAGCTCACTAGAATGAATGAACGACAGCGCGAGCAAGGAGAGGGGAGAATATACAAGGCATTCCATGAGTAGGTTGCATGCCGATAGGGCATGTCAGGCCCACGTCGTGTACAGAAATTCTTCGTGCGCGCAGAAACTGCTGCAACGCATGCGTTTCTGTGTCCCGTGCGGCCGATAGGGCCTGTCAGGCCCACGCCGTGCACGAAATTCTTCGCATGCGCAGAAAACTGCTGCAACGCTTGCGTTTCTGTCTCCCGTGCGGCCGATAGGCCATGTCAAGGCCACGCCGTGCACGGACACTGGTTGCGTGCGCAGTAACTGCTGCAACTTGTGGGTTCCTCGATCACGTGCGACCGATAGGCCCTGTCAGGCCTACGCCGTGCACAGAAATTATTCGTGTGCACAGAAACTGCTGCAACGCTTGCATTCCTCTGTCCCGTGCGGCCGATAGGGGCTGTCAGGCCCACGTCGTGCACGAAAATTCATCGTGTGCACAAAAACTGCAGCAACGCTTGCATTCCTCTGTCCCGTGCGGCCGATAGGCCCTGTCAGGCCCACGCCGTGGGCAGAAACTGTCGCGCGACAGAAAATGCCACGAATCGTTGCGCAAGCAAAATTTGCAAGCGCGCGCTCGCTAAATGGCCGCGAGCTTGCAGCCGTTCGACGCGCCGTAGGGATAACTATAGGCAGACACAGTTGGATAAGTACACAAGTTACGAGAATGTTCCTACTTCTAGGGAGCGTATCGATAACGTGCAACTTGTTTTGCCATATTTCAATGTTCTCTTTTATGTGCTTAGTGTGATTGTTGCTCTATTCAGGAGAAGCAAGCAAATGGAAAAGGGTGGAAAATACTATGAGTTCAGGTATAATACAAGATTGAAGCCTATATTTCCTCATTTTCGGGTTGGTGAAGTTCTCTTTGGTGTTAGATAAAATTGAATCTATAATGTTTTTTGCGATATAGATAATTTACCAAAAGAAATTGTTCTGCTGCGTTGATAGCCATATATTATTTCAATTCTTAATTTGGAGCATAAGGATTATCATGCTAGGTAATTTTTTCACCATAATTTTTTCTTTCCAAATATACCTTTACCTAACTTTACAAAAAATTGTTCATTAAATTTAATGAGGGCAGCTAGGTAATTGCCCAGTTATGTTTGCTGCTATGATACACTTCTTGGTATAAAAAATTGTTATACTTTTTTACTGTCATTGCTTCTCTCTATTTCATGTTGTGCCTGGGAATTACATGGATGCTTATGATACATACAACCCTATATTTGGCTTTGATATTGTCCCTAGTTGTCTCTGTTATTGTTGTTGTGTTAGGTTTAAATGAAGTTGGACTGCTTTTGTGATATTGCCAGGTTATCATAATTTGATCTTGGTTGTTGTCGTAATTGGCAATGATGACTAGCCATTTCTTTTATGATATTGTCACTAGTTATTAATTCATTTCTCTTATTACTCTATTATCTATTTTCACACTCCTTATGTTTGGGGAAGGTTGGGATGGATGTTTCGAATACTCACTTGTCTCCATTGGATTGTAATGCCTATCATTGGTTTCTTTAGCATTGGTTATGATCTCTTTATATTATGTTCTCTATTTTTAGCACCATCTCTTTGTATTATCTTCTATGCTTTTCCTACCTCAATTTTTTCTTTTCTTCTTCTTCATCTTTCGATTTCTTTGAACTTTGGGCTGTACAATGTCAGTTCTTAAATGGTTTTATCTATTGTTCTTGATAAGTTTGTTTATATTCTCTTCTATTATTTGCCCCATATGTGACTAGGTAGTGGTGAAATAATTGACTTGTTGGAGGAGGAAAGTGAAAACTTGAAAGATAAATAATAATAATAATAGTAATAATAAAATACTAATAACGCAAAATTGATATACATGTTATAAAATGTGAGAAAAAGAGAAATGTTGATATCCCAAAAAAAATGTACGTAGCTTTTCTCATCGTAACATATAAAGAGGGAATATGATAGAGGTTGTTGTGGGTATGGATAAGGGTATCCATATTTGGGTTTATCCAAATCACAATACTCCTCCTTGGATGCCCACTTTAATTATTGTCTTATTAAAAACTTTTCTAAGGAAAAACTCATACTTTTGGAAAAATAAATCCATCGAAAAGTAAACTAATAGTGCAATAATATTTTTCAGAAATATTATTCGTCAGGAATCCAAGTGGGTGTGACTTACACTGCCTCATTAAAAATCTTTCGAAGGAAAAACACACAGTGGAAAAAACCTCAACGAATAAAAAGATTACAATGTGCAAAGACATACTTCGAGATGTCTCCATGAGCATCTTCGGGATGCATACATCTTCAGGATGCTCCACCTTAAATTATAAAATTATATTTAGTCTTTACATCAATATAAATGAAAAGAGACCCTCCCCCCCCCCCCCCCCCCCCCCCCCCCCCCCCCCAAATAAGCACATTTATTATTACATTCCATCCCAATATTTTATGATCTATATGTCTATATGCCTGTCTATTTTGGTTCTTCTTGTATCTCCTCTTCCCGAATTTTTTTAATTTTATTTACTTATTTATTTATTCTAATTTTTCGTGTTTTGAAATAAATCCTCTTTCCAAGTATAAACATTATTTTGCTGTTACTTTTGTTTTTCAAAACTATTTAAAGTTATGGTTTGAAAAATACTATTTTGGTTTTAATATAATATTTATTCTTGAAAATCTATTATTTTGTAGCACAAAAGATTTTAGTTTTTGGACTTTCTAAATACATGAACTTCGTAGGTGGGTTAAATATTTTCTATTAATAAAAAGATTTGTCAAAAGTATTTTTTTAAAATATAAATATAGCTTTTGATAAAGAAATATGTTTTTAAAATCATTCGATGATATCGAATATTGTTACAATGGTAGTCGATTATTGATTTAATTTAAAAATATATGATTTAATTTATTTTAATAAATACTAATGTGAATATATTTTAAAAGACCTTGTTAGTACCAAATAATTTTAGCTTTACCTTGATAATACTAGATATATGTTTATATTATTAGCATAACCCATTATTGGATTATAGATTACCATGTATATGATTTAAATTAAATTGATATTATCGAATATAGATTTTAAATATTATTTATACGATAGTGATTAGATTAGATTGATTTTAAATATTTATTTTGATTTAAACTAAGGGAAATGACTTATATATTAGGACTTATAGTCCTTATTCACTAGGAATTTAACCTCCTATATAAGTAGAGCTCCGCTCTACCTTTTCTCACAACCCAGTAAATTACACGCCACAAACACCTCAAGCCATCATCCATCAATCCCACCATAAGTGCGTGGATCATGTCCGTGTCTTTTCCTTCCACTACTTGTATTATTACATCCACATAATCGGTCGTGTTCGACAAACCCGGACACGACACCAATTCTACCAAAGCCTTTCGTGTCCAGTGTCACGCAGGATACGACATGACACAAGTCCTAATCCAAACGTCTGCCCTGTCTTCACCCTACCGATGTGCCCATCCATCCCAGCCCCGAGCCTCGTCCAGCCACCAAATCCTACAATCCCTTGCTGCCTCTTCCTCCGAGGATAGCTGCAGCCACCGTGATCAGCCCCAACTCTACCAACTCTGACAACAACCTCGCCGGAGCCCTGTTCAACCCAACCACATCGTCTCTTCGACCACACCATCCACCGTCACCACTCGCTGATTCTTGTATCCCTCTCCGTCACTTGCCACCACCATCAACACCGCGACCACTCCCCGTTCCCTGTTCCTCGACTACCCCTTATCATCACCATCAATTTCAATATCATGACCGCCACCGTAACCACCACTACCAACAGCCTTCCACGGCCAGAACCCCTCTACTTCGGTCGGTCGCACCGACCAACCTACCTGATTGGAGTGCCAATGTCGAACCCTCACCACCACCGCGCTCGATGACCCCGCCGCCCTCTTGATTCACTCCGCCGAGTGTTGAGCAGCTGGCATGTCCAGCCCTACGCTTCCTGCCTACCTCCTCGTCAGTCCATACCGCCACGAGAAGCCGCTATGGCAGTGCCAATACCGTGCACAGCAGCGTCCATCACCGCCGGCGTCAGCTCGTGCGCCACCCTATCCCGCCTCCGCCTCGAACCGCCTCCGCCCCTGTGAGTGCCACGGCCGATCGCCTCTGGAGCGCCGCTTCTCTGTCGAACCTTCCTCAAGGTGAAGCTCCTCCTCTCTCCGCTCTTCACGTCCTATCTCTCTCTCACTTCTTCACTCTCCTTTTTATTTGAACAAGAATTCATTATAGGAATCAGGAAGATATAGAGTTCATGTCAAGAGTGACATGAGATATAATACAGTAGGGAATCTCTTCATATAAACATATAAAGTTAGAAGTGTTGTTCAGTAAAGCATAAGAAGGTAATGAATGAGCACAGTGGTTAGCATTCCTATGGATGTAGGAAAATGAAACATTTAAAACAGATTTTGAAGCGGTTCTTGCATCTTCAATGGTGTGTCGAACTCGCCAAAGGGGAGTTGTCTCCGTTGTGATAATAGAATCAATCAAAGGCTTGCAGTCCCCTTCGATGTTGATGTCACAAAGATGGTCTTTATTGCAGATTTCCAAAGCCAAACGGATGCCCAAAGCTTCGGCTTCTAATGGGGAGCCTCCCTCCTCTGTCTTTGATAGAGCCAATTCAAAGTTTCCTCTAGTATCACGAATAGCAGACATTCTTTCGTCCAAATAAGCTCTGTTGAAGTTGATTTTTCGAGTGTTGGCACACGGTGGAGTCCAGGTATCATTGATATAGTATGTGGATAATGAAGTACCAAAGCAGAGAAGGCCATTGTTAATAGCTTCATATTTCTTCATCAGAGTGGTAGCGTCTTCAAAAATTCTTCTTCTATTGATAGGTAGATGCTCGAAAATAGCTTTGTTCCTTGCCTTCCAAATATGCCACATATGTAGAAGCATATAGCAGTTTTCTCCCGATCCCCTTCTTTCAATAGAGTAGATATGATAGTAGAAGTTGTAGAGTCATTTTGGATCAGGCCAGCAATTGAGGAAATATCTCTCCAGGATGAATCTGTTGTTGGACATTGAAAAAGAGGATGGTTAATAGGCTTTCCTATTTCTTTATGACTCTTTCTGTGGGGAAGAGTAATATTTATTTTTTTAAATTTTTTAATTTTCTTTTCTTTTTTCTTTGTTTTAGTTGTATGGGCTTTAAAAACCATGTGACTAGGACAACTGATTAGAGTTGGGTGGCTGGCAGTAAGAAAAGTGAACTACTGGGCCAACGCCAGCCCTAGTAATAGGGAGTATGTATTATATTCTTATTGTTATGTTATTATTATCTTTATTATTAATAGTATTATCATAGATATTATTGTAACTAGTTTTCTTATTGCAAATATCAATATTGTTATCAATATATATATATATATATATATATATATATATATATATATATATATATATATATATATATATATATATATATATATGTCCAAATTAATATTAGGAAACTATTTACATTATTATTTAGAAATCCATACATTTATATTCTATATATAATAAGCCCATAGAATATATATATATATATATATATATATATATATATATATATATATATATATATATATATATATATATATATATATATATATATATATATATATATATATATATATATATATATATATATATATATATATATATTGGTTTTCATATAAATATATCATTTTGATATTTAAATACTTTTAAAATTAAATTATATTTGGTCTTTGAATAAAAATAGCGGGTTACTAGATTTCCTTTTATGTTACCTATATATATATATATATATATATATATATATATATATATATATATATATATATATATATATATATATATATATATATAATCCCCAGGCGGAGGCGGTCCTCCTCTCTCTCGGCGCGAGGCGCTACCCGTAGCGCTCTCGCCACCGAGGAGGCTCGTCGCCCCGGCTTCCCCGGCTGTGCTTGAGGCCTTGCTCCCCCTCCTCCTTCTCTCCGCCTGTTCCGGCGTCCCCCTCCTCCTCCGGCTCCCAGGCGGACTAGCCCCCCCTCCCTCTCTCGTCGCCGCGCCTTCCCCCTCCGGGGACGTGTCTCCCCCGCGGCCCCCTCTCCCTTCCGCAGGTGGTCGTGCCCGTCCCTGAGGACCCCCCCCGGCGACTCCTCGTCGGAGCCCCCCTCTGCTCCGGTCCGCGTGGGTGCCGCGCTGGCCCCGGACCCTCGCCTCCCCTAGGCGTTTCCTTCCCATAGGCACCGCCTAAGGCCTCCGGCGTGTCACGACTGCCCCTGCATTCCGGCCGCGGCAGATCCCTCCTCCGGTCGCCTCCGTGGGTCTCTCCTCCTCCTCGCCGGACCGGATCCCCCCTCCTCGCCTGTCAGCCCTGTAGTGCGAGCGGGGCTCCCCTCCCCATCTTCCCCCTGGCTCCCTCGCTCCCCGGCGGCTCAGGCCCCGTCCCCCCGCCTCTCGTCGGCGCGGAGCAGCCCGGCGTCGACCGGCCCCCTCGCTGGAGCCCCTGCTCCCTCCTCCGGCCTTTGCTTCGTCGGCTTTCCCTCCTGGCGGGCCTGTGCTCCTCCCCGTCGCCGTGCCCCGAGCCCCCTCGGGTCCCCCACCCCCCCTTGGGGCAGCGCGCCAGGCCCGGCACCGCCCTCCTGTTCGACGCCCCCGTCGGCCCTCACCCGGCTCCTCGGGTCCCGCGCAGCATCGGGCTGGTCGCTCCTCGTGCCGCGCGCTCGGTTCTGCCCCCTCGGGCCCGCGCACGGAATAGGCCCTCGGGACGCACGCTTGACCGCCACGTGCCCCACCTCTCCCCGTCGTTTGTTTTTTTTTCAAATTTTGAATCGGGCCCGCGCCCGATTGTTTTGGTTTGGGTCCGGGTTCTCACCGGGTGTTGGGACCCGGCTGTGTAATGTTGCTATTTTTTTTTAATAAATTTTGCTTTAATATATATATATATATATATATATATATATATATATATATATATATATATATATATATATATATATATATAAATTTCTAAGTAGATTTTAAATAAAAGTATATTTAGTAAATTGGGTTTAGACTTACAATTGAATTTCTAGATTTTTAGTATTATTTATTTGAAATATGTTGAGTAGTAAAATATAGTTTCAAGTATCCTAGTATTTTCTACAGTAGACTATAAATATTTTTCTATGGGCTTTTGCATTTCGAAATTATTAATTAGGCTCAATAGGAATTTTATATATAAATATTGGAATAAATATTTTAGGGCTTAATTAAATATGGGCTTTAGTGTGGATAGTAGATTAGTAGTATTGGGCTTTATGTGTTATTTTTCTAATGGGCTTTTAGATCTAAAAGCTTTATGACAATATATATTCCATTTGGGCCTTATCTATAAATGTTATAAATATATTATTTTCCTCATAAATATATTATTTATTTTCTATTTTCTATATGTATATAGGATTTGTTTGTTAAATAAAGTGTTATAAAATATGTGAGCTTTAATAAAAACCACATATGGGTTTTAATATTTTTGCGCTTCTAAAATAAGTTGAATAATTATCATATTGGGCTTCGGGCCTACATTTATTGGGTTTAGAATTTATAAATATATACTATTTTCATGGTATTTTAAAATTAAGGATTTTAACCCTAAAAATGATTTTCTACATTTCTAATATGTTTACTTACAAATATTTTAAGTATACTTATTTGTAAGTAGCTATAATATTTTTCTAATAAATATACATAGTAGTTTACAAAATAGTTATATAATTTTTGGTTATGAAGTTTCCTTCGAATATCAAATCACGACTATGACTAATTGGTCATATTCCTATTTCTTTTGCCAACTTTGGACTTCTACACACCGATCCTAGCCAATCGGACTATCATGGACCTAATGGGATTATCGGTTTCACCAGCTAAGGACTCTAAGCGAGTACATTTCTGATAGTTTTCATATTTAATAACTTCTATGATTCGTCTATTTAGTATTGTCTTACATTGACTTTCTATTGATTCTCGACACGGTGGTTACACGATGTAGTAGTTATTGATTCTTTATATATTGTTTTTTGTGTCTAATATATTTTACCGCGTTCGTGACTTATTTGAATCCATGAGTACTAGTCGGGAAGAGAAATACATGTGAACTATCCTTTCCATCCAAATTGTCTTCCATAGAGAATAGCAGCCGCACACGATACGTGCACTTAGCCGGATTTACCCCTTAGTCATTCACATGTCGAAAGTGGTATTTCAACTCACTAGTTAGATGCAGTACTCTTACTATATATTATTGTTTCTATTTCAGTTGTTTATTACTGTTACTATCTGTCTTTATTTTCATACTATCTTATTTTTACTCACATGTTTCATACCTTCTCGGTTTATCCATCCATCATGTATTTTAGTATTATTTACTGTTTTATAGATTTTATCAATTATTGGAACCGCTGTTAGATTGTACTCGTTCTATTGCAAACTAGAAACTAATTTTTCAGGTTAGTCGCGGCTACTCTTAGCATTGGAAAGATACGGGTGTAATTGAAGGCCAAAATCCAAGTTAGATAGAAGGTAATTATTTACAAAATTTATGAGATATTGTATTTTTCTTCAAATGTAAACTTTAAATATTGTAAGTTGATTAGTTTTGTGAATGATCAAATAAAGATATATTTTATATAATCACTTGTTTATTTTGGACTAGACAGCGTATTACCGCCGACACTGCGGTGTAGGCTGGACTTGCGCACGCACTCGCATCCAAAAAATGGGTGCGGGTCGTGACACTTCTCATGCCAACTAATGAACCAACTGTTGAAATGTGGACTTCGGGAGAGATTTTGTGAAGAGATCTGGAAGGTTCTATGAAGGCTTGATCTGCTTTACATCAATCTTCTTTTCTTTTTGAAGCTGGTGGGTGAAGAAAAACTTTGGTGAGATGTGCTTCGTCTTGTCTCCTTTGATAAAGCCTTCTTGAATTTGTTTTATACATGTTGTATTGTCCTCATAAAGGGATGTAGGTTCATTCATAGCATCCGGAAGATCGCAACTCCCCCTAATGTATTGAATTAGTTACCTTAACCTTACACATTCTATGCTTGCTTCATGAAGTGCTAGAATTTCTGAATGATTGGTTGATGTTGCTGCAATCGGTTGTTTGACTGATCTCCATAAGATAGCTGCACCACTGTTAATAAAAACATATCAGTTTGAGATATCCCCTTATGGGGATTAGATAAATAACCTGTGTCGGTATATCCAACAAGGTCAGCATATTTATATGAATAATATAAATCAGGACCAGTGGTTCCTTTGAGGTATATAAGAATGTGCTTTATGCCACTCCAAATGCCTACGTGTAGCTGCAGAGCTACATCTAGCCAAAACAATTTATAGAAAAAGAGATATCATGTCTAGTACATTGTGCAAAATAAAGGAGTGCACCTGTTGTACTTAAATATGGTACTTCAGGACCCAAAACATCTTTATCTTCTTTTTTAGGCCAAAATGGATCTTGGTCAATTTCAAATGACCTAACCACCATAGGTTTAGAGTCCCGTAGTTTTTCCTGGGAACGTGGGATAAAATAATGTCCATTAGATATAATGTGAGTTGTTAAGAATAGCCACTGGAATTACTTATAATTTTTTTCATCATCGTAGTCTCAGGCTTACCCAGACGGCCATGCCAAAGTTTAAAGTTGAGAGTATCTTTTGGTATCTTGTAAGTAATGGATCTTGAGCTAGAGATGAGATGTTGGTCATAGAGGTATGAGACTCGACTACCCCAATTAAGTGATGTAGATCCCTAGTGATAAGTCAAAAAAAATTCTCTAGAACGAACTTCTGATTATCTATTCTCGAGTTTACACAAACATATTCTTTATTATTCTCGCTCATGGTTTCAATATGATACTCGTTAGCCCGTGTGTCCTTAAAACTCACTAATTTTCTTCTAGAACAACGAGAGTATAAGGCATTTTCTGTAGATAGGTGGGTTCTGTTTGTTAAAATTAATATGCTCTTTCGGAGCCTTCAATAATGTGAGCGGGACCGGCTATCGTGGATATTGCGTTTGCATTAGTAGTGATGTTGGAAAAAAAGCTAAATTTTAAGGATTGTGTGAGTGGTAGCACTATCAATAAGGCAAAAGTGGTCTTTATCTAGATTTTCCATGAATTCCATTTCCTAGATATAACAATATCTTTATCAATACTTATAAGAAAAATAGTATTAATCAATAGAAATTTATTTCAAACATAGAACTCTAGGTCTATCTTAGCTTATAATACCAACGTTAAATTTATAGCCTTTCGGGGGCCAGAAACCTGTAAAAAGTAATTTACGAGTGATTGGGTTCTACCGGGCATGCGACGCAATACCTGTCATGCAAGAACCTATACGGGTGCTCCAAATATATGCAAGCAATCATGTTTAATCATGTTACGTACTATATTATGGAAAAAAATGATCAATGATGTTATAAATCATTTGAGAATGAAGATTTTTGTCTAATTACCACAATAATATATGCTAACAAATCTTACCATGTGAACATAGAACTGAATTATCACGTCCCGATCCCGTAGGACCGATTGTCCTTGCTAAGACATGATGTCGCATGAACCTAGATTGCGCTCACGCAAGGCAGATTCCATAATGGCCGATTACAAAAGCTTGCGACGCAGTCGTCACACAGAAGTTCCAAGCAGAAACATTGAATAACACCAGCAAAAATTTTGATGCAAATTACAAGTCATGCAAATAGCTCTTTATTGATATTGAAACAAAGATTACAATGTGGCACGCGGCCATGATTAAAATCACTCAAGCTCACTTCTCCCTCTATTTACAAGTCGCTCTGCTCTCTCTCATCTCTCAGTACAATTTTACGAGCCAACGGGTGCTTCAGATAGGCGATGTCCATATAATATGTCCCGTATAAGTCCAGACTCCATGCGGTCGCACGCCTCAAAACTCCAAGGAACTACGTGCCACAACGCATCCAAGCAAGCTCTGCGCCAACGAGCTTCTACTTGAGCCTACACATAAATACTGTGTGGGTGTCAGTGTTAACTGTACTTGTGGGATAAACTCCTCACCCACCCATATAAAACCGACACATTCATTTTCTTTGTACAACATAATCTCTTATGATTGTCTTTCTATTCTTGCCTTAGGATCGATTTTAGGACATGGACGCCTGGCCTATTTGTGTCTCTAGACCATCATCGTGCTATTGCACATCAACGTGCCGACTCGTGCTTGCCTTATGGCCCATACTTTGGGACGCAACAACATAATTTGTGTCATCAACTTGGTTCGTGCTTCAACATCGAGGCCATGACTCGCAACTTAGTATGACTTAACCAAACTTATCTTACGGCCCTTCTTGACTTAACTCGAAATGACTCAAGTCTGACTTATGTAACTCTATGCCAACGACTTAATACTCGAAGCCGCATTTCATGTCGAAGCACGCGTCTTTTCCGTATCCAAATCTTAGGCTTCTTAAGACTTGTATTGTAATTGTGCATACCATTTTTACCCCATTTGTGTCATTCTTGTACTTTCTTTTATTCGACCGACATCGTGCATGCGGATCGCCGCTCACCACACCAACTTATCTATATGAAAGGTCACCTGGCAATTCAAGCCATCTTGGATATGTAGGCGGTGCAAACGAGACCCTTGCAGCTAAGGGTAGCTAGCCCTGCTCAAGTCCTCGAATCATCGGGGGCGTGTTCTTGCCAAACTACCTTGCTTCCCTCCTAAGTCGATACAGTCCTGTGGCCCTAGGCTACTGAATTGAGGACGCAAAACCTTGTCGACAAGTTGTCCATGACCACGCACCTACGAGAACTTCTAGACTCAACGTAAATGCATGGCCTAACCGTCACAACTTAGTTTCCCTTGCTTTACTTCTTTTACTTTTCATACTTCGTTTTGCAGAGCCCAAATCAGGGTTGCCTCGGTGACTAACCTACAGTCTCGACATATTTTTCTTCGGCGACTGACCTATAGTCCCGACATATATTCTTCTCGACGACTGACCTACAGTCCCGACATATTTCTTCTCAGCGACTAACATACATTCTCGACATATTTTTCAGTGTTTCCATACTCTTATTGACTCAACTCATGAATGGCTAATTGATAGCCTTCAAGCATAACTTGAACAAAATGTATTCTTCATGTGCCATAGACCGTGGCTAACTTTTTTTTGAACCAACTGTGGCTCGTGCCTTAAACCGACTTACGTTCTATGCGACACTATCGCGCAAGTCATATTTTATATGACGAGCCTCGAGATCGTGGGACTATGTGATTTGACAATCGCAAAAAATATAGGACAGTACTTGCTATGACTTCGATAGCCCAACAAAACTCTTGCCTAACTCAATCGTGCAACAACTTGACGAACAAAGGCTATGCCAAGTCTCGTATCGTGGGAATGTGTCGTGCACGCGTTTGACTTAAACGACTAAGTTCCTTGGCTGCCTAGAGTTACGCCACAAGCCGTACGATACGATTTAACCCGTAAGACAATCAATAGCTATGCGATGCCTCAGACGACGGGACCGTGCATGCTTTATTAAGCATTTATGCGTGCGACGCCTATGACTTACGCTAAGTTCATAGCTTTGTGGCAATATCGACCAACTTTCCTTCTGCCAAGCCACGGAAAGAAGGTCCGATGTCATTTTGAAAGCACGTCGTGCAACGATTTTAAGCCGACTGTGGGACTTTTCTATATTCTAACTCAGTCAGACCCAACTTGGGATTATTTCCTTAGCTATATGAATTCATCTCTTTTATTATCAAGCCTACTTGTACAGTTGAAAACTTTTATTTTATTAGTGTAAAGGCCAAGCTAAGGCAAGTTCATCGAAGCCACCCACCTGAACGAGGAGTCACCTCGGCCGAGTGGGACTTCGAACAGGACGTTGTATAGCTAACTCCGAACGTCGTTGGCATTTCGATTTCTCCGACTGAGCCGAGCGGGACGGGGCATTACATTATACACCACTCAAAAAAAGTTTCATCCTCGAAACTTACTAAGTACACTTATCGACTTATAACTTGATTCAATATCCAATGACTCTCACATACACTTTGCCTTAACCAATCTCTGAAACCTGACTTACATCAATGCCTCAATCAATATTCAAGTTCATTCTAAATCCAACGATCGTACTACCATCAATCTTTTCTTTGAAACCTACAATTTCAAAATCCTCGATACCCTTCCGTTCCTTTAGTCTTACTTGAATTCAACGTATCACTTAGTTGGATCGTGCACATATTCCAGACGTCTATAAAATACATGTATTTCAGCCAAGCCTCGTGATAGAGAATCTATTATTTTTACTCGAGTCAGATCGTGCACATATTCAGGCGTCCCTAAAATATATGTATTTTAGCCGAGCCTCGTGAGTGGGATTTCCGTACTTTTGAATCATTATATCCATCAATACCATTCTATCAATCGTCAAGATCAACCGTACGATGCTAATCTCAAAACTGGGACGACTCGCCAAACCGCTAGGCCATCTCTAGGCTAAAGTCATCCGTCAGTATTGAAATTATAGTTCTCCAACAATAATATCAACACTGACTCCAATCCTAAGGTCAAACCAAAGTTGATAATACGGATTTTCTACCCAAGCTCGCATCACTCTGATTTCTAAACATTGAGCATATATTTCTCCTATTCGCACTCGCAGCATTCAATCCCAGGAGTCCGAGTCATTCAGCAAAGCCATCCTATCATAAATTTTGCTCAACCAAATCCTCTGAATATCATTATCGCATGTCCAAACTAGCAATTTTGCGTAGACTATCTCTCCCAACATGTTCGATATAATCTACCTATCCATCATATTCCAGTCAAGTATGCTATGACATGATTTGTCACTAAACCATAATCCTTATTCCATATTCTCTAAGTCGCTTATCATAATTCACGTATTCGATAACAAGGTCGTCTAGCATAACAATATGTCACGTCCCAATCTCATGCAAGTCTGATTATCCGCGGTGGACATGAAATCACCATGCCAATACTCCCGCAGAATAATCGTTCTCATCGGGGCATAACTCTTGTATTGAGTCTAGACTAATTCATTCTCGATATGCAGATTGGATCTACTCAATTCTTAACTTTACTTAATCGTTAATCATAAGTCTCACCAATCCTTGAATTTACCTTCACATCAAACCACACGTTGAAGTAATCCAAATTGCCATACCTTGATCTCCCGAGTTCGATCATTCCTGCGACATGAATCACCATGTCAGTGCTCATGTAGAATGATCACCCCAAATTCGATGTGACGCATGTGCGTTGCTGGAGTTGCGCTCGTGCAAGACAAGATCGTCGATGTTGTGGTCATCATCAAAGAAATCAAAACACGATCATTTTCATCCAAGCATTTATTTTAATCAAAATCCTAAGTATAGCATCTATCAAAACAATCACACTTTATATGATCGTCATTCTTCGAATTGGAGTACCCTCGAGTTATTGTATATCGATCTTTGATCCGCCTCAATACCAGCAATGATATACGTAACCTAACGATCTTCCTTTGCAACGAACTTCGAGTCGTGCAACTGATGCTATCGTTCGAACTGGATATACCACAATCTCCTTGATATTCAAGATCAATTCTTTCAAACCCAAAATTATGTATGTTCATCCGTCTATTGTAAGTCATCAAGCAACATATTTTCTCAAATTATCGAGCAACATCTATTCTAATCCTTAGAGTCATTCTCAAATATTCGAATCATTTTCATGCACGCTCTCATCCAATCTTGCTAACTTTTCGTATACGATTCATATCAATTTTCTCGATCGAGTCATCCGTTCGTACACCTTAACTTTTTCTCCATTCAATCTATCTTTTCTTAACACTTCGCATTTTGCGCTCAGCGTATTCCCAATCTGATGCACGTCATTTTTTTCTTGTATGTTAAAATCAAATTCATGCTAGCTATCAACTCATGACTAACTTTAAAACACTCTTTCTAAAGCTTTACGTACTCGTCGCTTGCTGATAGACTCGTTGGCACCCAGTATCCTCAATCGATCGACATCTCCAAGGCTATCCCATACACCACTCAGGGATGAAGTCATTCAATAAATCTTCGAAACAAGTTTTTGAATCTCCATTACTTCAAATTTTTGTTCGAACTATTCCTCAATTTCCAAGCACGCTACACCTATATCGCTTCGACGATAACATCATCTGATGGCATCCCTATCGATAGCCATCTCGTATTCTATAAGTCAAGTAAAATTCTAATCCCACTTAAATAATTCGAGTCTCGTATACGACTTTTTCTAAGGTCCACTTAATTCTTGGTGTATATGCCTAGTCCAACTTAGCCAAACGTGCTTATTTGAAGTTAACTTTGTTCAGCCAATTTTTCTTCGTGATAATTTTCAAATATATAGACTTATTGTATGGACATCCCGTGGGACATTTGAGAGAGAGCGCACCAACAATATCGATTACGGAACAACAGAGTTTGCGGAACATCATTGAAGTTAAAGAATTCAATGGAAAGTTCAAGGACGTAAAGCCGTGCTCTGATACCATTATGTCAAGTCCCGGTCCCGTAGGACCGATCGTCCTCACTAAGACGTGATGTCACGTGAGCCTAGAATGCGCTCACACAAGGAAGGTTCCATAACGGTCAATTACAACAGCTTGCGACGGGGTTGTCACACAGAAGTCCTAAGCAGAAATATTGAATAACACCAGCAAAATTTTTGAAGCAAATCACAAGTCATGCAAATAGCTCTTTATTAATATTGAAACAAAGATTACAATATGCACGAGGCCATGATTACAATCACTCAAGCTCACTTTCCTCTCTATTTATAAGTCACTCTGCTCTCTCTCATCTCTCAGTACAATTTGAGGAGCCAGCGGATCCTTCAGATAGGCGATGTCCATATATTATGTCCCGTATAAGTCCAGATTCTATGCGACCGCATGCCTCAAAATGCTAAGGAACTCCGTGCCTCAACGCATCCAAGCGAGCTCCGCGCCAACGAGCTTCTATTTGAGCCTGCACATAAACACTATGTGGGTGTCAGTACTCAACTGCACTGGTGGTGTGAGCTCATCGCCCACCCATACAAAATCGACATGTTCATTTACTTTGTGCAACATAATCTCTTATGATTATCTTTCTATTCTTTCCTTAGGATCGATTTTAGGACATAGACGCTTGGCCTATTTGTGTCTCTAGACCATCATCGTGCTATCGCACATCAACATGCCGACTCATGCTTGTCTTATGGCCCATACTTTGGGACACAACAACATGATTCATGTTATCGACTTGGTTCGTGCTTCAACATCGAGGCCGTGCCTCGCAACTTAGCATGACTTAACCAAACTTGCCTTACGGTCCTTCTTGACTTAACTCGAAATGACTCAAGTCTGACTTATGCAACTCTATGCCAACGACTTAATACTCGACGCCACATTTTTTGCCAAAGCACGCATCTTTTCTATAGCCAAATCTTAGGCTTCTTAGACTTGTATTACAACTGTGCATACCATCTTTATCCCATTCGTGCCGTACTTGCACTTTCTTTTATTCGATCGACACCGTGCATGCGAATTATCGCTCAGCACTCCAACTTATCTATATGAAAGGTCACTGGCAATTCAAGCCATCTTGGACTTGTAGGTGGTGCAGACAAGACCCTTGCAGCTAAGGGTAACTAGCCCTGCTCAAGTCCTCGAATCACCGACGGCGTGTTTTTGCCTAACTACCTTGCTTCCCTCCCAGGCCGATATGATCCTGTGGCCTCAGGCTACCGAATCGAGGGTGCGAAACCTTGTCGACAAGTTGTCCATGACCACGCACCTGCTAGAACGTCTAGACTCAACGTAAATGTATGGCCTAACCGTCACAACTTAGTTTCCCTTGCTTTACTTCTTTTACTTTTCATACGTCTTTTTGTAGAGCCCAAACCAGGGTTGCCTCGGTGACTGACCTATAGCCTCGACATATTTCTCCTCGACGACTGACCTACAGCCCCGACAAATTTTTTATCGATGACTAACCTACAGTCCCGACATATTTTTCAGTATTTCCATACTTTTATTGACTCAACTCATGAATGGCTAATTGATAGCCTTCAAGCATAACTTGAACAAAACGTGTTCTTCATGTGTCGAAGACCGTGGCTAACTTTTCATTGAACCAACTATGGCTCATGCCTAAAACTGACTTACGTTTTATGCGACACTATCGACCAAGTCATACTTAATATGACGAACCTTGATATCGTAGGATTATGAGACTTAACAATCGCAAAAAACATAGGATAGAGCTTGTTATGACTTCGATAGCCCAGTAAAACTCTTGCCTAACTCAATCATGCAACAACTTAACGAGCAAAGGCTATGCCAAGCCTCGGATCGTGGGAATGTGTCGTGTACGTGTTCGACTTGAACAACCAAGTTCTTTGGCTGCCTAGACTTACGCCACAAGTCGTGCGATATGACTTAACCTGTGAGACATGCAATGGCTATGCC
Source organism: Iris pallida (assembly GCA_029216955.1). Classification (NCBI taxonomy): domain Eukaryota; kingdom Viridiplantae; phylum Streptophyta; class Magnoliopsida; order Asparagales; family Iridaceae; genus Iris; species Iris pallida. The sequence goes on along the minus strand of JANAVB010027999.1, from coordinate 20,121,326 downwards.
AAGCCTTGGACGACGGGACCGTGCATGCTTTATTAAGCATTTATGCGTGCGACGCCTATGACTTACGCTAAGTTTATAGCTTTGTGGCAACATCGACCAACTTTCTTTCTCCCAAGCCACGGGATGAAGGTCCGAGTGTCATTTTGAAAGGATGACGTGCAACGATTTTAAGCCGACCGTGGAACCTTTTCATATTCTAACTCAGTCAGACCAACTTGAAATTATTTCCTTAGTTATGTGGATTCATCTCTTTTATTATCAAGCCTACTTGTGCAGTTGAAATTTTGTTTTATTAGTGTGAAGGCCAAGCTGAGGCAATTTCATCGAAGCCACCCACTTGAGCGAGGAGTCGCCTCGGCCGAACGGGACTTCGAACAGGTCGTTGCATAGCTAAGTCCGAACGCCATTGGCTTTTCGATTCCTCCGATTGAACCGAGCGGGACGGGGCATTACATGAATGAGAAAACAAGTTCAGGGCCCTTACATAGTTGATTTTGTTTTTCATGCTCACTAGGACTTTTATTGCTATTAAGGAAAACACGTCTATATATGGTATGTCAAAACATATGGTCCATTATGAATGAAATATTGATTTATAAACTAAGGCACACAGATGTGGCTTCTATTTGTAACAACTATAGTTAAAGATAAGGCACATCAAATATTGGTCGATTATGAATCAGAAAATAAGTCCATATATGAGTCAGAAACACTAAGACGCAACAACTATCTATACTATTCAAGTGTGAGCCTTGAAGAGAATGGATTCCACACCCAGAAAAGTCTTTGGAACTTCTTGGGCAGAAATTGCCCACTCCAAATTGAGGTGAGCTAGCTATTGGGCAAATTTCAACAGTTATTCACTTAATCCGAAGCATTAACAGACTACAAAAATTGTTAACAATGATACTTTATAGATGTTGCTCATCTCAAAATGTCATTAATTATACTTTCAATGTCGACTCATTAGATGATCGTCATTAATAACTTTATCAATGATATTAAAAAATAACAATGTCATGATAAATACAATAAGATGACAATTAAAAATACAAGGGTCATGAAAACAATTATGAATGTCATCTTTTGTGCGTGAAAAAAAGATGTGGGACTAATAATGACATAGTGATATTAAGAGCCACATTTAGTTTAAAAAATGATGAATTAGACATATTGTGTGTCATAAACTATTGAGTAAAAATTGATAAAATATTGTATTTAATCCAGTACTGATATTAAGAGTCATATTTTTTTAAAGACTTTTTCATTTTTTATTTATTTATCTATCTTTTTTCATTTATTATTATTATTTTGGTTTTTCTATTTTATAATCTTTTTAAACTTTGAAATATCTCCCTAATATTTAGAATATATCTTTTTATTTTCAATTTTTGAAAAATAATAGCAAAAGTTGTTTTGTCGTTCCAGCTTTTGCTTTTTTTTTGTGAAATCTAGTTTACAACTTGAGAAAGAGAATAATTTGAAAAGCGAATTATGCTTTATGTTTTCCCAAAAAAAGCACAAATCCCTAAACAGGCTTAATAACCACCCCACCCCACCCCTACCAACCCACCCCCAACCAAACTGCAATCTCTCCTCCGCCCACCATACTACCTCTCCAATGGCGCATCTTCTTTTTTTCCTTAGCTGCTACTCCGTTGCTAGACCCCATCACCTCCGCTCCTAATTCTGCTCCTCCTCTCCTCCTCCGATCAAACCCATCTCCTATTGCAAATCAAAGAAGAAGAAGAAGACACCGAACCTCAACAACCCTTCTCCTCCCCCTTCTTCCTTCCCAAATGAAGAAACCGTGACAACTACTCCTCCCATGATCCCACTAGTGGGCTATTCGCCAGGATAAGAGGTTCGTTAAGGACGTCACCCCATCTCCTCCGTCTCCTACCCCTCTCGCGTCGCCTTGCTCCCCAAGGATAGGGCGGATTAGATGGAGGGGAATATAGCAGAGCCAGGATCGAACGCTCCATGAGATTCATAGTTGCATTACTTATAACTTCCTTGTTCGTAGACAAAGCGAATTCAGAATTTCTTTCTTTGAAGTTAATTTACTTTATTTATATTATAATAATATTTTCATGTCCCATGTAACAAGCTACACCAAGTAAGAAGTGTAGAGCCATAGTTTGTTTACATCATTCTTTTTAAACTTTGAAAATAGCCACAATACCTATACATCATATCCCTTTACTAAAAATAAAAGATAAAACACCTTCAAATAAAAAGTGCTAAACTTGAATTGAAATCTTCGAGGCGACGAAAAAGGTTCCATTTGATTGGACAAGCTTCTAGCGCCTCTGATTATCCTCATGTCTTTTGCTACCTGAATTATGCCCACAACACGGGTCGGTACATAACACGTACTGATAGGCGGCCGTGACCGAACTTACCTAAATCAACACTAGTAAATATATGAAACTAGCAGCTAATTTTTAAGCGACCTTTCTACTTGTCTAGGTTCTTTTTAGCAAATCATAAGAAGAAACATAAACAATAAAATTATCACTTATACAGTGAAACTAACCCCTGGTCAGTAATCCATCCCTGCATACGGCAAAGATTAACACAATTTGCATATATATATATATATATATATATATATAAAACTTATATTCAGTCTCTGTATTTAGTGTTACATTTTTCAATAATCTTATCATATGCATGAGACCTAACTACATGGTGGTTCATGGGTCATTTCTTCTGATTAGCAGTTATGTTTCAACTATTCACTAATAGATATAACACCCCATAATCTCAAGATTTATTTACCTCAGGGTTGTTAGCCCAATGATTATATCATATTTTTGAATATTGTTAATTAATTAAATTTAACATAATAATGTCACTAATATTCACGTAATCACTATCACGTTGCTACTTAAACTTAGCATTGTTCTATAATTTATTAACTTTATCATAATTGTATACTGATTTGTTCGCTTAATTTACAGGCAAGCAGTAAGCATGATCAAACCAGGACATATGCAATGAGTAATTAATGATGGGCCAAAGACGGAGCTATACAAGAAGATTTCTCGGAACCGTCCAATGACTTATCCGGGACCTCGCACTCGGGGGTTTTGTTGTCCGGTTAGCGGACAGAGGTCGAGGGGGTAGCACCTCTCGTAGGGGTTCGGGGGCGAAGCCCCCTGTAACTCCTCTTGCAAAAATTTTGAAAATATCTTTTTATTAATTATTTGAATTAAAAGGTGAATTTTTGGAATTTCATAAATATCTAATTAATTAATATTATAGAAAGCCTTAGTCATGGTTAAATTTTGGAGTGCTAGATGACTGGAAATCATGGCACGAATAGTACAATGGCATGCTTTGACTAGTGTATTAGCCATGGTAAGGAAGGCCGAGCCATATGTGTGTCCTAATTAGGAAAACCAGGCCAAGTTACGACTTAACCCCTATAGATAATTTAGTTATTTATTATTAAGATTATTTGACTTTTAGGAGACCCGGCTGTACCATTCTAGCCCGGCCCTGACCCGAACCCAACCTAGGCCCATGTAGTCATGCAGTGCTTTCAAAAAGGTCCATATAGATATATTTGTGCATATTTTTCGTATTACTTTAATGTTCTATAAATATTATTTTCTATAAGTAAATAATTGTTATATAACAAAAAAAAAGATATATTATTTTTTCAAGTTGTAAGTATTTTGGAAATAGCATAAAAAGTTTTCCTTTATGTTTATTTAATATATGTGTCACCCAATACTGGTCCTAGTAGTGGTTTATTGTAATTTGTTATCATTATTATTATTATTATTATTGATATTATAGTTATTATTAAATATAGTCATTATTTGGTTATTTTTGTATTCCTAAAAAATATATATTAATTGTAGGTATATATGTATATGTATAACACGCTACCCTAGGAAAATATTGTTAAGACTTCATTTAGATTTTATTGAATATTAATCACATATGGGTATACATGTATGTAATGACCATGGTTCGTATTACGTATTTTGGTATACATGTACGTATTTTGACTCATATTACATGTCTCCTTGCATGATTTATTTGGCATTTTATTGCTTGATTCGGTTCGGCTTGTTCGGCTTGGTTCGGTTTGTGAACCAAACCCCTACCTACCACCCCCATCATCATTTATTAATCCAACACTCTTTCTCTCTCCTCATTCATTCTTCTTCTTCTTCCTCACCATTACTCTCCACCTACCAGGAAGGTTTAGGCAAGTACATCTTGCTTTATGGAGGAATTCCATTTTCATTGTTCCACTGTCTTTCTCATGTGTTTCTAATCTACTTTAGTACTTAGCATTTTTTATTTTCGTTGTTAATTTTTGTAAATCTAGCTTTGTGGTATTTTCGGTTTTTATGAGTTTTGATCTATCAAACCAGCATATTTTTGTTATTTGATGGTTCCATGTTGTAGAGAATTCCATTTTACCCAAATTTGACCTACGGGAGTTTGGATTTGGTTTTCTATTGTTGTTTGGTGGAGCATGGAGGCCATGGCATTTTCTATGGACATGTTCTCTGTGGAAGCCATTAATTGTACTGATGGCCGCATGTATTAGCTTTGGCCTTTCTTGCTTATGCGGCCATGGCCATTTAAGTCCGCATAGGCCATTGGCTGACATGCATGGCCACTATTAATTAATTGGCCGCATGGCCATCCGTAATTGCTTTGGCCGCATATGGCAATTATTGCATGGACGCATGCAACCCCTTTAAGCATTGCAAGATTTTGCTGGCCTTAGCAACTATTGTTGGCCGCATGGACCAATTCATGGTCGTATGAATATTTTATATTCATGGCCGCATAAATATTTCGTATTCATGGCCGCATGAATATTTCGTATGCTGTCGCATGGACCAATTGTGGCCGCATGGCCTTAGTCATTAGCTGGCCGCATGGCCTCAGCTAATTGTGGCCGCATGGCCTTAGTCATTAGCTGGCCGCATAGCCTCAGCTAATTGTTGGCCGTATAGCCTTAGTTATGTTTTAGCCGCATGGCCTTAGGCATTAGCATTAAATAATTGCATGCATTTGCATGCAACATGTTTTGAGTCGCATGGCCATTTAAATTAAATTGCTTGTATTTATTTGCATGCAACTTGCATGGCCGCATATGGCTTATTATTTGACTTGGCCGCATATGGCCACTTCTCTGCATGGCCGCATATACAATTAATTGTATGGCCGCATGAACATTTATTAGCTGGCCGTATGGCAATTTCATACGAAAAATTTCTCCTGAGCCGCATGATTCCTCCACAGCTCTTGCCCATGCTAATATTTAATTACTGCATGTATGTTTATGCCATATTAATAATGTGTTCCCTGACATGATGGTGACTCGTTGTAGTGCACTATTGACAAATGACATGACATGATGGTGGCCCGTCGTGGCGGCCTCCTGACAGTGAACATGACATGATATATATCCCGAATGTTGTTGCGACGGCTAGCATGTCATGACAAGATTGAATGGCCTGGATACCGTGGATGATTGTGGTTGTACAATTGAACCGGTAATGTTTGCATCATGTCTAGGACAGGGATTCCTAAGTACCACGGTCAGGGGTACCTACTGTAAATGGCTAAGGCTAATAACTAGAATAATTCAGTAGTCATGAGAGATTTCCCCAGTTACAGGCGATCCCGTTATCCCGGCCCCCATTGTTGGACTTGCAGCCTGCCGACGAGTAGGGCACAAGTCTAGATTCACTGATGTATGGAAAAGAACAAGGTACTGCTTAATGAACCCAAGTCGGCTGGATAACCTGGATTAACTGCAGGGCTTGTGGCTGGAGGAACATCTCACTACATATTACTAGTAACTAAGGCTTGTGATAACCCTAGTTAGCTAATATAAAAAGTCGTAGTCACTGATTGGCTGGGAGCGATTGTATGGTGTAGTTTCAGTGCTCGATTATTGCAGGCTTTATCGCAAGTTTGTCACTTTTAACAATAAAGATCAGAGGCTAAGTTCTGTTCAGGTGAAGGGTTACAACCCCGGTCCTTATTTGGTTTAAGGGTTGTAACCTGGCTCCCGGAGCAGTTCTAGGTCCTCTCTTCGTTTATTGTCTTATTGCACCCCACGTCAGGCTTGTTATGTTTTACCTTACCAACATGATTGGAGAGGGAGTTCTATTCAGGGGAATGGTTACAACCCCGGTCCTTGTTTGGTTTAAGGGTTGTGACCTGGCTACTTGAATGGTTCCCTCGTACTCTATTATGACTGTGGTTATTCTTTTATTATCGAGCTCTTTTGTAACTGCTTTAATATTTATTTCTGATGTGCTGGTTTTAGTTCTTAAGTGAAGCCTCCTTGTGGCACTTGCTCTTTCTGGGATCTGACCCAGCTGATTTTGTATGGCCAGATTTCGGAGCAGCTCCAGAGGATCTACCGACCTTCCCGCCCGATGGTGACCACCAGGCGTAACTAGGACAATGAGTGGGTTTATTTTTGGCTCTCCCACTCTATTGTAAAATTTTTATTTTGAGGCGTTTAGCCGGCGAGCACCAGTTAGCTCGTATTGCATACCTTACTACTGTCTGCCTACGGGCTATAACATGATTGACAGATCCTAGGATTGATCATGTATGACTAAACTCTTGCTAGTCATCATATTTTGTAATGACTAGCTTCATGATCAGCTGAATATGTAATGTTTGGGATGCCTTACTATTGTATATTTGGTGATCTTACATCACGTAACTTTACTTGCTTGCTTGAGATTGAGACAATTAGGCTTGTTATTGACCATAGGAGACTGATGGATTGTAGTTAAACCCTCATATATCTAGACAGCCGTAACCGTATAGTGAGGTAGATTCCATTTCATTATACGTAGCTGGCTATGTATGCCCCCGCTCTCCAGTATTCTGGTTCTGGGGCGTTACATGGTTTAAGTGGTGGCCCATGCAGGTCTTGTAAATCAAGATATATGAGAGTTTATCGAATAGATGTCTCAATCAGCACTCGCCCTTGATCTCTGCTCGTATCTTCTAATCCCTGAGGTTCTCGACCTGATCACATGCTTGTATCATTGATCTGTCTCGGTCCTTCCTTATTGTTTCCTATGTCGTCTTCTTCAGCGGCATTGTTCCTGGTCCTACCGATCGGCAAGGCGAAGCACCTCTCGTGGACCAGCAGCAACCAGAAGATCAGGCCCAACACTTTAGAGCTGCCTCCCAGGTCATGCCCCCCGGAGATCCAGAACCCCCGGTACAGCCAGGCCAGCCTGCAAGGCAGGATGATAGAGCCTTGGTTGGACTTATCAGGGAGTTGCTTATATCGCAGGATCATCGAGGAGATGCCTTGCATCAGGCAGTGGCAGATGCTCTGGGCAGAGGTAGACATCATGGGAACAGTGAAGCAAATGGTTTCAAGCGCTTGAACCCTTCATTCTTCGATGGCAGCGAAGATGCTATCGCTGTTGATGCGTGGCTTCAGAAAACAGAGGTGATATTGGAGGCAGCAAAGACCCCAGAAGATGAGAAGGTGGCCATACTACGCCTGTAGTTATTGGATCTAGCCCGCAGCTAGTGGGCGGCGTAGGCCGTTGGACTAGTGGCGCCTATTGCCTGGACAGTATTCCGTGAGAGGTTCCGGACTAAGTACTTCGATGCTGTAGCTCGGTACGATCTACAGACCAGATTCACCAATTTGAAGCAGATGGGCAGGACGGTCGATGGATATGCGGTCGAGTTTTCCAGGCTTAGTCGGTTTGCTCCCACCTTGGTGGCGACCGAGTTCGATAGAGCCCAACAATTTCAGCAGGGACTCCACCTAGAGATTTTGCTGGCGGTGGAGCAGTTTAAGCATCAGACTTTTGATGCGGTATTGAGGGCAGCTAGGAGGCATAAGTTTACCTCCCAGAGGATTGTGGACAGGACCGGAGGTCTAAAGCGATCTCACGGCCAGATGAATCAGTCGTCAGCCCCAGCCCCGGCATCTAGGGCTTTGACCATTGGTGTCACGACCCGCACCCGCTTTTCGGATGCGAGCTCGTGAGCAAGCCAGCTACGTATCGAGCGGACTCCAGCCCGACTCGAGTACGTATAAGCTGTCAAGGTCATGGGTATCATGTCTAATCTAAACTATATCTCAATCCACATAAATTTTATAAACAAGAATGAACAAGTATGGGTCATGGTCTGCAGCCCATTAGTATATTGTTCGATTAGACTCCAAGAATAATGTGAGTCCATAAAGCTAAGCTGATAAGCAGGATATATCATAAAAGCACGAGAAAGATAGTAAATCAATATCACTAACCAAATACCTGAATCATGCGGATGAAGTCAACTACCACATGCTCAGCTAACTAACTCCGTGCAAACAGCTACCTGAAGAGATCATCAGGTCCTCAGAGGACTAGCAAGATACATAAAAAATGCCTACTAATATAACAGTAAATAACAGGTGTGGAGGATAAGAACACTGCAAGAAGAACATCTAAGGACGACGAGTCGTGAGAAAATGTAATACTAAACTTGGCTACCAATCAATCGATTAACCTCTATAGCTTGTAGTACAATGCAAGATACTCCCAATCTTTAGTAGATTTTGACTGTAATATAATGCAAGATAATCCCAGTCAAGATTAGCCAATTCTAGTATCGATCTCCTCTCCTAAGGATACAAAGTCAAGTAGACTCCTATAAATCGTAGTACAATGCAAGATACTCCCAATTTATAGTGTCGCAAGTCAAGTCAATCAATCAATCAATATATGCTATAGGTCGTAGTACAATGTAAGATACTCCCAATCCATGGCATGTCTCAAGTCAAGTCAATCAAGATAAAGAATCAGCTATAGATCGTAGTACAATGTAAGATACTCCCAAGCTATAGTATGTCTCTACTGTAGTACAATGCAAGATACTCCCAGCCGAGAATGGTCAAGGACAAATATAGAAACTGACAACTCAATCACAAGAAAAGGGTAACACAAAGAGACCAATGTTCTAGCAATGTCAAACATCCTATACGTGCACGTAATCTAGAACAAGTAAAGCAATCAAGGACGAATCAATCACACTATGTAATCATGTGACAATATGAAAAAGAATACAATAAAGGAGGAGAAACCATGTAAATACTGTATATGTTCGGCAAGGTATACTTGCCTGGAGGTTGCACGGAGAACCAACAATGTATCGCCAATCCACAAGTCAGAAAGTCCAAGTCATCACAACTGTCTCCGAAAGCTGAAATAAACGTTACCAATATTCTCAGAATAGTCAAATTAGCTAGAATTGTCTGTCCTTAAGTCCAATTCTGGACACAGGGGCAAAACGATAATTTCGGACAAAAACTGTGTCCGCCGTTGGACCCGCTTGGCACCGAAAAGCGTGCCAGAGTCAACGGTCTCTAAAGTCGTCAAAGTACATGTCTACGGATCTAATTTTTCGATACGAACCCAACCGTATGTCCAAAGTTGGATTCCGGCGGGCCGTGCACAAAATTGCCCGTTGAGTGGGACCGTGGGGCCCGCAAAACGGTGATTTTATCAACGGTCTCAGAATTGGACCAAACTTGGCATACAGGACCAGAAAAACGATACGGTTCTGTTGGCGTAAGTTTCGTCTCGATCTGACGAACATGCACAAAGTAATTGGGAAATTTGCAAAGTGCACGATACGGTGAATTTCGACGGATACGCATCAAATTCATCGCGCACACGCGACCAATTTGAATTCCGTCAAATCCCACATGTCCACGAAGCCGATACGCAGCTTTCGATGCTTTCGGTTTGCGACCACATCTCCCGGAATGGCGGGACGGACGTGGTATCGGAGAGTTTTTATTGATTTCTAAAACAGGTTTTTGTCGGTATTCGGGATCAGTTTTCTCCGCTTATAATCAATAATTTTTGAAACTACAAAAAGGGTTATGGAGTGGTACAGGTGGTCTAGAAGTTTGTTCAGGTAGAATGTTTAAAGTGATAACAGGTCGACCGGAATCGGACCTCGAACTGGGGTTCAAGACTTGTTCTATACTCTGTTTTGGGGTATGTTTTCCTTCAACTTTGTGTCGAAATTTTGATCGACCCATTGCGTTTTATCTAAATCCCTTTGGAGGGATTCGTGGCGGTCATATGAAGTTTCTATACGAACTTTCGAAATCAAAAATGATGGAGAGAATGGGAAGAAATTCGGTAGCAAAATTACCTCCACTGCTGTCGTCAAACAGAGTATTACTCTGTTTTTCGGTCGGCCATCGCGCTTTGGCGGCGCTCCGGCGCCTGTCACGGCGGTGCAGGGCGGCGCGCGCGATGGCGGAGGGCTCGTCCAGCCAGCGGGGAGGTGGTGGTGGCGTGGTGTTCGTTTAGGAGTTAGGGTATCCAGTTTATGTGAGGTTTCTCGGATTCCCTCTGTTCTTATACGAAGTCAGCGAATGAGAAGTCGGCTCGGGTTGAGCTAACTAAAGGGACTGCTGTGTCCAACTATACCGCTGAGTCCAACTAAAGGGACTGCTTGCTGTGGCCGGGTTGTGGGTTGACGTGGCCTGGTCTGAGCTCATGTGTTTCGGTTTCATTTCTTTTCTATTCTTTTTTTTTTAATTTCTTTTTATACTACTTCTTTTCTTTATTATATATATATATATATATATATATATATATATATATATATATATATATATTTATATATATATACACACGTATATGAATATATATGTATATTATATATATATACATACACCTATACTCTCTATATATATATATATATATATATATATATATATATATATATAAATATATATATATAAATATATATATATATATATATATATATATATATATATATATATATATATATATATATATATATATATTTATATATATATATATATATATATATATATATAAATAAAAAATATATATATATATATATATATATATATATATATATATATATATATATATATATATATATATATATATATATATATATATACATATATATATATATATATATATATACATATATACACGTATACACACCTATATACATTTATATATATATATACACTCACACCTTATATATATCTCTATATATTCACATATACCATATACATCTATATACATATATTTATATATGTATATACACACATATACACTATTATATATTTATATATATATAGTCACATATATAGTCACATATATAATATATATTCCTATATACATACACACATAATTTATATTTACTTATATAACAAAATCTCTAAAAATCTAAATAAATATTTTAAATAGAAATACCACTCTCAATATTATCTACTCTTATGGCATGGCCCATTCCTAGGAGTATGTATTTATATATCTTTATATATGTAAATATATCTATAGAGAGAGAGAGAGATAAATTTATTTAACAATGAAATAATACAATAACCGATAATAATAAATAATAATCTTAATAACATTTAATAATAGACTGATAGCCACTTTTGATGGATATAACATGCACACTACTTATCTGGCTCCAGAAGATCATACAAATCTTGGAGAACACTATTTAATAGTAATATTACCTATAATCTACCTATAACAATATTTGGAAAATAATTGACAATTCCTAAAAATAGATACAAAGATATTTGCATTTACCAAACATGTCTACAAGGCCGTATTTGGTCCCACTACATGCCTACATGGGCTTGGATTTGGTTCGGGCTCAGCTCGGGCTAAATCGACACAAACGGTTCTCCTACAAGTCAATAAATATAATAATAATTAATTAAACTTATTCATAATGGTCATGCTACAACTTGGCCTGGTTTTCCTAGTTAGGACACTCCTATGGCTGGGTCTTCCCTACCAGGGCTAAACACTGGTCAAAGCACGCTACTGCACTATCCGTGCCATGGTTCCTAGTCACCTTGTACTCCAAATTTAATCATGATTAAAATCTTCTACCGTAATAATTAACTAATTAATTATTTACAAAATTCTAAAATCACTATTTAAATCCAATAAATAAAATAAAAATATTTCAAGAACTTTCGGGACGGGGAGCTACAATTGGAGCTCCGAGAAGGACATCTTCAGTTATGTCGGTTCAACATTTATTCCCGACGTATCCTCAGCAACAGAAGCAGAATCAGTCTTTCCCCATAGGCTGCTCTTATTGTGGAAAGCTTGGACATGTTGTTTCAGAATGTCGCAAGGCTCGAGGATTGTGTTTGCTTTGTGGAGCGCCGGACCACAAGGTAGGGTCCTGCCCGTTCAGGACTGACTCATCACCAGCCAGGACCAGTTCATAAGTTAGGGGACCAGCCCAGTACCAGTCCAGCAGTAGTTTCCATCCCCGAGGTTGTTGTCGACGCAGACCCAGGCTTTTCAGCAGCAAATGCCTCAACAGTATGCCCAGGCGCAAGTTTAGAATAGGCAGAAAGGATTCCAGCAGAGAGGGCCGGCACCCATAGGGCATGGTCAAGTGTTGGCTTTAACCATGGGAGAAGAAGGAATGGTGCCAGGTGAGGTAGTGGCAGGTACTATTCTCGTCAACACCTTTCCGGCTTCAGTGTTATTTGACTCTGGTGCATCGTATTCATTTACGTCTGCACGATTTGCGACACGAATATGGCTGGAGCCTGAGTCATTGTCAGTAAGGCTCAATATACTTACTGGTAACGGTCTTATGGGAGTAGATAGAGTGTTTTACTAGTATCGGATCGTGGTTAGAGGTAGAGAGTTTCCCGCTAGGCTGATAGAATTCCTGATGGCCGATTATGATGTGGTCTTAGGAATAGATTGGCTGAGGGACTACTATGCTAGGATAGACTGCTATATTGGCAGAATTGTTTTTAGCATTCCAGGCGAGCCGAAGTTTTTTTTTCTCGAGGCGAAGTGGAACCTTCTCCTTCAATATTGCAGATGGCCGTAGCAGTGGTACAGTTACCCCGGTTAGTAGAGGAATTTCCAAATGTTTTCCCGGAAGAGCTTTCAGGAATGCCGTAAGAGCGAGAGATCGAGTTTACTATCGACTTAATTCTCGGGACAGCACCAGTGTCAGAGAGAGTTTACAGGATGGCGCCGTCAGAATTAGAGATATTGTACAAGATAATTGAAGAACTCAGAACCAAGGGATTTATTTGTGCTAGTGGATCGCCTTGGGGAGCCCCGATGCTTCTTGTGAAAAAAAGGATGGTACGTCCCGATTATGTGTTGACTATCGTACCTTGAACTCAGTAACAATCAAGAACAGATATCCTCTACCAAGGATAGATGACTTGTTTGATCAACTCAGAGGAGCGGCAGTATTCTTAAAGATTTATTTGCGGTCAGAATACCACCAGATCAGAGTCAGAGAGCAGGACATCCCGAAGATAGCTTTCAGATCTAGATATGGACATTGGGAGTTCCTTGTTATGCCCTTTGGAGCGACCAATACGCCGGTTGTATTCATGGACCTCATGATTCGTATCTTCATGCCTTATTTGGATCAGTTCATGATCGTGTTCATAGACGATATCCAGGTCTACAGCAAGAGTGAAACGGAGCATGAGCAGCATCTCAGAGTTGTCCTTCAGATTCTCCGAGAGCACCACTTGTATGCCAAGTTCAGTAAATACGAGTTCTGGCTCGATCGCATTTCATACTTGGGTCATATCATCACCAGCGGGAGAGTAGAAGTGGATCCCCAGAAGATCGTGGCTATCGAAACATGGCCGGTACCCAACACAGTTGCAGAAGTTCGCAGTTTTCTTAGATTAGCCGACTACTACCGAAGATTTGTTTCGGACTTTGCTCAGATTTCAGCGCCCTTAACACAGTTGACCTGCAAGAAGGTGTAGTTTTCTTAAACAGCAGAATGCCAGGAATCTTTTTAGAAGCTGAAGCGAGGTTTGATGACGGCACCCATTCTCATGATTTCAGATGGGATCGGATGATTTTCAGTGTACTGTGATACTTCAGGCAGAGGTTTAGGATGTGTTTTGATGCAGCATAGGAAGGTAATAGCTTATGCGTCGCGACAACTTCGTGATCATGAGAGGAATTACCCGACCCACGACTTGGAACTGGCAGCAGTAGTATTTGCACTCAAGATTTGGAGACACTACTTGTATGGAGATAGGACGGAGATTTTCACCGACCACAAAAGCATGAAGTATGTTTTCACTCAGAAGGATCTTAACATGCGTCAGAGAAGATGGCTAGAGCTGCTTATGGATTATGATGTCAACATGCAGTATCATCCTTGGAAGGCCAACGTTGTTGCATATGTATTGAGCAAGAGAGCCGGGGTTTATTTTCTGACAGCGCAACCAGAGTTGTTAGCAGATCTTCAGAAGATGGGTATAGAAGTTGTCCTTCCGACCAGTGTGGCATTGATGGCCAGCATGCAAGCTCAGTCCAGTATAGTTGAAAGGATCAAGATAGCTCAGTCCTCCGATTCTAAGCTTCAGCAACTTAGAGTAGAATGTGAAGAAGGACGACGACCAGAATTATGCATTCAAGAAGATGGTACACTTCGACATGGTAAGCGTCTTTGTGTACCCAGTGGAGATATCAGACAGGAGGTCATGGCGGAAGCTCACAGTTCTCAGTATTCGATTCATGCCGTTAGCACGAAGATGTACCACGATATCCGTCAGCACTTTTGGTGGAATGGCATGAAGAGGAAGATAGCTCGGTTTGTCTCTCGGTGTTTGGTTTGCCAACAAGTCAAGGCTGAACATCAGAGGCCATCTGGACTTCTTCAGCCCTTGTCGATTCCAGAATGAAAGTAGGAGCATATAACCATAGATTTTGTGACTGGATTACCTCGATCCCCGACCAGTAGAGATGCTATTTGGGTTATAGTTGACAGGCTCACGAAGGTGGCTTACTTTCTTCCATTCAGAGTTGGTCAGTCGACGGCTCAGCTAGCAGAGATGTACCTTAGGCAGATAGTCAGACATCACGGAGTACCAGTCAGTATCACCTCGGACAGAGATTCGAGATTCACGTCGCACTTTTGGCGTAGTCTGCAAGAGAGTTTGGGAACTCACCTCCAGTTCAGCTCAGCTTATCACCCGCAGATAGATGGTCAGTCGGAACGTACGATCCAGACTCTTGAGGATATGTTGAGATCTTGCACACTCGACTTCGGTGGTTCGTGGGAAGATCACCTGTACCTGGTGGAGTTCTCGTACAACAACAGTTTCCAAGCTAGTATCCAGATGGCACCATTCGAGGTACTGTATGGTAGGAAGTACAGATCTCCACTAGCATGGGACGATATTGGGGAGAGGCAGATGCTTGGTCAGAGATGATCACTCAGACAGTTGAGGTGGTCAGGCGAGTTAGAGATCATCTTCGTATTGCACAAGATCGTCAGCGCCATTGGGCCGATTCATATCGGCGTCCCCTTTAATTTTCTGTCGACGACCATGTATTCCTGAGGATCTCGCCTAACCGTGGCGTCATTCGTTTTGGCGTACGGAGAAAGCTTAGTCCTAGGTATATAGGGCCGTTCGATATTCTGGAGTGAGTAGGAGATGTGTCCTATCGTCTCGCTCTTCTGCCGTCTCTGAGTGATGTGCATGACGTGTTCTATGTATCCCAACTACGACGGTATATCCCGGACCTAAGTCATATCCTGGATCATTCGGAATTGGTTGTTGGTACCAACCTTTCGTATGAGGAGAGGTCCGTATCCATATTGGACCAAAGAGAGAAGATACTCAAGAACAAGACTATCAAGTTAGCCCGTGTTGCTTGGGGTCACACTACAAGAAAAAACCCTTTTTACAATGTTGAAAAAACTTTGTAAAAGATCTTTTACAACAATTAATATAGGGTTGTTATATCCAGGGTTGTAAAAGGGGGGGTATCTTCCATAATGTTTGTTTGAATGTTGTAAAACCGTCGTAGAAGTTTTTTCCACAACAATTTAGAAACATTGTTAAAATTTATAAAATTTGACAAAAACTTTTTACGACATTTTGCAAGTATTGTAAACAATAATTTTTAAAACATATTAAAAGTGTTGTAAATATAATTTCAACAACATTTTGGAACTGTTGTAAAAAATAATATCTACCACGTTCAATAAACATTGTACATAGTTTCTGTACAACAGTGTACAAACGTTTCTAAAAGGTTTATACAACTTATAACAAATGTTGTATATCTTATTCGATCATGTTTCCCAAATATTGTAATAAATATTTGTATGTTGTAATTATAATGTCAACAATTATTTAAAAATATTGTAATCATTTTTTACAATATTTAGAACAGTTGTTATAATATTCTCTTACAATAGTTTTGAAACGTTGTTGATTATGTTTCCATTTTAAAAAAATATAAATAAAAATATATTGGTTGCATGTATTACAAATACAAATACATTATTCTAATTTTTGCTCTCGTTGTTGTTGCTGCTGTTACTGCTCTTGCTACTATTATTGTTGTTGTTGTTACCGCTCTTGTTGCTACCGTTGTTGCTGTCACTTTCTCAACAACTCTGCCATATTTTGTAATCCTCTCCTTCGTAACCCCTCCTACCTCTATAATTGCTATGACCTCTCATTCCAAATACATGCATTTAACACTAACCTTCACAGATCCTGTGATAAATTGAAGCGACCTCATTCTTTTAGTTCAGTTCAACAAGCTTGAAATTGCTTCTGGATTGGGAAAATATATGTTTGATTAAACATATCATACAAAAATTAAAATAGTAGAAATTAAAGAGACATCATATTGTTTCTTCTAGTGAACATGGATGAACAAACTGGAACTTACGTTAAGGAAGACGATCTTCATGTTGGCATATCTGTCACATCGATCAATACCTCAAACCTCTAAGGAAGTTGACCAAATAAGCAACATCCATTACTACTAAACATAAAAATACACTCATATTTAAACATTAATGCCTTCTAGACATGTGGAAGTCAAAAACTGTCAGTGTAATATTCCATTAAAAATGAATTTTGTCAACTTACGTCAACGTCGGTGGTTGACTTCAGTAGTATAATTTGTACATGCATGCTATGTCTTCTGTTCGGTAGGCTCTACTGGAAGGATTCTTTCCAGCTTTGCATAATTCTGCAAATAAAAACATGATATGAAGATATCCATATTTCTCATTGTAAAAATGTATTTTTTTTCTAAAAAAAACAATTGAAAGCAAATCCATTGACCCCCCTTGACCGTCACATACCCTTCCTATCTTTTATCGTGGTTAGCCATTGTGAAGGAGGATTGTTCTGAGACTTGTTCACGTTTTGTTATTTTGTCTTTGATGGAAGACATCTTCTATTAGTTTTGTTTCTAAATAACTCATATACACACCCATATAATGATGCCATTTTAATTATTGCAAGTCTATCACAGGTATAACAAGTTCAATGACAATAGTGGGTCAAGGAATCATTGAACTTTTTTTTTCAGTTATAAGTTTGGAACTAAATATTTCTAGGCATTTAATTAAACTTAATATTATATCTATTTGTGTAATGCTCTTAGGTGTATAAAGGCTTTCTTGCTTCAAGGAATCATTGAACTTAATATTAAATCTAATATTATAATCTCTATTAAAGTCATAATTATAGACATGCATGTGTTCATTGATCTTAGTACATGTGATATGTATGTGCACTTTCCTGAATTCCCAAAACATAATATAAGGCAAAAGAAACATAATAATACAAGGAAAAAGATACCAACCTGACATGTTCCCCGGGATTAGACCCTGGCCCTCAAGGTTGAAGAAGATATAGAGAACTTCACACCTCTTATCTTGTGCTCTCCAATGGCACTTTACCCTCCTTTTTGTATGCCATATCTTTGTGATATTTGCAAGGTATACATATCCCTTACATATAACCCCGCGAATAATTTCACAGACCACAATTCAAGATATCCTCTTCAATGTGATACATTCTCTTCCTTGTCCTTGCCCATTTCTGCATAATATGCTTAAAACAACTGAAGGTGGGTTCTTGAATGAAGTACCACTATCAATTTAGCAAGAATCATCATTTTTCTTGTAGTGATTACAAACTGAAATTCAATTAAATGGATATCAAGGCTGCAAAAGGAACTATAACCATCTAGAACTAAATTTAGGAATACACTTCTTTTCACATTCCATAAAGTTTTATCCATATAACTTTAGCCAATACTTCATATTGATTTAGCTAACACCAATTTTCCTTTAATAGTTTCAAATGTTTGAAACTTAAAGATTTCCCATACTGAATGAAACAAAGGATTTGTAAATATTCTATCAAATGAGAGAACAAACAAACGAAAAGTAAGAGCAGTATTTTTGCACTTACAGTCGAAAGCAAGCACTATAGGGATATTGATTGTGTTTTCACATGACAGACTAGTTGAGAATGCATTTTGTCCCTGAAATTGTGCTCATGATAACACGACATAAAATGCTGCCCATCGGCATTGAAATCGCATTAAGTAGAGCACACCAAGCCACCTGTGTCCAGAGAAAACATACATTAAAAGGCCAACTAAACTGTAAGAATACAGTACTGTGCATCCTTCACTGGACCAGACTCGCAAGCCACAAGTCACTAATGCTGCAACAACTTTTATCGGTGCTATCCAACTAAGAAAATTAATGATCCTGCATATATGCATCAAAAGCCAAGTCAGGAAAACCAGATGTCAGTTCTCGTGCCAAACACAATATAGACATAAGAAATCAAACTTGCTTTTTATTGTGGATTTGTTACTAAGATTATTTAAGGATAGGTGTGGAGCTTGTATTGTGTTCATATCCTTACCTATGTGTCCATATCCGGGCAACTAGAAGTTCTCATGTTTTACGCTAAAAAGTATATATCAGATAAAGATTGAAGATTCATCAAGAGAAATACAATCTTCTTCTAAACTAAGCAATGACTACATATATAGTAAGATTCATGATAATTGACATAAGAATTACCAATAAAACAATTTATGGAGTTTTCACCTTATTTTTTATATTAATTTATATATCTGCTTTCCTAATTGCCTCATATTTACTTGTATGTCTGTTTCCTGGTAGCTGTATCGAAGTATACAGAAAGTAATTCTCGGTGGAAGAGAAGAAGTGGACTGTTGGTTAAGAGCTATGTTGCACGAACACAAATATAACTCAAAATAGACATCTTGGCATGGAGACGACACATATTTTCCATGTCCTTGACTCCTAGTGTTTGGATTGTCCTTACCATACCCCACATGACATGGACACGACACAAATTTTGGCATGTCTATGCTTCATAGGATAGGGAATTCACATTATCAGTCAATTATTTTGATAAGAGGGTAAAAAAATTGCATACTACTGACTTTCACTTTTTTTTCGATTTAAGTTAGGGCGGTAGTCGTCCGCTTGTCATATACTTAATATCTAACACTGATTTCAAAACTTTAAAAAAGTGATTCAAGAATTTATTAGGTGAATCAGGTCTGCCATCTCGTCATTTCTAGGCATGCCTCACTAGGTTGTTTGGGAAATCATTGGCTCATCCACTGCGATTCCATTGCAGTGAGCAAAGAAGTGATGCCAAAAGCAAACCCACCATATCATGGTATTTGGGTTTCAGTTCCAAGTTCATTGCAGAACTCTTGCTCTATTTTGGAAATACTGTGAGGAACGGGAGCATAAGAATTTATCCAATAAGCTTAGATGTTAAAATTTTCAAATTGCTAGATTTTAGTTCTGAACAACTTCTAAGAGATTTCCAGATAGTTATGTTGAATAAGCAAATAATAAAGCTGCAATTGGTATTTACATGCCAAAGCTATGGACAGATTTTGGTGTAGAAAACAGAGATCAGATTCAGACATATACAATAAATTTAGCACAACTTGCAAGTGTCTCTACAAGAGTTAAATCAAGGTTCAAACATCTAATGCAAAATAGGGTACAACTGTCTGTTTTAGTCATCAAAATAAATCATGATCCTGATATGCATCAACAATTTCTGTGAATCATTGGAACTTCCTTGTTCTGGCTCTAACCAAACTACAATGCAAATGAGTGCATATCACATATTGTAATAAATCTCCTAGAAATTGGTTTAGATAGTGAAAATGCATCATCCGGGAACAAAAGGTGGACTATCTTAAATATGCTTGAAACGAACAATTTCTACTTGTTCTGCAATTCATAGCCAGGTAAGTTCGGAAATGAATCATAGTGGACATTAAATAGGCAACGATACAAGTGCATGCAATGAAAGTCAGTATTAGTTGATTACATTACATTGTACGATGATGGTTGAACAATGTCTATCGATCCTCCTCGAGCGACTTTCGACTTCGTTTGCGAGAGATAGATGCAACTGTAGGAAAGACGTTGGAGAGGTGGGTTGATAGTAGAAAATTTTTAGGGTTCAACACCATTTGAGGATAGAAAAAAGTATACAAGTTAGGCAGAATACGTACCTCTTCTTCAATCATTTTGTTTTTGAGGGTGAAGAGGCCTTGGTGGTGTCTTCAATGAAAAAAATGAGGGAATAAGACTGAATTTATGCTAGTGGAGGGGGGGGGGGGAGGGGGAGGGGGGAGGGATGTTATCGTGGAAGAAAGGGAGGGAATAGCTAGGGCTATGTGAATTTTCGGTGGGAAAGAGGAAAAGATTGTATTATATTTATGGATAATTAGGTTCCATATATAACAGGGCATATGCTCCGGTTGAGACTTGGTCATGAATTTTGGTTTGTATTCAAACAAGGAAATCTCAATAACACTCATCCGGTTTGTGGGTTATTAAGCTGCTCCTCTTTCCAAGAAAAGTTTTAAAGTCCAAATCCCGATGGTCAATATAACTTGAACTCACATTTCATACATATTGTAGCTGGAGTAAAAAACTGTCAATGATTGTCAATGTATCTAACTAATAATGGTTTTATACAATATTTTTAAAAATGGGATTGGCGGACTAGTTTAATATCGAGCTACTATTATTTCAAAAATTCAATCAATTATGTCGAACAGGCCCGCTAGACCATCGAACTATTTGATCCAGTTAGATTTTTTTAACTTACTAACTTTAACTTTTTTACTTTTGTTTTAAAATTTACATACAACCAAAATTAATATGTTTGCTTTTTGACTAATTATACTGTAATAAATATGCAGAACCTCTATGTAGTACTAGTAAAAACACGTGGGTTGCACGTAAAATAATTTTTATTCTTTCTAAACTTATCAAAATATTATTTAAATATTTAAATTTAAATTAACATTTACTATATATATATATATATATATATATATAAAGATTTATAAAAATTTAAGTAAAACTTATTTATAATTTGTTATGGATATATGTGAATAAAAGAGAGGATATTCGGTTATGCATAATAAAATAAGAAAAAAGGGTACTCGATTATGCAAAAAAATAGAGAAAGTTTAATATATCATTTATTTTTTAATTAATTGGTTGATAATATACATACGACTTAATTTGGGGCCAGTTCTAAGCCGCATTATAATATTAGAGATATATGTAGTTGTGTACTTTGTAATATATTCAACATATATAATACTAAATTAACTTACAGGTAGGATCGATTTGATTGAATTGTTCTCCAATTTGATTTTTAAAATATTGATTTTATGTCAATAAGATCAAACCATGCACACTACACTGGACAACAATTAATACATGGGTGTGTTTGAAAATTTTGGGCGCAATCAAATGATATAGGAAATAAAAAAGAGTTTTGTTAGCATGTGTCCTAAGGACACATGTTAATACATTGATAAATACGTAATTTATATGGATAATCTTAATTACCATAATATTTATCAATACACATTTTACTTAATATGTATTGATAAATGTAAAATATTTATAAATAAATGTGCTGGTGGAAATATCTATTCTACTATATAAATACAAAAGTAGGCTTCAACGTGAAAGTTTTCTTTCCAAAAAAAATCATTTTTATTATATTTCTATTATACTATATAATATCCATATTAAATTTAACAAACAATTTTAATTAGTAATCAAGCATAGTTGAGGACATTTTTTGGAACAAATATTTTCACAGTGAAGCCTACTTTTCTCTAGTATATATTCTTACCTCTTTGGACATGGTGCATATTTGACAGTAAATATTTGGCATGAATTTTTGGTATATACCCAAATCCGGTTACCTCTTTGGACTCGGTGAATTGTTGATATACTCGATAATTTAAATAAATATCAAAAAAATTCTACAGTGAAGCATACTTTTCTCTAGTATATATTTGTACCTCTTTGGACTTGGTGCATATTTGATAGAGTAAATATTTGACATGAATTTGTGGTATTTTCCCAAATCCGGCTACCTCTTTGGACTCGGTGAATTGTTGATATACTCATAACTTAAAAAAATATCAAAATTTTCATCTGTCAAATCCAGTCTAGAATTTTCATTGTCGATTTTTTTGGTATACTCAATAATACTACTTTAAAACGGCTCAAAAATAACTGTAATATATTATCAATAATATATATATTTTTTGAAGCAAGGGTAATTAGTTTCCGAAATTGCTCCTACTGGGATTCGATTTCCGCCCACAAGGGCCACATGCATCTCTCTTAACCACTAGCTAGAGGTCATTTGCTATATATATTACAAAATTTAACTACCGTATACATATAAGATCTTTATATTATAATACGATTTATAAACGGCTCAAAAATAAGCATTAATATATTATCAATAATTAATATATACAAATTTAAAAAAAAAGTAACTACAGTATATGTTATCTTCTCGCTTAGTCGATGAAAAAAATTAAAAATTAAGTTTAAAAATAAAACAGATTCTAAAATATATTTAAATTTTAAGTTATATTTAAATTAACTACATGATTGTATCTAATTAAACACAAAGCAAAGATTCAAAAAATATATATACATATATAATAAATCATAATAAAAATATGTTCAAATCATATTTAAAATATTCTAATATAATTTAAATCTCTATTTATTTTTGAAAAATTAAAAACAAATTCATGATAATATTCAGTTGATTCACTTGTAAATGTTAAAAGACACAAAAACAAAATTGAGCAAACTGATAGGACTAAAATCTCTAATCCTTCTATACACTTTATTAATATAGTGGTTTCTTTTTTTAGATTACATACTTCATTCTTAAGCCGGTCCACTCGGTCGAAGACCTATATAGCTTTGACATTTAAAAAGTAACCTTGTGATTTAAAGTTATGAAGAAGTCCTACAAATGTTCTCATATGTAGAATGACCTACGAGTTTCAAATGTTCCCCTAGTAATTAGTTCAGACACGTTGAGCATTACACAAGTTAAATGTTCTTTAATAGACCTATCATGAAAAAGATGAAAAACCTTTATATGGACTAATTTGGAATTAAAATGATTCTCCAATCTACTTCAAGTTTTAGGGGAATCGACACTGCTTCCGCTACCTAATTCCTCTAAACTAAGTTGGTCCCCATGTTTTTAGAAGAGCAATCAGCTTCTTCAATATTTATTATACTAAGAAGAAAGTTGAGGATATCAATTAAGGACATTGATGTTTGCCAAAGATCGAAAGACATTCATGAGATGCTACCAAGTGAGGTATTGACCTAATAAGACCAACATTTCAAATAATATCATCCTATAAATATTTTAGATATAAATTTACAATATTGTCTAAATATTGTGAAATACACATCTTTTACAACATTTTATAAAGTTTGTTAAATATAAGCCTTTTACAATATTTCTTAAACATTGTAAAATGATATAACATACACAACATTTATATAAAGTAGTAGAATCAAATAACTGTTACAACGTCAAACAAATGTTGTAAAATATAAAAATATTACAACATTTGATAAACGTTGTTGAACATGATATTTTTACAATATTTTAAATACATTGTCAAAATAAATAACTTTGACAACTTTAAATAAACGTTGTCAAAATTAATAAATATTACAATATTAATAATACGTTGTTAAAGTTGGTAATACACAACTTTTGTGAATGACCATTGTAGAAGCCTTAACGTTTGAATATAAATGTTGTTTGCACATGTATTTTACAACATTTTTACCATAAAGGTTGTAGAAGATCCCACCTTTTAACAACATTTTTAGGAAGTATTGTAATTGGAACGTTGTAAAGGAGTTTTTTCTTGTAGTGTCATCACTCCTTGGATGAGTCAACGTGGGAGCGTGAGGATGATATCCGATCGCGATATCCCGACCTGTTTGACTCGTGAGGCGTAATATCTTTCTTATGCCTCATGCCTTTGATTCCTTGCTTGCATAAATAATTTCTAGATTGCTTGACTAGTATAGCTTGCCTGTGATTAGTATAGCTTGTCCTTGCATCTCTAGCCTCTTGATTAAATTTCGAGGACGAAATTCTTTTAAGGTGGGTAGAGTTGTAATGACCATGGTTCGTATTATGTATTTTGGTATACGTGTAAATATTTTGACTCGTATTGTATGTCTCCTCGCATGATTTATTTGGCATTTTATTGCTTGATACGGTTCGGCTTGTTTGGCTTGTTTCGGTTTGTGAACCAAACCCCTACCTACCACCCCCATCATCATTTATTAACCCAACACTCTTTCTCTCTCCTCATTCTTTCTTCTTCTTCTTCTTCACCATTACTCTCCACCTACCAAAAAGGTTTAGACAAGTACATCTTGCTTCATGGAGGAATTCTATTTTCATTATTTCACTGTCTTCCTCATGTGTTTCTAACCCACTTTAGTACTTAGCATTTTCATTTTCGTTGTTAATTACTTGTAAATCTATTTTTGTGGTATTTTCAGTTTTCATGAGTTTTGATCTATCAAACCGTATATTTTTGTTATTTGATGGTTCCATATTGTAGAGAATTCTATTTTACCCAAATTTGACCTACCGGAGTTTGGATTTGGATTCCTATTGTTGTTTGGTGGAGTATGGAGGCCATGGTGTTTTCTATGGACAGGTTCTCTGTGGAAGCCATTAATTGTACAGATGGCCGCATGCATTAGCTTTGGCCTTTCTTGCTTATGAGGCCATGGCCATTTAAGTCAGCATAGGCCATTTGCTGACTTGCATGGCCACTATTAATTAATTGGCAACATGGCCATCCGTAATTGCTTTGGCCGCATATGACAATTATTGTATGGCCGCATGCAACCCCTTTAAGCATTACAAGCTTTTGCTGGCCTTAGCAACTATTGTTGGCCGTATGGACCAATTCATGGCCGCATGAATATTTCATATTCATGGCCGCATGAATATTTCGTATGCTGCCGTATGGACCAATTGTGGCCGTATGGCCTTAGTCATTAACTGGCCGCATGGCCTCAGCTAATTGTGGCCGCATGGCCTTAGTCATTAGCTGGCCGTATGGCCTAAGCTAATTGTTGGTCGCATGGCCTTAGTTATTTGTTGGCCGCATGGCCTTATGCATTAGCACTAAATAATTGCATGCATTTGCATGCAACCTGTTTTCAGCCGCATGGCCATTTAAATTAAATTGCTTGCATTTATTTGCATGCAACTTGCATGGCCGCATATGGCTTATTATTTGCTTTGGCCGCATATGGCCACTTCTCTGCATGGCCGCATATGCAATTAATTCTATGACCGTATGAACATTTATTGGCTGGCCACATGGCAATTTCATGCGACAAATTTTTCCTGAGCCGCATGATTCCTCCACAGCCCTTGCCCCTGCTAATATTTAATTGCTGCATGTATGCTTGTGCCATATTAATAATGTGTTCCCTGACATGATAGTGACTCATTGTAGTGCACTATTGACAAATGATATGACATGATGGTGCCCCGTTGTGGTACCCTCATGACAATGAACATGACATAATATATATCCTGAAGGCTGTTGCGACGGCTAGCATGTCATGACAAGATTGAATGGCCTCGACACCGTGGATGATTGTGGTTGTACAATTGAACTGGTAATGTTTGTATCATGTCTAGGATAGGGATCCCTAAGTACCACAGTCAGGGGTACCTACTGTAAATGGCTAAGGCTAATAACTAGAATAATTCAGTAGTCATGAGAGATTTTCCTAGTTACAGGCGATCCCGTTATCCCGGCCACCATTGTTGGACTTGCAGCCTGCCGACGAGTAGGGCATAAGTCTAGATTCACTGATGTATGAAAAAGAACAAGGCACTGCTTAATGAACCCAAGTCGCCTAGATAACCTGGATTAGCTGCAGGGCTTGTGGCTGGAGGAACATCTCACTGCATATTGCTAGTAACTAAGGCTTGTGATAACCCTAGTTAGCTAATATAGAAAGCCGTAGTCACTGATTGGCCGGGAGCGATTGTATGGTGTAGTTTCAGTGCTCGATTATTGCAGGCTTGATCGCATGTTTGTCACTTTTAACAACAAAGATCAGAGGCTAAGTTCTGTTCAAGTGAAGGGTTACAATCCCGGTCCTTATTTGGTTTAAGGGTTGTAATCTGGCTCCTAGAGCAGTTCTAAGTCCTCTCTTCATTTATTGTCTTATTGTACCCCACGTCAGGCTTGTTATGTTTTACCTTACCAACATGATTTGGAGAAAGAGTTCTATTCAGGTGAAGGGTTACAACTCCGGTCCTTTTTTGGTTTAAGGGTTGTGACCTGGCTACTTAAATGGTTCTCTCGTACTCTATTATGAGTGTGGTTATTCTTTTATTATCGAGCTCTTTTATAACTGCTTTAATATTTATTTCTGATATGCTGGTTTTAGTTCTTTAGTGAAGACTCCTTGTGGCACTTGCTCTTTCTGGGATCTGACCCAGCTGGTTTTGTATGGCCAGATTTTGGAGCAGCTCCAGAGGATCTACCGACCTTCCAGCCCGATGGTGACCACCAGGCGTAACCAGGGCAATGCGTGGGTTTATTTTTGGCTCTCCCACTCTATTGTAAAATTTTTATTTTGAGGCGTTTAGCCGACGAGCACCTGTTAGCTCGTATTGTATACCTTACTACTGTCTGCCTACGGGCTGTAACATGATTGACAGATCCTAGGATTGATCATGTATGACTAAACTCTTGCTAGTCATCACATTTTATAAAGACTAGCTTCATGATCAGCTGAATATGTAATGTTTGGGATGCCTTACTATTGTATATTTGGTAATCTTACATCTTATAGCTTTACTTGCTTGCTTGAGATTGAGACAATTAGGCTTGTTATTGACCATAGGAGACTGATGGATTGTAGTTAAACCCTCATATATCTAGACAGCCGTGACCGTATAGTGAGGTGGTTTCCATTTCATTATACGTAGCTGGCTATGCATGCCTCCGCTCTCCAGTATTCTGGTTCTGGGGCGTTACAAAGTATATAGGGGTTATTAAACATAAGGGTTAGTGTGTGTGTGTGTGTGTGTGTGTGTGTGTGTGTGTAGATTAACATATATAAAGAAAGGGGAGGAGATGTGAAGGGAGGCGAAACTGATTGTCTGGACCACCCCCATATATTTTGGCTTCCAGGAGGAGGAGAAGCTATCGTTCTCGACCCTGGCCACGCGGGAGAGCGGCCATAAAAGGAGGCCATGGATGTTGTCACTACCATCAAGCACCATGGATCTTCCACTACCATCAAGCACGTCAAAGTCACATTCTTATTTCCTTCCGTTTGTTGCAATGTCACATGAATGACATAATTTATGTTCATTGATGTAGATAATATATGTTTTATGCTGAATGACTTCTATGATCGAACGTCTTACCCAAATGAAATGAAAGGTAAACTTTTTGTTGCATGGACACAAAGATGTTGTATGATACAAACATAATGATATGGATACGACACCAGTTTTATTGTGTATTGTGTGTTCTCGATGTTTACCATGTTTCATTTGGACTATATATGCTTATTGCATTTTACAAGTAATGGAAATATTTCCAAACTAATTGTTACCATGCATAATGCATCATGTTTTGCAACTATTGATGATGATCTAATAAGAAAATGGTCATAATTTAACAAAATTGTAGCAAAAAGTTCCAATATGGGCTTGAGATTGCTACTTTTTTGCATGTATAAAAGAAATATTCTTGATTAGATTTGGCAAAGGTAAAAACTGAAAATATCCCCTCAATGTTCCAAATTTAGATACAAAGTATATTTATAGAGAATGGTATAGAACATAAATAAGGGGATTCAGATCGAAGTTCTTAAACTTTAGAGTCATACTCTTGATAAATTTTCCCATTGAGCCAATCATGACGTAAATTATTTTAAATCCCACCAAACTATGAATTAAACCAAAGAAACAAGAAGGAAAAAAATTCAAAAATGGGTGAGAAGGAGAAGGTTAAGAAAGAAAAGAAAATTAACACAATAGGACTTTAGTAGCAAAAGTATAAAATTATAGGCTAGTACTTGTTTGCAAGAATAAAAGTTTTCCAAGAAAACTGGATTACAAACTAAGAAAAGAAAGTACATAAGTACAATTTTGATTATGGGGAAGTACAACTGTAGGAATCTGATCACTAATGATCATAATCTCCTGACCAAATTGCTGCAGCACGTTCAAGAGGCTTTCTTCTTTGACATCATATCGTCCAAGGGATAAAGTGATCGTCTTCTGATCAGATTCCTACAGTTGTACTTTCCCATAATCAAAATTGTACTTTTGTACTTTTTTCTTAGTTTGTAATCTAGTTTTCTTGGAAAACTTTTGTTCTTGCAAATAATAATTTCGGATAAATCTTTCATATTTCTCTAGGAAGGTTAGGAAGAATATGAAATACTAGAAGATGATCTAATAAACTTCCGTGAGGCAATGAATGAGGAGTATAAGTATATGCAAGACAATAAAGTTTAAGGACTTGTCCCATTACCAAAATGTACAAATCCTATTGGTTGCAAATGGGTATTTAAAACCAAGAAGGATTTGGTGGAGAGGTATAAAGTACAGTCTTGTAGCTAGTGACTTTACTCAAAAGTTAGGGATTGATGTTAAAGTGACTTTCTTTCTAATTTCTTCGAAAGACACTTTTAAAATAATCAATAGTACCTGTTGCATATTTTAATCTTGAGTTATATCAAATGGATGTCAAAACGACGTTTCTCAATGGTAATATTGACGAAATAATTATATGGTGAAGCAGAAAACTTTGTGTCAGAAGTCCCAAAGAATATGGTTTGTAAACTGATAAAATCTATTTATGGACTCAAGCAGGATTTCCGTCAAAGGTACTTAAAGTTTTACCAGTGATTATCTCGTTTGATTTTTGAGTTAAACACTATTAAAGATTGTGTGTATCACAAGTTCAGTGGGAGTAAACATAATTTTTTATGTATGTTAATGACATAATGTGTAATGCCCTGAATCCGTTGCGGAGCACGGTGCGGGCTAGCGGCCGAATGGCCGAATCGGATGAGAATTGGGGAAACTTTACCAGGATCGCGGGATAATAAATTGAGATCCTTTCCTCGTTATGGATTGGACTCTTTTGAAATGATGCCCAAGATGCAGTGGCGCGCGTCTTGGGGGAAGAGTTCTATATAAGAGTCGCTTGCCCCGAGACCGTTGCCCTGCTGGTTTTCGATGTCGCTTTTGCTGTTGGCTTTTGTGTGCGTTTTCGTGATTGTTTTCGATGAATGTTTTCATGGATTTACTTTCACCGTCTACGCATTTCATATCGAATAACTGAGAGAAAGAGAAGAAGTATGCTGACCAAACGTTGGTGCCAATGCAGGTGCTAACGCGGTGAACCTAGGGTGACGTTGCGTGGAAGACCTCTTTCTCTCGGCAATTCACCAACAAGTGAGTGGCTTTGATCCTTCGACGATCCTTGATCTTCGCGCATAACAATGGTAGACTTGTTATTGCGTTCGGTGCTTAATAAAAGATGCCTAGTAATAATGTGGAAAAGATAATGAAAGATAAATTATCACATGGCTAGGCTTATGTTGCAAATCGAATGACGCTCGTATGCTATATGAATTGTTTAACAGGTGATGCAAAGACCCAAGTATTGGGCGGTAAGTATATCGGACTTCGGTTCGAAAGAATGGGTTACAAATGAATAGTCCCTTGGTTGGATGAACGAATATACGAGCCTATGGCTCAAGGCAAGTTGGTAAGATGGAAAGATGGGAAAATGGCAAGATGAAATGAAAACTATGAATATGTGTGGAAGATGCTATTATCATGCATGTCGTGTCTCTTATTAGTTAAGTTGCATTGCATGCATGGTCATGGACAACTTGTATACAAGGTAGTTCCTCGAACGGTACTCCGAGGCCACGGAACCGATTCGGCCTAGGAGGAACGCCGTGCTGAAGTAGTAGCACAGTGCTGAAGTAGTAGCACGGTCTTTCGGGAACCTTCCGGATGGGCTAGCTACCCACCGATGAAGGGGAGCCGTCCGACCAAGATGTCCCAGATGGCGTGTAGTCAGTGACCTTCATATAGACAGGTGGCATAGCTAACATTGTCTTATGCAGGCAGAGTAAGTGGTATTCATAAATATGTACAGGGATGGCTATCGACCGTGGGTAAGATTCACCAAATTGGTGATCAATATGAACTGCTTATGTTAGATCAACATGAATTGCTTATGTTTCTAACATCACTGTATGCTCCTTATATTTCTCATCAAATATATGAATTGTTAATGGACCCTAAGGCAAGATAGAAAGAATACAAATCAATGGTGAACATTCATGTAATTTTACTACTGTTGATTTATGGTGAGATTGGTTACGGCCGCTCACCAGTACATATGTGGCAATGTACTGACCCTCGTCTCCACAGGTGCCGGGAACCTAGTGGATAATCATAGACGCTGAAGGCTTGCTGTCCGACTCTTTAGAAGCTTCGTACATCTTGAAGTTTCCACTTGAAGAAGAAGGCATTTTGCTGAAGGTGGTTATTGCTGCATTATTAATAAAGGGATATGATGTATGGAACAAGTTGTATCTCATTTCAATATTTCTGCAATGTTGTAGCCAAGTTTGGCCTTTCATCTCGGCTGTTTGAGAGCCTTATGTTTATGCAATGTAATTTCAAAGATATCAATAAAGAACTTATTTCAGATCATATCTGTGTTGCCAAAACTTCTCTATCATCCGCTGCGAATCTCTATTCAAAATGTCTCTTTTATAAAAGGAACACGAGCACGCCTTGTACAAGTGCAATTCCAGACTTGTACAACATCACGCCTTAGCGAGGACGAACGATTCGGCGTGAATCTAAGCGGAGGCGAACGATTCCCGAATCGGGGCGTGACAGTTTGGTATCAAAGCACGGCTTTACATCCTTGGGAATTTCTTGGTTTTAAAGATTTCGAAAATGACACAAGCTTTATTGCTTCTCGAACAACTTTGGTTTTAAATGTCCCGAAATGAGATGTTCCATACAATAAGTCCATAAATATATTATGAGACTAACAAGCTCCTCTGTTTTGCAGAGATGACAAAGGCGGGTGCGACAAACAACGCGAGTAGCTCAAGGGTGGTAGCCTCAACCGACCCTATGGAGAGGATGCTGGCTATGATGGAGAGCCAGCAGAGGCAGAACGCGAAGCAATTCGAGGCCCAACAAAAGCAGCTAGATACCCTGCAACAGTTGGTCCGAACAGTGGTGAACAATGGGGCTCAAGGCACTCCAGTCTCCCGAGAGAGCGAACTAGTGGAGGCAGAGGAACCCCCGGCAGCTAAGAAAACCACTGCTGTGGCCGACATTACAAAGTTTAAGAAGATCTGTAACAAAGAATTCAAAGGGACAGAAGAAGCCACCATTGCTATGGATTGGCTAGTTGAAGTGGAAGATCACCTGGAAGCTTTAGGTATTGTTGGATCCAAGAGGGTCTCGTGTGTGAAACTACTGCTGGTTTCCAACGCACACTACTGGTGGCAAAGTCAGAAAAGAATTCTAGCGGGAGTGAATGGAACAACGAAAATCACTTGGCTGATGTTCCGCGAGGCATTTCTGGCTCAGTACTTCTCTTCGACTGAGCAGCGAGCTAAGGAATTGGAGTTCCAGAAGCTCGAACAGGGGAACATGACGGTGAAGGAGTATGAGGCAGAGTTTTCTAGACTGTCTCAGTATGCGATCACGAAGTTTACTGACGAAGCATCTAAGGCTCGTCGGTTTGAGCAGGGCTTGAGGCCTGCTCTGAAGGCTCAAGTTGTGGTTCAGAAATATAAGACTTTTCAGGAGTCTTATGAGCACGCGAAGGAATTGGACCCACACTATCCTGCAACGGCGCCAGTGCAATCGTCGGTGCAGAATCTGCATAACAAGAGACCGAACAACGGTGGCAGATATGAGGCGCCTAAGCGTCAGAACCACGGTGGCTTTCAACGACCCAACCACGGTGGACCATTCTGCAACAAGTACTGCAACAGAGGGCACTTTGCTAACGAATGTCAGGTGCTAGAGGGTGGATGCTTCAAATGTGGTCGCATGGGCCACGGATTCAGAGACTGTCCAGGGAGGGGCCACCAGAACCCTCCAAGGCAGCAGCATCACCAACAGTACCAACAAAATCGTGGACAGGCACCACGACCTCCTCAGCCACAACAGAATCAGAGGCCCGGTGCCCAGGGCCGAGTCTTTGTATTGACTCAGGAGGAAGCATCATTTGCATCAGATACTGTCGTGACAGGTATATTGTTATTTAATGGCATTCCTGCACGTACTTTATTTGATTCTGGTGCTTCACATAGTTTTATATCTAAAGACTATGTTAAGGAACATGAAATAAAAATGACAATGTTGGATATGTACCTTAGTGTTAGTACTCCATCAGGAGTGGAGATGCCTACTAACATGATGTGTAGCGATGGTTACATATGTATCGGGAAGAGAAAGCTACCATTAGATGTAGTCGAGCTTGATATGAAAGATTTTGATATCATTCTGGGAATGGACTGGTTAAGTGCATGTTGTGCGACGATTGACTGTGCGAAGAAGCGAGTTATGTTTCGCCTACCTGGAGGAACAGAATTCTCTTACTTGGCCAGTTCATCGGCGAAGGCTTCGATGGTGATTTCAGCTACTACGGCCCGGCGATTGCTTTATTCTGGCTGCGAAGGGTACCTTGCTTCTGTTCGAGACACACGCAAGAATGGTGCAGACTCAGCTAACACTGATGTCGTGGCAGAATTTCCTGATGTGTTTCCTGACGAGATACCCGGAATGCCTCCGGACCGAGAGATTGAATTCACTATCGATACATTTCCAGACGCTCGTCCGATCTCAAGGGCACCATACAGGATGGCCCCTGCTGAATTGAAGGAACTCAAAGTACAGCTACAGGAATTATTAGACAAGGGATACATCAGACCCAGTGTTTCACCATGGGGTGCTCCGGTGCTATTTGTGAAGAAGAAAGATGGATCGATGCGGCTGTGCATCGACTACCGTGAGCTAAACAAAGTTACAATTCGAAACCAGTATCCGTTGCCTCGAATAGACGACGTCTTCGATCAGTTGCAAGGGGCGTCTGTGTTTTCAAAGATTGATCTTCGCTCAGGCTACCATCAGTTAAAGATCAAACCAGATGACATTTCTAAGTCCGCATTCCGAACCAGATACGGACACTATGAATTCTTGGTCATGCCCTTCGGACTGACCAACGCCCCTGCCGCTTTCATGGATATGATGAACAGAGTCTTCCGGCCCTTTTTAGATAAATTTGCGGTCGTGTTCATCGACGACATCCTAATCTACTCGAAGAACAGAGAAGACCATGCAGAACATTTGAGGACAGTGTTACAGACTCTACGGGACAATTAGCTCTATGCCAAGCTGAGCAAATGTGAGTTTTGGATGAGTAGCGTGTCGTTCCTAGGGCACGTTATCTCGGCGGAAGGTGTGTCCGTTGACCCAAAGAAAATTGAAGCCGTAGTGGATTGGAAGCAACCCACGTCGGCGAGCGAGATCCGAAGTTTCCTCGGCTTGGCAGGCTACTACAGGAAGTTTGTCAAGGATTTTTCAAAAGTGGCAGCGCCTTTAACTCGGCTAACCCAGAAGGGAGTGGCATTCGATTGGACTGATGAGTGCGAGGCTTGCTTCCAAAATTTGAAGCAACGTCTCGTATCAGCTCCAATCCTTACACTTCCAGACGGCGTCGAGGGATTTCAGATATACAACGATGCGTCCGGACTGGGTTTGGGATGTGTGTTGACTCAGAGAGGGAAAGTGATATCTTATGCCTCGAGACAGCTTAAGCCGTACGAGAAAAATTATCCAACGCATGATTTGGAATTGGCAGCGATAGTGTTTGCACTGAAATTGTGGAGGCACTACTTGTATGGAGTGGCTTGCGAGATCTTCACCGACCATAAAAGCCTGAAGTACATCTTTACTCAAAAAGATTTAAATTTGCGGCAAAGACGTTGGTTGGAGCTTATAAAAGATTATGACTTGACGATCGCGTACACCCCAGGAAAAGGCAATGTGGTGGCGGACGCGTTGAGTCGAAACTTTATGGGATCACTCAGTGTTGACAAACGAATACTGGAGGAATTAGAAAGTATGGGAATTGAGCTCCAGATTCGTGGCCGAAATGCACAATTGGCTCAACTTCAACTTGAGCCGAGTTTGTTAGAAAAGATAAAGACGGCACAGAGGACAGATGAGTTCTTGATTAAGATTGGCAGAATAGTGGAAAAGGGTGAAGCCAGCGACTTCACCAGGCACGAGGACGGATCATTGCGACTCAAGGGAAGGCTATGTGTCCCGAAGGATGAAGAACTCCGGAAAGAAATCTTGACGGAGGCCCACTATGCCAAGTATTCCTTGCATCCGGGAAGTACAAAAATGTATAAAGATTTGCGCACGACCTTCTGGTGGCACGGCATGAAACGAGATGTGGCCCTCTTTGTCTCGCGATGCTTAGCGTGTCAACGAGTCAAGGTGGAACACCAGAGGCCCGGCGGGGAGATGCAGAACCTCGCGATCCCAGAATGGAAATGGGATCATATAACCATGGATTTTATAGTTGGCTTGCCGAAGACGCAGCGGGGGAATGATGCAATTTGGGTCATCGTTGATCGATTAACCAAATCTGCACATTTTCTCGCAATGAAAACAACATGGAGCGTCGACCGGTTGGCTCAGCTATACTTGGATGAAATTGTCCGACTGCATGGAGTGCCGACATCAATAGTGTCGGATCGGGATGGGCGATTTGTATCGCGTTTCTGGGTCAGTTTGCATGCTGCCATGGGAACACAATTGAAATTTAGTTCTGCATACCATCCTCAAACCGATGGCCAGACCGAGAGGGTGAATCAGATACTTGAAGACATGCTTCGGCTTTGTGCTATTGATCTGAAGACTAGTTGGGATACTCACTTGCCATTAGCAGAATTTGCCTACAATAACAGTTACCAGTCAAGTATAGAAATGGCCCCGTATGAAGCACTGTACGGGCGAAGGTGTCGGTCTCCGATTTGTTGGGATGAAGTCGGTGAACGACAGGTACTTGGTCCGGAGATGGTGGAACAGGCCGTCGAGAAGGTCCGCATGATTCGGGAGAAGTTACGTGTGGCGCAAAGTCGGCAGAAGAGTTATGCGGATACTCATCGACGACCATTGGAATTTATGGTGGGCGATCACATATTTCTGAAGGTGTCACCGATGCGCGGAGTTATGCGATTCGGTGCGAAGGGGAAGCTAAGTCCGAGATTTTTTGGCCCGTTTGAAATTCTTAAGCGAGTCGGCCCTGTTGCCTATCAGATCGCGCTGCCACCGGCATTGGATGGAGTGCACGATATCTTCCATGTTTTCCAACTACGAAAGTATGTACATGATCCAAGCCACGTGGTAGACTTCGGTCCGTTAGGGCTAAAAGCTGACTTGTCTTATGTGGAGGAACCCGTACAGATCTTGGATAGGAAAGATAAAATCTTGCGGAACCGAGTTGTTTCTTTGGTTCGAGTGCTTTGGCGAAATCATTCCGTCGAAGAGTCGACATGGGAACTTGAGGCAGAGGTGAAGGAAAAGTTTCCTTCGTTGTTTGACCTAGGTGGGTTTGTGTTTAAGTTTCGAGGACGAAACTTTTTGTTAGTGTATTAATATGTAATACCCTGAATCCGTTGCGGAGCACGGTGCGGGCTAGCGGCCGAATGGCCGAGTCGGATGAGAATTGGGGAAACTTTACCAGGATCGCGGGATAATAAATTGAGATCCTTTCCTCGTTATGGATTGGACTCTTTTGAAATGATGCCCAAGATGCAGTGGCGCGCGTCTTGGGGGAAGAGTTCTATATAAGAGTCGCTTGCCCCGAGACCGTTGCCCTGCTGGTTTTCGATGTCGCTTTTGCTGTTGGCTTTTGTGTGCGTTTTCGTGATTGTTTTCGATGAATGTTTTCATGGATTTACTTTCACCGTCTACGCATTTCATATCGAATAACTGAGAGAAAGAGAAGAAGTATGCTGACCAAACGTTGGTGCCAATGCAGGTGCTAACACGGTGAACCTAGGGTGACGTTGCGTGGAAGACCTCTTTCTCTCGGCAATTCACCAACAAGTGAGTGGCTTTGATCCTTCGACGATCCTTGATCTTCGCGCATAACAATGGTAGACTTGTTATTGCGTTCGGTGCTTAATAAAAGATGCCTAGTAATAATGTGAAAAAGATAATGAAAGATAAATTATCACATGGCTAGGCTTATGTTACAAATCGAATGACGCTCGTATGCTATATGAATTGTTTAACAGGTGATACAAAGACCCAAGTATTGGGCGGTAAGTATATCGGACTTCGGTTCGAAAGAATGGGTTACAAATGAATAGTCCCTTGGTTGGATGAACGAATATACGAGCCTATGGCTCAAGGCAAGTTGGTAAGATGGAAAGATGGGAAAATGGCAAGATGAAATGAAAACTATGAATATGTATGGAAGATGCTATTATCATGCATGTCGTGTCTCTTATTAGTTAAGTTGCATTGCATGCATGGTCATGGACAACTTGTATACAAGGTAGTTCCTCGAACGGTACTCCGAGGCCACGGAATCGATTCGGCCTAGGAGGAACGCCGTGCTGAAGTAGTAGCACAGTGCTGAAGTAGTAGCACGGTCTTTCGGGAACCTTCCGGATGGGCTAGCTACCCACCGATGAAGGGGAGCCGTCCGACCAAGATGTCCCAGATGGCGTGTAGTCAGTGACCTTCATATAGACAGGTGGCATAGCTAACATTGTCTTATGCAGGCAGAGTAAGTGGTATTCATAAATATGTACAGGGATGGCTATCGACCGTGGGTAAGATTCACCAAATTGGTGATCAATATGAACTGCTTATGTTAGATCAACATGAATTGCTTATGTTTCTAACATCACTGTATGCTCCTTATATTTCTCATCAAATATATGAATTGTTAATGGACCCTAAGGCAAGATAGAAAGAATACAAATCAATGGTGAACATTCATGTAATTTTACTACTGTTGATTTATGGTGAGATTGGTTACGGCCGCTCACCAGTACATATGTGGCAATGTACTGACCCTCGTCTCCACAGGTGCCGGGAACCTAGTGGATAATCATAGACGCTGAAGGCTTGCTGTCCGACTCTTTAGAAGCTTCGTACATCTTGAAGTTTCCACTTGAAGAAGAAGGCATTTTGCTGAAGGTGGTTATTGCTGCATTATTAATAAAGGGATATGATGTATGGAACAAGTTGTATCTCATTTCAATATTTTTGCAATGTTGTAGCCAAGTTTGGCCTTTCATCTCGGCTGTTTGAGAGCCTTATGTTTATGCAATGTAATTTCAAAGATATCAATAAAGAACTTATTTCAGATCATATCTGTGTTGCCAAAACTTCTCTATCATCCGCTGCGAATCTCTATTCAAAATGTCTCTTTTATAAAAGGAACACGAGCACGCCTTGTACAAGTGCAATTCCAGACTTGTACGGCATCACGCCTTAGCGAGGACGAACGATTCGGCGTGAATCTAAGCGGAGGCGAACGATTCCCGAATCGGGGCGTGACATAATGCTTGCCAAAAATGATATAGGTATGTTGCACGACATTAAAAATTTCTCCTAAATAATTTCAGAAGAAATATCCTGGTGTCGTCTCTTTTATATTAGGAAACCAGATACTCTGATATCGTTTTCGAGGTATTCTTGGATTATAACAAAAGATCTATATCAATAAAGTGCTTCAAAGATTTGGCATGCATGAATGAAAATAAGGTGACACCCCTCTCGTTAAATGAGACAAATTCGGTCTCAATCAAGTGCCCTAAGGTTAGCCTTAAATTAAGAAAATGCAATAGATTTCTTGTTCATAATCAATTGTAAGGAGTCTAATGTATGCTCAAGTATGTACGCATCGGATATTGCATACATAGTTGAAATGATAGGCAAATATTTAAGTAAATCTGGGATGGATCATTGGGTAGCAGCCAAACTACTTAAGTTATTAATAGAGAATAAAAAATTATATGCTCTTTATAGGAGATCGGATAATTTAGGAGATCATATACTACAAAAAATATGGCCTACAATAACATGCGCAGAACGCTATAAAAAGCCTTCTATAGCGTATTCTGTCCACTATAATTGTCCCCGCTATAGTATGTGAACGCTTGTGAATACTATAACATTATAGCATTCTTGAATGCTGTAGATAGATTATAGCGTTCGTGAATGCTGTGCATGGTTTATAGCGTTTGTGAATGCTATGAATCCTTTATAGCATTCTTGAATGCTGTAGATGGATTATAGCATCCGTGAATGCTGTGGATTGTTTATAACATTTGTGAATGTTGTGGTTCCTTTATAGTGTTCGTTAATGATGTAGATGGATTATAGCGTTCGTGAATACTGTGGATGGTTTATAATATTCAAGAATTGTTGATGAATGATAGCATAGTATGAATGCTGTAAATCTGCTACATAATTTTATATCTGAATAACCTGCTATAAATCTGCTACATAATTTCATATCTGAATAACCTGTTCTGTATAACATACAATTAACCATAGAAATTCATGCTGAATTGCAATTTTGATTTCAACAATTTCAATCGCAACTTCCATTTCGATCAATCAAGATGTAGAAAAGATTTGCCAAAATATGAACATTTTTCATTAAAACATTGAAGATGTACAAAAAGTAGTTGTCATTAAAACATTCAAGATGTACAAAAAGTTGTTGTACGCCTAGTAGTCTAAAATAATAAAAAAATGTCTGTAGGCCAAAATGCAGCTCGATCGTCTCTTTCCTTCTAGATATCCACAACCATCAAAAATTTACCCGCCAACCTACACAAAATTGAAAAGAAAACACATTATTATATAAAAATAAGTTGAAATGATCTTACATTTTTATTGTTAGGGGCTGGATATTATACTTTCAAGTGAAATGATCTTACATTTTAAATGTTAATAGTTCCTTAAGTTCACACAATTGTGCTCATTTGATGGGGGATTATTTGCAATTTAGTATAAATTTTTGTGTGTCACTAATAGTTCCTTAAGATTTGTATGAAGACAAAGTGGAAGTTTGACACAAAACTGATGATAAAGCATAGCTTGGTTGGTACTTTATCCTTTCAAAATGAGGTGTTACTGATGGATGAAGCAACTTACCTAAAATACTAGATGCTCAGAGTAGCAGTAATCTCATCGACGATAGATTTTGTAAAATATACGTACAGTCCCACTGTTTGTGGAATAAAAAAAGAACGTGGTAGGCTTAAATTTTGTACAATTTTGGCATTTGAGTGTACATCAAATAATAGTTAATATAAATCTAATAGCCATACGAGTATTAGTACTGGAACATATGTAAACGTTTTTTCAACTCTAGCACAAGTTAGTTTCAAGAAATTTTGAAGCAGAAACTACTATAGGTAGCTGAACTGAAATAAGCCTAGACTGCAGCTTCATGAACTTAAATCTAAAGACAAAGAACAGAAAGAATTTAATTAACATATATGATAATTTAATAAAAGAAACATATTAAAAAAAAACTAGTGCCTCCATGTACCATAGTTTCTTTTACCTAATTATAGACAGAAGAGGAGTAGAACCGAATGCTCATCGAACATCGAAATTCTGCAACCAAAAGTGCAAATTGTTAGATTCCACGCGAAAATAGGTTCAAGAATAAGAATAACCTCAAAGAAATGAGACATGTTTATCTTGATATATAGAAGACTTACGCATCATAGAGTCTGGCACTCAGTGCATTTGTAATAGCCAGCGAAAGGAAGCATAAGGCCAATGACAAGGGAAGGAGCATCACAGTCTTAAATCATATACAATTACAAAATTCATGATCTACTTGAATATGACTTAAATCACAGATTCAGAGGAAGAATGATACCAAGCACATTCTAGATTTCAAGCCTTTAAATTCATCACATAGGTGAGCCAGAATCATCCTTCCCTTTTGATATCATAAGATTGCATCTTAAGTACTCTACATATGTGATTGAACTAATATCTGGTGCTAAGGATATAAATGCAAGGTCAAATAGCAAATTGAGCATGAGCATGTCGAGAAGAGAGAGAGATTAATTATATAGAAAGCTCATAAAGTGAACTTAAAAAGCTAACTGAAATTTGCATAAATGATCTTATACCATTTTAAAATGAGGATTTGAAATTTGAATTACAAGAAATGATATAATACCATTTTTAAAGATATCATAGGACTGATACCCCAAAGGATATAAAAACAGGGTGTCAAAACAGATGCTGGCTGAGAAAGATGCCATGAACAAACAACTATATGGATGAGGAACACAACAACAGAAAAAAGTACAATAAAAATTGTTGTTTTCTCAATGGCATACTCGATGTACGACACACGAAAAGGTATCTCAGAAAGACCTTCTATAGTTCAATAGAGCCGCACAACATGGAAATTTGATAAAAGTGGCAGTTGCTTACACAGAAGACATGTCACATGATTCTGCCATGAAAAATATTTTACATCTCCCAACTGAAGTAATTCATACATACGATAAATCAGAAGGTGTTTTCTTTTTCTTTTTCTTTTTTTACTCTTCATTAGTTCCACTCGCTCATTTTCTAAAAAATCACAATCCATTGGTGGAAAACAGTGGCCAACAGCATCCTATTCATCTAATAAAACTATGATACATTTGTTATTTGCATACCTCATATCCATGTATGTAGAACCTAACCACCTTTCCTCATATCTGAACTTTGGATAGATTCCTATTAGATAGTGGATATATGTATCATTCTTACCATATGACTTCCATTAACCAGGACTTAGTCCTATCAAGAAGATTGCATGAAGTCGAAAGTCCATATAATTTCAGCAAGAATGTATCACGTCTAGTAACTCGCGACAATAAGTAGAGAAAAACCAAAAAGGTTTATCAAGGATATTACCTAGACATTGTCCTACACATCTCCTTTACATTAATCATATAACTAGAATATGGACAAGAACTTATTGAAAGGGAATCATCTTCAAAGAAGGTAGTCAAGTTACCATTTGCTTGCTTAGTATACTAATCTTCCCTGGTTCAGGGCTCACATGGAGGAAAATTTTCAGAATTATCAAGAGCCGATGAGGCTTTAAGGCGTCGAAGGAGCCAAAAACACAGAGGAGATAATCCATGAGGATGTCAGACTTCTTAAGTTGATGCTATTATTGAAGGGAAAGAACATTCCAATGATGCCTGTAGAAAGTGGTACAGGGGGAGGCAACATTAGTACCTTTAACTGCTAGGAAAATGCATTCAAATTTCTACCATGATACCATCCATGAATGTTCACACCATAGGCAACAAATCTGTCTACCCTCTGAAGAAGAACAAAAATGTCAATCATCGACTACTCTAAAAAGACATGGTGAAAAAAGTTAAATATAAATTCCATATGCAGAATTTGAACTTCTAAAAAGACATGGTGAACTCCTAATATAAAATATCATATCACACATTTGACGAATATCATACTAAATGATCAGAAGTTGAACTTCTAGTTAAATAGAAATTCCATATGAAGAAAGACATGGTGAAAAAAGTTACAAATAAAGTTTTGGCACGCAATTCTGCACAAAATAAATCAACATTTTATTAAACACATGGTGGCATATACATTCAGTGAGAAAAAAAGAGAGGGGCGATTAGCAAAAAAGCTGGAAATTGAAAAGGACTAGTGGCTTGCAACAAAACATGTGCTTGTGCAAATACAATTTTTTTAGCTTGACAAAAGATGTAGCTGAACTTTGAATGCAGGTAAATGCCGCTTTGAGGCAGCTACTTCTTCCAGAAGTTAAATTTTGACAGCATATTATAATATAAGGGCAATAGTAACTACACACTTGACTAATATAAAATAGCAAATCACACATTTGACGAATATCATACTAAATGATCAAAATATATGGACATAATATAGCTCTCACCGATGTCGGCTGAGGAATCTCGATGTCGACTGCGAGATTGATGATGCTCGTCCGCAAATCGATGACGAAATCTCACTGGTCGATGACGGAATCTCTTCTAGGCATATAAAGCAGGAAAAAAAACTTATTTGCTAAAATTAGTACTATAGATACTCAAAATATACTAGTACACCAAAATAGGTAACATGTTAGTGTCTGTATCCCCTAGTCCTTACAGTGTTTGACATATAGCTTTCCCTGCATTTAGGCCTGTAAGTAAATTTGGTACTGGTAAGTA
Source organism: Iris pallida (assembly GCA_029216955.1). NCBI lineage: Eukaryota > Viridiplantae > Streptophyta > Magnoliopsida > Asparagales > Iridaceae > Iris > Iris pallida. The sequence goes on along the minus strand of JANAVB010027999.1, from coordinate 20,078,717 downwards.
AAAAAGTTTATTTCCTAAAATTAGTACTACAGATACTCAAAAGATACTAGTGCGCCAAATAGGGTTATTATTCTTGTTTTTGTGAACTTAGGCTCTTGGAGAGGCCAATCTTTTGTTTTGTTCAGAATTTCATGTTACCTGATATGTGTATAGAACTTTCATAGGTAGGTTCCGCTTCTTCCAACAGTTTTTTCCCTGATAATGTCATTCAAGTTATAATCCTTTTCTCATGTGTTTGTATTTTCTCTATGTGAGGGAGAGAGCATACTAGGAGTTGAAAAATTATCTATCTACTTGCTGAGATTTTGCTGAAAACTTCATAGATATGAGCTCGACTGAGAGGTCTTGTTACTGCAAAAGTTCTCCAGCAATCTTGCGAACTAAGAAAGGGACATTATTCCACCATTCTCTGCTCCGATACACTCTTAACGAGACCTTATCTCGCTTGCCAAGTGCCGATTGATCATATATGGGTGTCAATGTTGTGGCATAAATTCCTAACCCAAATCACCAGTTGAGTAATACCTGATGAAAATAGTCTGTCAAATAGAGTTGCCTGCTTCTAAATCAAATTTCTTTGAAGCAGATTATGGAATACATGTTACACCAACCACTATGACCCTAAAGCTGATAAAATTTCTTGAATAATGTGGTGCCAGCAGGTTGATGCATATGTAATAAACCATAGTTAGGAGTTTAATTGAATAACTAAAGTTCATCGGCCCCTACATAGTTATGCCTTAAAGTAAAATCAAATGGTAAGCAAATTTGGTACTGTAAGTAAATTTGTTTTTTCCATAGGCAAATCTAAGGAGGGTAGCCTTTCTCTGAGGACTGTAGTCTTCAACAACATGTCCTACAATTGTTTCCATGTGTGATTATCTTTCTTACCTAAAATTTCTTAAAATCTGCCCGACTTGCCCTAAATTATTTTGTGAGAGAAGAAAGAGATGGAGGAGAAGGAGGAGAGAGAGAAATTTACCTTCACCGGAGGAGAAAGAGAGAGAGGCACTCAGAAAAGCTGCGGGTTCACCGAGTTTGGAGGAGAGAGACGGATGAGGAGGAGAGCTGCTGGTTTTTCATCGGGATGAAAGGGGAGGGAAGTGAAAAATTGTTCCCCCCAAAACCTAATCTACTCTAACACTTTCCTGTCACGTGAAAGGCACAGGTTATAGGATTTTTTTTCTATTAAAATTTTATCAAATTTGCCAACGATTTTCAAGTGTTACAAAATAAATAAGAACTATTATTTATATTAAATTTTAGTTTTCTTCTATTTATGCTAACGGTTTTTTGTGTTTCTAACGGTTTTTTACTGTTGGTAATTAGTAACATTAAAAAACCATTAGTAAGTGAAAAAAATTGGTGCTGGAAAACCTCCCTTTTGGTGTAGTATAATCATAGAAAAAATTTAGGGTTCCAAACCCTAAGTAGGAATTGACGTCCTTGTAACCTGCTCGACGGAGTTCGGTGGCGGTGACGGAGGCGCGATGATCAAAATTTTTTAGGGTTCCAATCCCTTAGAATACGAGTCGTCGGTGGCCGGTGCTCTGCCGGTGGACCAGCCGAGTCCCTGAGGCTGTTGCTTCTCTCGTGATGCGGTGTGGCAATAGCCCCCTTGCGGCTCCAATATTCGATAGAGAGAGGAAAAGGGAGTCCATAGAAAATGGGAGAGAGAGAGAGAAAGGAAAAAAGTTTAGAAAACAATAAGAGAAGTAAGAGAGGAGAATGGGGAAAAGCATTTTGTCGACCGGATGCAGTGTCCAAATTTTGGGAGGGAGCGGCGGAATAAAAAAAAAGGGGCAAACAAAATTTGGAACAACACTCTAGAAAGTGTTGTGTTTTGTACATAATAATTTCTAGGAATTTAGGGGGAAGGATGAAAACACTGTAGGAATTTGTAGCAATTTTCTCTCTTTGTGTGACTTTCACACAATTACTATACATTAGTGGATTTTTAAATTTGTATGCTTTCACGCCATACATGCAATAGTCTACTTTTTTATCATGAAAAATAAAAACCTACGCTGCTTCTCCTAGGATTCGAACATGAGATCTGTCTTGACGTACAAACGTAGCAATAGATGAATATTATAGATTCTACAGCATTCAGGAAACGCTATTGATAGATATTTTTATAACACTGCAGAAAGAACGCTATTGTTGATAATATTCTATAGTGGGGACACTTGAACGCTATAGAAAAACTGCTATTGTAGGTCCTATTTGTTGTAGTGATAAGGTATTTCGACTCCGATTTTGCTGGATGCCAACACAGCAGGAGATCCACATCAGGTCATATTTACTTGCTGATTGGTGGATATATTTTGGATGAGTGTCAAAAAGACACTCGTAACTTCTTCCACCATGGCAGCAAGGTTTACAGCATGTCGTGAGGCATCCATTTGGGAAATATAGTTGCAAAATTTTGTCATAAGGTTGCACCTACATGAGGCTGTTGAAAAACCACACAAATTACGGTGTGACAATAAATCAGCAACACTATATTCCAATAACAACAAGGACTTGTATAAGTCAAAGGATATTAACATAAAGTTTGTAACTGGGAAGGAAAGAATTCAGAATGGTTAAAGTGTTCATATAGCACATTAGGAAAAACTCCATGTCAGCGGATCCGCTCACAAAAGTATTATAATCAAGGTCTTTCATGAGCATATTGCGTACATGGGTGTTATCTTAATTAAGAATATGACAATAAAGTGGGAGTTTGTATTTTATGTATTTGGGTACTACTTGGCTTTAGACACATTTATGCATTAAAGTATTTTGGATATTTATCTGATCAGATATATGAAAAATTCAGTTCATTCTGTTTTCATTATGTTAAAGTATTGATCTCACTAAAGTTAAGGAGGACCGGCTGAAAATAGACATGTTGATCATATTGCGTGTAATTTTGATACTACGAATCCATGATTAATCTACGTCGTTTAGCTATTTTGGTATATGTGACTATTGATGGTTTAGTTACGCTAAATGCGACGAAGGCCGCTTTGATCCTATATTGATATGGTTCATGGACGAGATTGTACGGATACACCCGAAGGATTAAGATAGCAATTTATGAGCTCACTAAGGTTAACACAATTATAAGGTTACATATGTAGTCCAGTGGGAGATTGTTTGAATTATTCAATAATAATGGCCACATATGTAAAATTAATTGTGTTGGATTATCTAAATAATTAAGCCAAATTAAAGTGGTCAATTTGAAAAATTGGCTTAAGGGAGAAATAATGTGTAGATACCAGAGATAAATCTAATTTGATGAGGGGCCAAATTAGAAATATCAAAACAATATATGTATTCATTAGGGTTATGGTCCCCAACTTATACGGCCACCAAAGAGAAGATTTTCTTTTTTTCTCTTCGGCATCCCCATCAACAAAAAAAAAAATGGACAAAGGATTCAAATTCTAACACAAAATTTGAATCAGACAATAATTTCTAACACCAAAGATTCCACTCCATGCGTCCGTCCATTCCCAAATTGCATTGCAGCTGGTCCCTTCCAGGTCCACGTCGCGTTCCAAGTTCATGTGACATTGCTCCGGTCCACGTCCGATCTCTCTCTGCGTACGTGGACCACACCATCAAGCAAGGCCTACCTGCACTCCGGCAATCCACCAGCTCCACTTGCTCACGATCCGCTTCTATAAAGTTGGCATGCAGGCCACAGCAATGCAAACAACTCACTAAGAGATCAATATCTTCCTCGATCGTCAAAACTTCACTCCTCTCTTCTGTTCTCATTCCATTTGCAATTAATGGCAGCCTCAGCCTCACTACAATCATGTGTTTCTTGCTCCCCGCTGCGAGGCGCCTTTGAGAGCCGCTCTCCGGCGAGGCTTCCTTCTGTTTGCTTGTTGCCGAGCCGCCGTTCCGCTGGCATGCGCATTCGGTGTCAAGCAGAGGTACGGATGGACATAGATCTCTATCTATTTATAATAACTAAATGTTGTTGATGAAGATTAATTTTTTACATTCCACCGACGACGACGACGACGACAACGACAGTACATATGATATGATCATCTCACCTTTAAGTAACCATATGATTGATTCTTTATCTTTGTTGTGTGCAGGAGCAGCCTCCAAAGACTCCTACACAAAAGCAGCAGTCACCCAAAGTAAACTTTTATCACCAGTCCAACATATTCATCAACACTTACTTATATATACAAGTTGCTAACTGCTGCATGCTTTCTATGTACGAATTACAAACTGATGCAGGTCAGCACCAGCTTCTCCGACTTGCTAGCATTCAGCGGCCCCGCACCGGAGAGGATCAACGGCCGTCTGGCCATGCTCGGGTTCGTGTCTGCCTTGGCTGTGGAGCTGGCGAGGGGGGATGACTTGGCGATGCAGCTGGCGAACGGTGGCCTTGGGTGGTTCGTACTGGCCGGTGCCGTGTTCTCTGCAGCGTCACTGATCCCTCTCTTCAAGGGCATAAGCGTGCAGTCCAAGTCCCGGGGGCTCATGACTGCCGATGCCGAGATGTTGAACGGGAGGTTCGCCATGCTCGGCCTGGTGGCCTTGGCGTTCACCGAGTACTTCAAGGGAGGGCCTCTTGTCTAGACCGAAGCTAGCCCCCAACTCTTTTTTGTTTTGGGTGTCCTCTTAAATAAGTGTTGTTGATATATAGCAAAAATGTAATTAGAAATTAGGATGGTGGACTTCGGGTGAATGTAAGTAATCTGGGATGCTTTCCTCATTTTTGCGCCTCTATTTATTTTGATGATATATATAGAAAGTACGTACTTTGATGCAAAGATAAGTATGCAATATTTGTCATTACTTTTCTTCTAATATTATTTTACCTCAATTCAAAGATACATATAATTTAGAAATATTTAGTAATAGGAGCACAAAATAATAGTTAGAATTAGGATTTAGGTCTCAAAAATATCCAACGTTAGTATTTGGACCTTAAAATCACTGTTTACTCGTCTATATGAACAGTGAATCTAAGGCCAAAAGACAAACGACGGACATTTTAGATACCAAAATCATAATATCAACTATTATGTGAGACCCAATTACTATATATATATATATATATATATATATATATATATATATATATATATATATATATATATATATATATATATATATATATGAAAATGGTAATTAGTTTTCGGAATCGCTCCCACTGGGATTCAAACTCCTGACCACTTATATATATATGAAAATGGTAATTAGTTTTCGGAATCGCTCCCAATGGGATTCAAACTCCTGACCACTCGGGCCGCATGCCTCACCACTACCACTAGGCTAGGGGTTTGGCAACCATGTACACACACACACGTGTGTGCGTGCGCGCATTTTGGAAATAGATAATTGTATTAATAATAGCGAGGGTATAACTATGATACAAGTAGTAACAGGAATGCAAGTAGGGGTATTGATCACATAACCTATAACAACTTTCCATCCCCGAATAGTATACGGATCCGGACATAGTACGTCATGACACGGGATTCCCTAAGAAGGTAGCTACTCCCTTTCAAGAATCGGTGTCAATATAAGTACAAGAACAAGATCGAGCAAGTACCAGTATCCCAAGAAAATCTAGGAATGACATCTCATGACAGAAATTCGTTATACACTAGTCCGTGCACCATCGTGTCGAGAATCAAGTAATATACTATAACTGAATCGGATACGGAAGATATCAAGACAAGGAACTACTATCAGAGAATGTACTCGCCTGCTGTTCTGAGCTGTCAAGTAGTGTCAATGCTCAGAGTGATCTCACAGACCTAAAGATGAGATATTGTAAGTTAATTAGGATTTAAAAAGAGTTAGGCATGATTTTCTAATGTATGATATGAAATCTAGGTTAATCTCAGTCTACTAAGTCAAACTAGGTCATATCATGTCAAATTAGGTCACAGAAAGTCAAACCAAGTCAAACTTGGTCAAACCGGTTCAAAGGTTGACTTACAGTTGACTTTTAGTCAACTGGTCAACTCTAGGTCAACACTAGGTCAAACTAGGCTAATGTTGACCAACTGTTGACTATTGGTCAACTGGTCAACTCTTATTGAGTTCTAGTGTCACGACCTGCACCTTAGAGTAAGGGCACGAGACGTGGGTACGTCCCGCCTATGCCGCAGTGTCGGCGGTAGAACGCTGTCCTAGGTCTCAACATCTAACAGTTCAAGGTAATAAACAGTTATACTCCCCGAATGGGGTGACATAACAGAATAAATTTCAATCACAGCTAAGGTAGAACAAGATAAAGATGGAATGATATAAAAGATGCAAGATCCAAAATCCACATAAAATAAAATAGAGAGAAAGCTAAGTGTCTATGATAACTCCACAAACATGCAGAATAATACAGATCCAAATATATACAACTCAAACTCCAATACTATGAAATAAGATAAAACTATCTATGGAGCAACTGTCTCTACAGCTAAGGGATCCGACTGGAAGTCCGGATCGCAAGTGTCCTCTAAGGCTGTCCCATTGAAAGTATCTAAGCAGGCCTCCTCTTCGTCCTCTGTAAAATTTTCAACAGGTCCAGTCAGGACGGGAACGAGCACATGTCTCTCAAAACAGTTCATAACAGGTTAGGAGTATAAATTATGCAATAGAGTAAAATACAGAAAATGCTGAAAAGAAAGTACATGAAAAACAGAAGATATTTGTAACTGAAAGTAAATACATGATAAGTAGAGACTGTAAGTGGCTAAGTGATTTAGAGTACAATATGGTTATGTAAACGGCTTAGGGGCACATGAATACAACTAAGAGGCACATGAATACAACTACTGGGGATAATGATCACATAACCAATTCTACTCACCCTGCCCCAATCAATACACAAGGATCCATTCAAGTTACGTTATCGGCACATGAATACAGCTAAAGATACGTGAACTCATGTAATGAGTAGTACATGATGCACATGATAGTACGTGAAGGTACATGAGAACATGTGAATACATGAACTTAGTACGAGTACAAGGAGTACCTGATGCACATGATAAAGTACATGAACACAAAATACCCGATGCACCCGTAGAGGGATAACATCTCAGGAAGGGATCCATATAGTACTAATCCATGAAGATACATGTCAGCATCAAGTAAAGTAATCTAGAGCAAGAATATAGTCCAGATAAGTATGAAAAGATCAGATAATGTACTCGCCTGCTATCTGAATGTCCAAGATGAAAGTACTGTCCGAGGAGTGGTGTCTGGCTCCTATTAGAATAGCACAAGTCATAACAAGTCCTGAATGGTAATAAGATGAACTACAATGCATTCTACATGAGTCTAGGTCAATCTAGGCCAAAGTCAACTCTTGGTCAACTCTGGTCAACCCTAGAAGTCAAACTAGGTCAACTAGGTCAAACCTAAGTCAAACAAGTCTACACTAGTCTAACTAGTCTATTCTAGGTCTAACAAGGATATACAAGTCCAATCTAGGCTCACTAGGCAATACCATGCCCTAACCAACCTATAATCACTTCTACACAAGTCAACTCATTTATCTAAAATGTAATACACTCTAACATAGAATACACTTATTGATGTATTATATAATGTAACTAAAATACACATTAGCTTATAGACTACCTATGGTATATCACACATACATGTATATCTAATATATAAAATAGTAGGCACACACATTGATATATTATATATGATACCTATATATATATATATATATATCTCAAATATATATATATATATATATATATATATATATATATATATATATATATATATATATATATATATATATATATATATATATATATATATATATATTTATATATACATATGTATAGAGAAAGGGGGGCACATGTGCTCATGTGTCATGTGTGTGTGTGAGTGTGATACAATAGTGTGTGTCAAGAGAGTGAGTGATAAACTTGTGTGTGTACAGAAATTAGGAATAATGAGAGATACATGTGTGTTAGGCTTGTGAAATATGTGAAAACAGTGGCAAGGAAAGTCAGGGAAATCAGTGAATGATCATGAAAACAGTGAGCATGACAATACGAAATCAGTGAAGTATATTGTGTAGCAGTGTCTATAGAAAAATAGGGAAATACATGTGTGGGAAATTCTTGAATCAGTGAAAGGGGAAAACAGGAATCAATGACATTAGAAACAGTGTACCAACAACCATAAGAAATATGGAAATAGGTAGTTAACAGGTTATAGGCTATTCAGTCCTATTTACAGTTCAGGAAAAATGGAAGAATCAGTGAGCTATTCAGTGTATCAATTCTCAGGTTTTTAGGAAAAACTGGAAAAAAGACAGTGAGTACAAGTGACATAAACTGGAACCAATCCTATTGCAAAACAGTGTAATAATCAATGACTCAATTTCAGTTTAAGGACTGAAGTAATATCAGGTTATTAAAAATCTAGAAACAGGAAACACATTTCTCTAATTCAAATACCCTTCACCCGAAGTCAAAATCTCAGATTTTAAGAAAAAGTGTAACAGTTGACAGGAAGTAATGCATTGATAGTTTACTTAAAACTTAATTCCAGGTTATAGTTTACAGGGAACCAAACTTAGTTAATCAGTATTTCGAAAATGAAAGGAAATCAGTATCTCAGTTTTCATAGGAATAAAATAACATGTTTTAGGAAATGAATCCAGTTCCCAGTTGACAGTGTACCATGCCAATAGGAACTCAAACAAACCAACACCATATCAGCTATAGAACTCAACAAACCAGTTCTATTCCATTCGAAATCTAACACAAATGTCCAAATTCTCATTTATAAACCAGGAGCCAAATTCAAATGTAAACATTAAGCTACCATGAGCTACAATATGTGGGAGTAATTAGCAGTGATAAACATCACTAAAAATGAGATCAAATAGTTAGGAAATTTACTGAAAAAGACAATGTATCAGAGCATGAATCAGTTACTATGAAATCAACCCAATATTCGAATCCAATTCACATCCCACCTAACAAATCATGTAAACTAATTTAACAGAGATTATACATCTTATTTAGGATCAAATTAGCAATTTAAAACATAATTTAAACTATTAAAACTGAATCAAAATAGAAAACCAAACTCAGTACTGTGCACGCACAGTGCACTTCCCATGCACTCGCGACACCGTGTCCGACACGACATGAGGGGTCCTAAGACTTGACAAACGTTGTGTCAGTCAGTGTCCCATAGTGTGTGTCCAATATCATGTGTCGAAGTGGCGTGTGCACTGTGCAATCACACCCGAGCAGCAGGGGAAAGGATCTGCGCGCGCGCGTGTGGGCACCGCGTGTCCGTGTGTCCGTGGCGACTCGACACGACCCAATAGCGACTCAAAGCAATGGAAACACATAAGCGAGGTAAAAACACTAATTCCTATTCAATTATATTCCTAAAATTAAATCGAAATGCCCTTTGGGGTATTTCGTCAAACACATTCATATACAAACTGATACGTGTCCGATACGGACATGTATAGGACTCAAAACCTAGGGTTAGCTGCACCTACGATTAGGTTAGGCCTAGGGCTCCCTAGATATGAAATAAAAATAGAAATTTATGGAAGGGATTAGAATATTACCTAGGGATTTGCAATGTAACAAAAAGCCCCAAATGAGAGGATCCTCAAACCACCAAAACTCTCCTAAATTGTTTCTTTCCTGAAATTACTCAATACCAACATCAAATACAATAATTTTAGGACCTATTGCAATTGGTTTGGGGGAAACATGAATTGAAATAGAATTTCTATGGATTAATGAAGATGGAGACTCATCTCTTTCTCAACTTGCAAAATATTCCTAATGGAGGCTAGCCCTAATTTCTAGGAGCATTAAATAGGGGGAGAATGACCTAAGTGTGGCCGGCCATGGGCTGGAATGGGCTAGGGTTAGGTTGCACTAGTGTTTGGTTGGGTCTCCAAGGCTAAGTCACAAGTCATGACTTGTGAAACCACAAGCCATTTACTATTCAAATAAATTCCTAATTTTCCCAAATTAAATCTAATTGGTTAATTACCACTAACTTAGGTCAAGCTAAGGTTTTCCATAACCTAACCAATAGTCATGACCTAGGTTAGCCTCTAGGACAGTCTCCTAAGTCAACATGAGTCAAAGTCTAAAATAGCACCAAATCAAAAATACTAAAAATCACTTAAAAATTCTAATAATATAATTAATACTAATAATTCCAATTAATTCCAAAATTTTAAAAATAACCAAAATACCCTCAAGCTAGAATAGTGGTAGTGACATATAGACCATTCTAGGCAAAGCGTTGACTTGTGGTTGACTTTTAGTGAAAAATTTAACTTTGGGTCAACGGGGTCAAAACTTGACTAAACATACCCTTTCTAACATTTACCTACCAAGACATCCGATTTCTAGGCCAATCTTGTATTCCGAACTCAATATCTTGATTATACCCCATTGCCTTAACTTACCCTTTACCAAGGTACCTTTACCTTGCTAATACCAAGGTAAATCACCTTAACCTTGGAGGTACCCCTCTTGGTATCCTAGGATACCAAGAAAGTAACATTCCTAACCATTACCAACCACTAACTCCCATTAACTAACTCATCTAACGCATCTTTTCACATACCTTAACTTTCAACATTACCTTAACATAAAACATGTAACATGTGGCTTAGCTTATTTTCTAGCACTCTAACCACTAATTTTCTAACCAATCTACACCACTCTAACACTCACAAATATAGGGGTTTGTAGTAGGATATTTGGTGAACATATAGGGGTAAGTATTGGGGGCTAATCGGGCTGTATTGGGGTGTCAAATGGGGGTCAAACATAGGCTGTTGCTGCTGTGCACCTAAACAGTCTCCTTTGGAGAATGTTGCTGCTGCTACTAATGCGCTGCTGCCAAAGGCAGCAGCTCCCCTTCCTCTCATTCACTCTCTCACACTCTCTACACTCCTTTCTATCCTATCATTCCCTCAATCTATCAATCTATCCCACTCTCAAGACACAAACACACTACTACACTAACACTCACACATACATAAAGACATACACTCTTAACAACCACTCACAACTCACATACAAAGACACATATACTTCTACAAATCTTTCCCTCTACCAACACATACCCAGTCAAATATATGGATCTAAACCACAACCAACTCACACTACCACTACATATATATCTAAACATATATACACACACACACAACAACACTAATATACATCTACATGTATAAAACAGTCTACTTGTCAAATAGGCCTTAAAATGACATGTAGAGGCTAGAATGAACCATGTAGGCTCAACCACATGGATTCAACCATGGACATAGAAATGGAACTCACTCTAACCATCCTAACTAACATCATTCCACTCTCTAACATGTCTAAAACTAAAATTAGAACACATTAAATCCTATTAGGCAATAAACCAAACACATGGGGTGTCCTAATTGGGGATTCTACAAGTAGGACACAAGGCAAAATCCTAACTTGTTCTAGAGGGCTCCAAATGGTCTCAAATTTGAATCTAAAGGGGACACATGCATGAGGATGGATCATACGGATTCAAAACTAATTTATATTAAAGGAAATCGATTTAGAGGATGGATTTTACCTATTTAGAGGATGGGTTTTACCTTCTTAATCATGTCGTCTCACTACCAAAATACAGGCAATTAGCGACGGCTATTTAGCGACGAATTTTTTTCGTCTAAATTAGTGACGAACTTTCGACAAAACACCGACGGATTACCGACGAGAAGCTTATAAATTTTTATTTTTATTTTAAGGGTGAGAAAATGTCGCCAATCCGTCGTTACGGCGTCAGAGAAATAGCGACGGATTTATATCCGTCGCTATGTAGTCGAATATTTGGCAAAAAATATTGGAAAAAGTGGCAGGACAATTTTACGACTACGTATCGATGGATATTCCTTCGGTAGTTATGTTAGTATAGCGTCGGCTTAGCGACGGATATTATCCGTCACCAGTCCGTCGCTAAATGTACGACCCTAACTTAAATTGAAATGACGGGAGAAAATTTTCATTTTTCCCAAATTTTTACTCTCTCTTCGGCGGTTCTCTCTCCCAAAGGTGATCCTCTTTCTCTCCGATGGCTCTCTCTCTCCAGGTAATCCTCTCTCTCTCTCTCAAGGTGGTCGGGGCGGCAGGGGGCGGCGGGGGTGGCGGGGGTGTAGGTGGCTGGGGAAGGGGGCAGCGGGTCGGGGCAGCAGGTCGATAGGGACAGCGGGTCGGGGCAGCGGAGGTGGAGGTTAGGGTGGCGGGGTGGGGATGGCGGTCGGCGGTGTGGGCGGCGGGGGTGGGGTTCGTGTGGGTGGCGGGGGGGGGCAGTGGGTCGGGGCAGCGGGTCGGGGGGGACGGTGGGTCGGGGCAGCAAGGGGTGGGGGTTGGGGTGGCGGGGGTGGAGATGGCGGTCGACGGTGTGGGCAGCGGGGGTGGGGGACGTTTGGGTGGCGGGGGGGGGGGCAGCGGGTCGGGGGGGACGGCTGGTCGGGGCAGCGGAGGGTGGGGGTTGGGGTGGCGGGGGGTGGGGCAGCGGGTCAGGCCTGTGTGGGGTATGGCGGGTCGGGGCAGTGGGGGTGGGGGTTGGGGTGGCGGGCGGGGGGGGGGGGGGGGGGGGGGCAGCGGGTCGGGTCTAGGTGGGGGACGGCGGGTCGGGGCAGCGGGGGGTAGGGGTATCGAATATTTGGTATCAAAAAATAAATAATTAATAATAAATTATTTACATTTAGAAATATATAATTTATACATTTAGGCATAATTTAAGTATTTTCAGAGTTATTTCTTAGTAGTTTTAAAATTAAATAAAATAGTAGTCACCCTTGCCGATTGGTTTACATACAATAGATTGATTTTTTTTGTCGAATTGACCGAAAAAGAGACCCACAATGTCGGTATCGGATCGGTATCGGACTATTCCTACGAGTATTGGTATCGAAGATAGCAGTAGTATCAGCGGTTTCGGATCGGAGTATCAGATATTTGGTAACAAAAAATATTTGGTATTGGTCCGTATCGGATCGAAACATGCCAAACCGTATCGGTATCGCCCGTATCAGTGATTATTTTCCTATGTTTGGGTGCCAAAAGAATTGATGAGGAAAGGAAAGTGATTCCCAATGGAAGAAAAATTAGGGGGGAAAGTGAATCCATCCATCCAAGCAAGGAATCACTTTCCCATCCATCCATCCTAGTGTATAGGAGTATGTAGAGGAGTATGACTACTAGCTAGTGTGTAGAGGAGTATATGGTTACTAGATCCTAGTGTAGAGGAGTATGTAGAGGAGTATGGCTACTAGTGATAGATAAGTTTATGTGTATCGATATCGGACTATTTCTATGAGTATCAATATCGTTTTCAGATTATTTCTATGAGTATCGAAATCAGACTATCAGTACGGTATCGGTATCGTTATCGTTATCGATATCGGACTATCGCTATCAGTATCTATCGGTATCGAAATATCGGTATCGGACTATCGCTATCGGTATCGAACTATCGGTAGCGGATCCACCTCCTCGACCGTATGTACTTAGTATCGATCGTAGCGGATTAGTATCGGTATATCGGTTTGGTATAGGTCGTATCGGATGGTATTGACCTTAGCGAATTGGTATCGTCCTATCCGATATGTATCGGCCGCATAGCTAGGATTCATATTGGCCTTATCGATTCGGTATCGGCCATATCCGATAGGTATCGACGGTATTGGATATGTATCGACCGTATCAGATTAGCATGGTGGAAGGTTTAGTAACAACTGTACTTGGATTTTTCTCTTCTCGAGCTAGAATACCATTGTAAGAGAGTCACGAGAGAGTAAAAAACCTCATAAATATTAATGTTTACGAGAGTGATTGTCCAATTACAGTAACATACATGCTGTATTTTCTATCAAAAAAAGAGAGATTGAAGGCAATAACATACAGAGTTGTATTTCGGAAGAAGAACTCCTATAAACTCTTTTTTCACAAAGCAAGCTATAGAGAATACAGAACAAGTATCGAGTTCATAACCTACTTCGCAAGAGAAGTATCTTACAATTCTATGTCAGATCAGCCTGAGATAACTGAGAACATTAAGATACTTCTCTTGCGAAGTAGGTTATGAACTCGATACTTGTTCTGTATTCTCTATAGCTTGCTTTGTGAACAAAGAGTTTATAGGAGTTCTTCTCCCGAAATACAACTCTATATGTTATTGCTTTTAATCTCTCCTTTCTTGATAGAAAATGCAGCATGTATGTTACTGTAATTGGCCAATCACTCTCGTAAACATCAATATGTAGGAGATTTTTTTACTTTCTCGTGACTCTCTTGCAATGGTATTCTAGCTCGAGAAGAGAGAAATCCAAGTACAGTTGTTACTAAATCTTCCACCATGCTAATCTGATATGACAGATACATATCTGATACGGCCGATACCTATCGGATATGGCCGATACCGAATCGATAAGGCCAATACGAATCCTAGCTATACGATCGATACATATCGGATATGTATCTACCAATTCTCTAAGGCGACCGATACTAATCTGATGCAGTCAATACTAAGTACATCCGGCCTATATACTAGCGGATCCACCAGTTACATGATTATATACTAATTCTGTTTAGTTTATCTTACGATACAGATTTTCACATCCAATCTGTAATGGATCATTATTTCGTTGATCATACATGGATGTACAAATGACAACACGAGAGCAGAATAGGTGTGAATAATGATTTTCAGGCAGGCATGGAAGTGTTTCTTAAGTATGCCATGAGCAAAGCTCAGTACATGTACGGTAACAAAATCAAGTGTCCATGTCGTAATTGTTGCAATAGACGTTGCAAAAAAGTGGTGACTATGAGAGATCATTTGATTCGTAAGGGTTTCGTACGTGATTACGGCCTGTGGTCATCGCAAGGTGAACTATATACGGAAAGACAGGTTGCGAATGTTGCTACTTATGCTTTTGATGATAATGCTGCAACGAATTTTGTCATCGAAGACGACGAATGCTTTGTTGATTATGGAGACCTACAGAACCTTGCACACGATATGGTGTACAATACGGCAGGGCCTAATTTTGATCCGGAGGATCCTTATTCCAAGGCGAAGGAGTTCTATGATATGTTTCAGGATGCAGAAACTCCTCTATATCATGGTTGTGAGACTCATTTTATAGTGTCAGTGACGATACGGTTGTTGAACATAAAGTCCGATTTTAACTTGCTACAAGCTTGCTATGATCGTATTATACAACTAATCAAGGAGGTGTTACCGAAGGAATCAAAAGAGCTTCTAAAAAACTTCTACAAGTCAAAGATAATGGTCCGACAACTGGGACTGAGGTACGAGAAGATAGATTGTTGTCGTAACAGATGCATATTGTACTACAAGGAGAACGAGGACATAGAAAGTTGCAGCTTCTGTAATGCGGATCGTTACAAGCCAGTCAGGAAAAAAGGAAGGCCAACTAGAAAACGACGTCCTTACAAGTATATGTATTACTTGTCGATCACAAAGAGCTTGTAGAGGATGTATATGTCTTAGAATACAGCAGAACACATGATGTGGCACAACGAAGAACGTACAAAGGATGATGGAGAATTGTCCCATCCTTCGGATGAAGAGGCGTAGAAATATTTTGATTTGCGTCATCCAAATTTTGCTGCAGAGCCTAGAAATGTACGTCTGGCGCTATATTCTGATGGCTTCGCCCCTTTCGGGCTGTCGGGATCTCAATACTCCTACTGGCTGGTCATTCTTACCCCTTACAATCTGCCACCATGGATGTGTATGAAGACTCCTTATATGTTCTTGACAGCTATCATACCGGGTCCCAAAAAGTCCGACGAAGAACATCAACATATATTTACAACCATTGGCGGATGAGGTAAAACAGCCGTGGGAGATCGGCGTCATGACCTATGATATTTTCAGGAAACAGAACTTTCAGATGAGGGCTTCACTGATGCGGACAATCAATGATTTTCTCGCATACAATATGCTGTCGGGATGGAGTACTCATGGCACTATATCTTGTCCGATATGCATGAAATATAGTATGGCATTCCGCCTTAAGCATGGAGGAAAAACTTCTTTCTTTAACTGTCTCCGTCAATTTCTGTAACGCCCCAGAACCAAAATACTGGAGAGCGGGGGCGTACATAGCCAGCTACGTATATTGAAGTGCAACCCACCTCGCTATACGGTCACGGCTGTCTAGATACATGAGGATTTAACTACAAGCCAACAGTCTCCTATGGTCGTGAACAAGCATATTGTCTCAATCTCAAGCAAGCAATAATATTCACAAGATGTCAGAGCACCAAATATATAATAGCAAGGCGTCCCATATATTACATATTGGATGATCATGAAGCTAGTCATACAAAATGTCAAGACTAGCAAGAGTTCAGTCATACATGATCAATCCTAGGATCTGTCAATCATGTTACAGCCCGTAGGCAGACAATAAGTAAAGGTGCAATACGAGCTAAAACGTGCTCGCCGGCTAAACGCCTCAAAAGAATAATTTTTACAATAAAGTGGGAGGACAAAAAGAAACCCACTCGTTGTCAGGGTTACGCCTGGTGTCACCATCTGGCTGGAAAACAGGTGGATCCTCTGGTGTTGCTCCGATATCTAGCTATACAAAACCAGCTGGGTCAGACCCCAAAAAGGGCAAGTGCCACAAAGGAGGCTTCACTTAGGAACTAAAACCAGCATATCACAATAGAATATTAAAGATAATAAATAAAAAATAATAATAATAGAGATAACAACAGTAAACTGAGTACGAGGAAACTATTCAAGTAGCCAGGTCATAACCCTTAAACCAAACAAGGACCAGGGTTGCAGTCCTTCACCTGAATAGAAACCCGTCTCAAATACTATTGGTACAGTGAAGACAATAAACGAAGAGAGGACATAGAACTGCTCCGGGAGCTAGGTTACAACCCTTAAACCAAACAAGGACCGGGATTGTAACCCTTCGCCTGAACAGAACTGGACCTCTGATCTTTATTGCTGAGGCAAGTACAAATAATCATGGTATTAAGGTAAGGTAAGACATGACAAAGATGGCATGGGTGCAATAAGACAATAAACGAAGAAAGGACACATAACTGCTCCGGGAGCTAGGTTACAACCCTTAAACCAAACAAGGACCGGAGTTGTAACCCTTCGTCTGAATAGAACTGGTCACCTGATCATTATTGTTAAGGGAAGCATAATAAGCCATGTCCTGTCACAATCTTGTACAGGATCAGGAAAAGTCGAAGCTGGGCTAGACTTCATTCAATCAATCATGGCCAAGCAAAGAGTACGGCTTGATACTTTAACTAACTAGGGTTATCACAGGCCTAGTTACTAGTAAGATGCAATGAAATTATCCCAACAGCCACAAGCCCTGCAGACCATCCAGGTTATCTGGGTCGAATGTCCGTTTATGAAGAGTGCACCACTTGACTGTGTGCTGGAAATGTGCCATACTCGTCGGTAGGCTACAAGTCCGTTAGTGCGCCAAGATAACGGGATTGCCTATAGCTAGAAAATCCCTTCATGACTACTGAATTATTCTAGTTTATTAGCCTTAGTCAATTACAGTAGGTATCCCTGACCGTGGTACTCAGGGATCCCTATCCTAGACATGATGCAAGACAGTACTGTTTATTTATGCAAACACAATCGCTCACGGTGTCCAGGTCATTCATACTTGTCATGTCAAGCTAGCTTTCATAACAGCTTGTCGAGATATATCATGTCAATTTACTTGTTAAGAGTGCGGCACGGTGGGCTACTATCATGTTCTATTCTTACATTATCATGAATGAGAGAAATTTGCATAAAATAACAAGTGACATATTCTTGAAGCCAAGGAAAAGATCTACAACTTTCATCTTTTGAGTTTTTCAAGATTCTAGCTACAAAATAACTTAAACAGGCAAAAACAGTAAAATAGAGCAATTTCGACGCATGGGATTCCTGCACATCCGCTCGTGGGAATTCCTGCACATCCGTGCATGGGAATTCCTGCACATCCGTGCGTGAGATTTCCTGCACATTCGTACATGGGAATTCCTGCACATCCGCGTATGGGAATTCCTGCACATCCGTGAGTGGGAATTCCTGCACATCCGCGCGTGGGAATTCCTGCACATCGGGGCATGGGAATTTCTGCACATCCGTGTATGGGAATTCTTGCACATCGGCGCATGGAAATTCCTGCACATCCGCGTATAGGAATTCCTGCACATCGGTGCATGGGAATTCCTGGACATCCGCGCATGGGAATTCCTGCACATCCGCGCGTGGAAAACTCACGTTGCATCTTCAGTACATGCGCGTAAGAAACCTACGTGCATGACACGCTCAGAGTTAAGGGATGCATTGTCGGGACTTAACGGCGCATGGCCTCCCGGCGCTTGACCTCCTGGGCGCATGGGGGTCATCGTCCCCAAACAGCAAGTTCAGCCATGAAAGTTCCGAAAACTTGCCATGGCCATAACTTCCTCATCCGAAGTTGAAATCAAGCGAAACAAAAGCCAAAACTGCATGAAATTGAATTCTCTATAACATAGAACCATTAGTTTTCAAAAATAACTAAGTTTTTAGTGATCAAAACTAAGAAAAATAAAAAGTTACAAACTTAGATCTACAAGAATCCATCCATCAAATCTAAAAATGCCAAGTTCTAAAGAGGCTTAGAATCAAGTAAGAAAGAGAATTGAACAATAAAACATAAGATCCACCATGAAGCAAGTTGTACTTGTCTAGCTCCCTTCCCTGGTAGGTGGAAGAGTAATGGTGGAGAAGAAGAAGTGAAGGAGAAGAATAAATGAAGAGAGAGAGAGTTAGGTAGAAATATAAATGAGGGTAGTGGTGGTAGGTGAGGGGTTTGGTCCACCTAAAATCAAGTCAAGCCGAACCAGTAACAAATTAAACCGAACCAAGAAGGAAATACCAAAATAACCATGCAGGAAAATACGCAATACGAGTCAAGAATACGTACACGTTTACCAAGATACGTAATATGAACCACAGACATTACAACTTTATCCACCATAAAAGAATTTCGTCCTCGAAATTTAATCAAGAGGCTAGAATTGCAAGGACAAGCTATACTAATCACGGGCAAGCTATACTAATCAAGCAATCAAGTAATTATTCATACAAGCAAGGAATCGAAGGCATGAGGCATAATAAAGATATTATACCTCACGAGTCAAACAGGTCAGGCTATCGCGATCGGATATCATCCTCACGCTTCCATGTTGACTCACCCAAAGAGTGATGATCCCAAGCAACTCGAACTAACTTGATAGTCTTATTCTTGAGTGTCTTCTCTCTTCGGTCCAATATAGACATGGGTCTCTCCTCATATGAAAGGTTGGTACCAACAACTAATTCTGAATGATCCAGGATGTGGATTGGGTCTGGGATATACCGTCGTAGTTGGGATACATGGAACTTATTATGCACCTCACGTAGCAACGACGGAATAGCAAGACGATAGGATACATCTCCTACTCGCTCCAGAATATCGAACGGTCCTGTATACCTAGGACTAAGCTTTCCCTGAATGCCGAAATGAATGACGCTACGGTTAGGCAAAATTCTCAGGAATACATGGTCACCGATCGAGAATTCAAGGGATCGCCGATGAGAATCGGCCCAATGACGCTGGCGATCTTGGGCAACTCGAAGATGATCTCTGACTCTCCTGACCACTTCAACGGTCTGAGCAATCATTTTCGGACCGAGCATCTGCCTCTCTCCAACATCGTCCCATGCTAGCGGAGATCGACACTTCCTACCATACAACACCTCGAATGGTGCCATCTGGATGCTGGCCTGGAAACTGTTATTGTATGAGAACTCTACCAGGTACAGGTGATCTTCCCACGAACCACGGAAGTTGAGTGTACAAGATCTCAACATGTCTTCCAAGATTTGTATGGTACGCTCTGACTGACCATCTGTCTGTTGGTGATACACTGAGCTGAACTAGAGGCGAGTCCCCAAACTCTCTTGCAGGCTACGCCAAAAGTGGAACATAAATCTAGAATCTCTGTCCGAGATGATACTGACTGGTACACCGTGCAATCTGACAATCTGACGGAGATATATCTCCGTTAGCTGAGCCGTCGACTGACCAACTCTGAACGAGAGAAAGTGAGCCACCTTCGTGAGCCTGTCTATGACAACCCAAATAGTGTCTCGACCAGCTGGGGATCTAGGTAATCTAGTCACGAAATCCATAGTTATATGCTTCCACTTCTATTCTAGAATTAGCAAGGGCTGAAGAAGTCCAGCTGGCCTCTGATGTTCAGATTTAACTTGCTGACAAACCAAATATCGAGAGACAAACCGGGCTATCTGTCATGCCCCGATCCCGCTAGAGTCGTCCGCCTTGTCTGGATCCCTGCGGGATCGATCGTCCTCGCTAAGGCGTGATGCCGTGCAAGCCTAAGTTGTGCTTGTACAAGGCCATGTACCTGCACAAAAACAACTAGTCAAGCAAAACACACACACACACCAATTCATTGCAGAAAACTAAATATTGGACACAGAGATTTGAAATGAAAATACTTCTTTTTATTGATAAACTTGATAGGAATACAAGTACAAAGCTTTGCAACTCAAATTTGCCTTATATTGGCTACATGATTCTCTTTGAAAACTCTTTTTTGAAAATAGCCATAATGCCCATACATGATATCCCTTTATTACAAGCTGGAATTGAAAGACATCTTCAAAGGTGAAAACTTGAAACTTGACTGGACTGAAAAGTAGCTTCGAGGCAGTCCAAAGCTCTACTGGGCTAGACAAGCTTTAGTGCCTCTCCTGAAATCCCCCTGTCTCCTTTGCTTTCTGAAAAGGATGCCCACAACGTGGGTCAGCACACATCATGTACTGGCGAGTGGCTCTTCGCCGAAACTCACAAATATCTGTACTAATTCAATATGTGAAGCTACATATTTACTAGTGATCTTTCTACTTGTCTAGGTTCTTTTTTAACAATTCATAAGAAATAATGACAGTAGAAATAATTCATAAGCAACTTACCCTTGTCGACAGTCATCCCTGCACAAAACAGGTTAGCACAATTTGCATTTGATATAAGGATGTACTGTTTAACACCGTATCTCTTGTTAGGTTGCAATGCACTCTGATTTCATAAATACAACTAACTATATGTTGGTCCATGGGTCGTTTCCCGTAATTAGCTGCTGTGACACATGGGTTCAGCTCGTCGCTATTTGGACATTGATTCAACACTCGAGGTTTCTTGTACCTCGAAATGTCTAGACAATCTCCTCCAGGCCGAGCGATTCCAGGTTCCCCTAGACCCGTTCGAAAGATCTAGTTTCCTTGTATACAAGTTGTCCAGGACCTATGCATACTCTGTAAGGCGACTGTTAGGCAACACATGTATTTATGCTTTGCTTTGGTTTGTGACAGAGCTTGTAGCTCCTAGCTTTGGGACAATTTTCTTACTGTGGCAATGTATACAAGTTCGTCTGTACACATCTAAACATTTGAAGCATATTCATAGGCAACTGATGAAGTGGCAACATATAATCCAGCATATGATTCAATTCATTATCTTCTCTTTGTCTTTTGCTATTGAGGTATCGTTGATCACAGGGACAAGGCAACAAAGTGGACTAGAGATCATTTTTATTAGGACATACAAATAAATGCAAGCCCGGTTAGAGCAACTCACCAAGATGAATCTTAGTTGAGAGAATGAGGGACTTTATGCGCCGTTCACGTCCTATGTATGTCTATGCGTCCCCCTACATAGGCACCAACATCTGATTAGCATACTTCGGTCTCTTTCTCTCAAGATTCGGAATGAATGTGATATACGATGAAAGCGAACAATGAAAACCAATCATCGAAAACCAACTCGAAAATGCATTCATCAAAACCATGCAGCGAAAGAAAACATCCAACAAAACTCTTGGCTTCATTACAATAGAATCCAATCCATCAATTGGAAAGGTACATTGCATTTCATCCGTGATCAATCGATACCGGCAAAGGTTTCCCCAAATACTCAGTTCGAGACTGAGTCAGCAAGCCGTAGGTATTACATAGTGGACCGCGAGAAGCGGGGTACTACACTATCTTCCTCTTCATGCCATTCCACCAAAAGTGCTGACAAATATCTCGGTACATCTTCGTGCCACCGGGATGAATGGAATACTGCGAACTGTGAGCCTCTGCCATGATCTCCTGTCTGATATCTCTACTGGGTACACAAAGATGCTTTCCATGTCAAAGTGTACCATCTTTATGGATAAATCGCTCTGGTCTTCGTCCTGCCTCACACTCTACTCTGAGTCGCTGAAGCTTAGAATCTGTTGACTGTGCCATCCGGATCCTCTCGACTATAGTGAACTGAACTTTCATGCTGGCCATCAATGCCACAATGAAAGGGAGGACAACTTCTATACCCATCTTCTGAAGATCGGCTAACAGCTCTGGTTGCGCTATTAGGAAATAAATTTTGGCTCTCCTGTTCAATGCATCTGCAACAACGTTGGCCTTTCCAGGATGATACTGCAGGTTGACATCATAATCTATAAGTAGCTCCAGCCATCTCCTCTGACGCATGTTAAGATCCTTCTGGGTGAAAACATACTTCAGGCTCTTATGGTCGGTGAAAATCTCCACCCTATCTCCATATAGGTAGTGCCTCCACAACTTAAGTGCAAACACTACTGCTGCCAGTTCTAAGTCATGGGTTGGGTAATTTCTCTCGTGATCACGAAGTTGTCGTGACGCATAAGCTATTACCTTCCCATGCTGCATCAGAACACATCCTAAACCTCTGCCCGAAGCATCACAATACACTGAGAATCCCCCGGTTCTATCTGGAATCGTAAAAATAGGAGCCGTCATCAAGCCTCGCCTTAACTTCTCAAATGAATTCTGGTACTCTGCTGTCCAAGAAAACTGCACATCCTTGCGGGTCAACTGGGTCCATGGTGATGAGATCCGAGAAAAGTCCGAAACAAATCGCCGGTAGTAGCCGGCCAATCCAAGAAAACTGCAAACTTCTACAACCGTGCTGGGCACTGGCCATGTCTCAATGGCCACAATCATCTGGGGATCTACTTCTACTCCTCCTCTGGTGATGATATGACCCAAGTACGAAATGCGATCGAGCCAGAACTCGCATTTACTGAATTTGGCATACAACCGGTGCTCTCTGAGAATCTGAAGAACAACTCTGAGATGGTGCTCATGCTTTGCCTCACTCTTGCTGTAGACCAGGATGTCGTCTAGGAACATAATTACAAACTGATCCAAATAAGGCATGAAGATACGATTCATGAGGCCAATGAATACAGCTGGCGCATTGGTTGCTCCAAATGGCATAACAAGGAACTCCCAATACCCATACCTAGACCTGAAAGCTGTCTTCAGGATATCCTGCTCTCTGACTCTGATCTGATGATATCCTGAGCGCAAGTCGATCTTCGAGAATACTGCTGCCCGCTTGAGTTGATCAAACAAGTCATCTATCCTCGGGAGAGGGTATCTGTTCTTGATTGCTACTGAGTTCAAGGTACGATAATCTACACATAATCTGGACGTACCATCCTTCTTTTTCATAAGAAGCATCGAGGCTCCCCAAGGTGATCTACTAGCACGAATGAATTCCTTGGTTCTAAGTTCTTCAATCATCTTGTACAATATCTCTAGCTCTGACGGCGCCATCCTATAGACTCTCTCTGACACTGGGGCTGTTTCGGGAATCAAGTCGATGGTGAACTCGATCTCCCGCTCTGGCGGCATCCCTGGAAGCTCTTCGGGGAAAACATCTGGAAATCCTTCAACTATCCAGGGTAACTGCATTACTGCTACTGCCATCCGCAACACTGGAGGAGAAGGTTCAACTTTGCCTCGGGGGAAGGAAAACTCCGGCTCGTCTGGAATGCTAAAAACAATACTACCAATGGGGCAGTCTAACCTAGCATACTGGTCCCTCAACCAATCCATCCCTAAGACCACATCATAATCGGCCATCGGGAACTCTATCAATCTAGCGGAGAACTCTCTACCGCTAACTACGATCCAACATGAGGAAAATACTCTATCTACTCCCACAAATCCGTTACCAGTAAGTATATTGAGCCTTACTGATAATGACTTGGGCTCCAATCCAATTCGTGTCGCGAATCGTGCAGACATAAATGAATGTGAGGCACCAGAATCAAATAATACTGAAGCTAGAAAGGTGTTGATGAGAATAGTACCTGCCACTACCTCTTTTGGTGCTAATCCTTCTTCTTCCATGGTCAAGGCCAGCACTTGACCATGTCCTCTAGGTGCGGGTCCCCTCTGCTGAAAATTTCTCTGCCTGCTCTGGATCAGGGCTTGGGCTGGGGCATACTGCTGCGGTCTCTGCTGCTGGAATGCCTGGGCCTGCGTTGGCAATGGCCTCGGGAACCGGTACTACAGCTGTTGCTGCTGCTGGACTGGTGCTGGTCCTCTAACTAAAGAACTAGAGAAGGTCGATAAACTCTCCGTGTTCGGGCAGTTCCCAACCCTGTGGTCCGGGGCACTACAAACCAAGCACAAACCCTGTGCTCTGCGACACTCTGATACCACATGCCCTGGCTTCCCGCAGTGTGAACATCCCACTGCGGAAGACTACTTCTGCTTTTGCTGCTGAAGGTACGTCGGGGTAGAATGCTGAACCGACGTCACTGAGGCCGCCCGTCTCAGATCTCCAATGGTCAAAGCCCTGGCTGTCGGGGCTAGTGCTGATGACTGATTCATCTGGCCGTGAGATTGCTTCCGACCTTCGGTCCGATCCATGATCCTTGTGATCCTTGTGATCTATTGACAAGGTCCTTCCCAACCTGGCATTCCGTGGTCCTTGTGATCTATTGACAAGGTAATTGACTGACATTAATAGGTTACCTAGAATATGGAATCTAGAGTTCCATAACCCATTAGTCGACCAAGACCTTATGGATAAGAAGATAGTAGGATGACTGTATAAGCAAGAACACCAGGTAAGGTTTTGATCCTCTTAAAACTCGAACTACTTGTCCTCTTTTCAAAAAAATCTCGCATGCTTGTATTTTGACTATCTTGACCAACGCTGCTATTACAGTCTAGTTTTGCAAGCTTACTCTTTTATCGAGCTTGATTCAAGACATATGTTATTGGGGACGCCTACTAACATATTGTCTAATCAGAATCGATGTACTACGGTCTGATCAACCTTAGTGCACTCGGTTTGCTCCCCTCAGCTTAACCTACGTGGATTGAGATGTAGATGTCTCTAGGATCTCATCCGCGACTGCTTTGACAATTCTTCTTGAATTATACATTCATCTTTGAATCACGAAATTGTATTCAGTGACATCTCTCTTGAACTCTTTATTGTTTTTGTCTTTCACTGATTGGAAAGACGAAAGCTCGTAATTGATAGATAGATACAGAGTATCCCCATGGCTATGATATTGTATACACAAGTATAGCTACCATCGCCAGCCATGTGACTAGAACCTTGCCTTGAGTTACTCATTCTCCTCTCGACCCTCAAACTACTTTTGGGACCTTCTAGCCGTCTGAATTTGAGAATGATTAAGGTTTTACCCTTAGACAAAATGCCAACCTAGGACACTATTTGTTCTCAAGAAACCAATTGTTGTGAACCTCTAATTATTTGTTTGAAGCTTGCTTTAACTAGAACCTGTGTGACAATAGTCTGGCAGGTTCGACACAAATAGAAATTCATGACTCAGTTGTTAGAAATCTCTTCATATGATGTGCCTTAGAGTTGGTTACCCCGTCGATAAATCTTGTATACTATGTATGAGTAGATCATTCTATTCTATCGACCATGTGTCATTGTACACACTCGTTTCCCGTTTATTGAGGAACGATCCTTGACTTGACTTATACATCTACTGTATCCCATTACGACGTGCCTTATTCATTATTAACAAGAGTCGAGGTACAATATCCGGACTTTGGAATTCTTCTAACCTCATTATTCCTAAAACTATGTCCTAACTTCTAAGGTGAGTAGACTATAAGTCTTCTAAAATTTTAGAATATATAAGGATTACCGATTGATTAGAATCTTTTCCATTAAAATGATAGTTAGTGCCCCATGGACTCCCACTCTCCATTTAGATCATTTTGTGTCCTCGACCGTGTCATTAATATTTGGAGCACGAGAACAGCTGTTACCTTTTAACAAATTTTATATGCAAGATCTAGACGAGTCCACCTTCATCTAGGTATATCATGTCCCACTCAAATACGTACTCTTGTACTCTATTTTGAGGTACGACTTACGGGTTAAAAGGACTAGCTATAACCCTTACCATAACACCGGTATACTTTCTGACTTCCACTAGAGCCTCAACCTTGACTCAATTCATTCGACCCAATATATGGTTGTGATCTACTCGAAGCCCACTACGCACATGCCACTAGTGTGCCACCCAATTGAGGCCTCATGTGCTACTTAAACACAAAAGTCATGAAAGGCACATTTTTTGGCTTTATGAACCTCGCTAACCAACTTGACTGGCAACTAGCTCAACCACTTGGGTTGAATCCTATTCTAGGTTACCCTAACCTAGTAGAAATTGTTTTATCATTGAGATCATGTCCAGCCAATATAGATTGAAATCCAAAGTTCATTCAACCAACGAGTGACGTCCAAATAGGGAACCCATTAAGGCCAAGTAAAACCCATCCAGGTATACCCCTATTTTTTGACTATAAAACTGAACTATTTAAAATAGGTCCCTATACCTATTATGTAGTCCCCACCTCTTAGAATGTGAAGTCATTCGTAACCATTATTTCATCTACTTGGAAGTCGCGAGACGATCTAGTAGTGCACATATATCCCTTGCTCGTGTGTTTAAATAACCACGGGAAATATCACAATCTAGATTTCTTAAATTTTGTTTTATTTTGGAACCTTGTTTAGAATTTTGAGAACGGAATTTCCATATTGCATGGATTGTAAGCCCTCTAAGAAACGAAGGATTCTTCGATTTAGCAAGTGACTAGACTAGAGTAGCCCAATCTAGCAAATAAGCCAATGGTTCATAAACTCTCTTTCTATCTGTATCATTGGATACCCTTTACCGCTCTTGAAACTTCATATTTGCTTGATTATTTTTTTCTTATCTTCCTGTCCTTCCTATTTCAGAGCGACGAATGTCATGCTTATTAGAGTTTGTCAATATTTCTTAGCTACTTATGTAAGTTTTTTGCTTGTTAAATTTTGGATTGCTTGATAGATAGGAGAGGATTATAGATGCCATATGCCCTAGATATCTGTTGGTAGGATTGTTAGAAACTAGTTAGAAGATTATAAGATTTTAGTTTGAGAAGTAGTGTGACCAAAGGTTGGTAGAAGTCCTAGAGGTTATGTAGTTACAAAATGGCTAGGAGGAGATTATAAACTATTTTTGATGAATTAGAATTTAAGGAGATTAATGTTAAGGTGACTTTCTTTTGAATTTTAAGGAATAGTTACAAATTAGAATTTCGAGGACGAAATTATTTTTAAGGTGGGTAGATTTGTAGCTCCCCTTCCCAAAATTTTTAAAATATTTCTATTTTTATTTATTTTATTTAAATGGTGATTTTTTTATATTTTTATAAATAATTAATTAGTTAATTATTACGGTAGATAATTTTAGCCATGGTTAGGAATTGGAGTACAAGGTGACTAGAAATCGGGGCACGGATAGTGCAGTGGCGTACTTTGACTAGTGTATTAGCCCTAGTAGGGAAGGTCGAGCCATAGTGATATCCTAACTAGGAAAACCAGGCCAAGTTATGACATGACCATTATAAATTATTTAATTATTTATTATTATTATTATTTGACGTTTAAGTGACCCGGTTGTACCAGACTAGTCCGGAATAGACCCAGACCGGACCAAGCCCATGTAGTCATGCGGGACGTCCAATGACATTCGTGTTGATGTATTTTGGTATGATGGTGTCATATTCCGTTTTAATGATCTAATGAATATTTTCTAAGTATTCTAAATTAAATATTATAAATATCATTATTAGTTGATATTCAATGATATTTGTATAAAATAGGCCCTTGTACATTTTTGGGATTAGTAGACTGTACATAATGGTATATACACCATTATTGGTTTATTAAATTTCGTTATTATTATTATTTTTATTATAAAAGTTATTGAGGTAATTATTATATAATATTAGTATTATTATTGGTTATATTATTTTAGTCAAATAAATATTATAATATATACATTCATATTTATATAGGTAGGCCCTACACTAGGAATAAATGTTATTGGGGTTTATTTGAGTTTATGGTGATTATATATAAGTGTAGATATATATTAATATGTATGGATATTTTCTAATTGATTATACGATTTCATTATTCATTAGAAAAGTTAGTAAAAATAGATATCTTATATAAATGATATATTTCTGTATATAAGAATATTTTACTATAAAAAAATATAAATGCTATGTAAATATTATAATTGTTATTAATTATAATATTTGTACATAAATTATTAATTGACTTTGTGATTCTGTAAATATTATATAATATTTGTTATTAATTATATATATATATATATATATATATATATATATATATATATATATATATATATATATATATGAATACATTGTGGAAGAAATAGAAATAGAAATAGAAATAGAAATAGAAAAAGAAAAAGAAAAAGAAAAAGAAAAAGAATAAAAGAAGAACAAAGAAGAAGCAGGAAGCAGCCCGAGCGCACTGTTCCAGCCCGACTAGGCCCAAGCCGAACTGAACCTTCCTCCCCCGCTCGTTTGTGTTCGACACATATATATTGGAAAGTAGTTCCCAAAACAAACCCTAGTCGCGCCGCGACACCATCCACCTGGGCGCACCCCCACGCGCACGCGCGCCGCTGAGAGCCACCGTCGGCCGGAGCTGCCGTGACAACACTGAAGTCGCACACGCGAGTTCAGCGAAGGAAGCAACATATCGACGGGGTACCGACTTCATTGATTTATTTCTTCGCGTACACTTCGTCGTTTTACGTTTCATAAATTAGTCCGGAGAGCCTATATAACCCTCTCGATATCCGACCAAGGGGATTTGAGGGTAGTATCACAACCTGCCCAGAAACATGACGCCAATATCGGCAAAATCCTGTCCCGAAACAGGACCGATGACAGCCCAAACCCCCAAGATCGAAAATAAATCCTGATTAATCTAGCAGTAGTCTTTGGTAACATGCTGAATAGAAATTATAGACCACATATAGGTCCTCAACTCCCTTCTGGTAGATTAGATTTTTATACACCATATGCAATTAATTTCGAATCCAAAATTAGAGAAAAATCACTTTTGAAAACTAAAATTTTTGTGAAAACCTTCGATACGACGTGCGTCCCGCCAAACCGGGCGGCGTGGTCGCGAACCAAAAGTATCGAAAGGTGCGTACCGGCTTAGTGGACGTGCAGGCTTTGACGGAATTCAAATTGGTGGCGTGTGCACGACGAATTGGATACGTATCTGTCAAAATTCTTCGTATCGACCTTTGTGCAAATTTCTCAATTACTTTGTGCATGTTCGTCAGATCGAGACAAAACTAGCGCCAACAGGACCGTATAGTTTTTCTGGTCCTGTATGCCATGTTTGGTCCGATTCTGAGATAGTTGATCGGATCGCCGTTTTGTGGGCCCCACAGTCCGATTCAACGAGCGATTTTGTGCACGGCCCGCCGGAATCCAACTTTGGACATACGATTGGGTTCATATCATCAAAACAAATTCGTAGATATATAGTTTGATGACTTTAGAGACCGTTGACTCTGGCATACTTTTCGGTGCAAAGCGGGTCCAACGGCGGACACCGTTTTGACCCAAAATTTTCGTTTTATCCTTGTGTCCAGAATTGGACTTAAGGACATGCAATTCTAGCTAATTTAACTATTCTAAGAACGTTGGTAATATTTATTTCTGCATCCGGAGACTTCTGCATGTGTTGACTGATTATGGCTCTTTGAGTGGTATAGTATTATCGGTTTCACCAGCACATGACCTCAGGCGAGTACATCTCTGATAGTTTTCATATTTGATTATCTCTATACTTCTTGTATTTAATATTGTTTTACATTGATATCATGTTAATTTTTGACACGCTTGTCACACGAGATAGTAGTTATGGATTCTTGTATGTTGTTCGTGACCAATATATTTTCGTGTTCGTGACCTATCTAAATCCATGGGTACTAGCCGGGCGGGGAAGTACATTAGTAGACATGTAAACATACCAAAAAATATTCCCAAAATGTCTATTCTTGCCTGATAGCAGCTGCACACGACACGTGCAGGGTGCCGGATTTACCCCTTAGCCGTTTACATGTCGAAAGTGTATTTCAAATCACTTGTTAGATATAGTCTTGCTGCATTACATTTAGTTGTCATTGCTTGTCTTGTGTACCATGTCTCCCTGCTTTTACTCGTATGATTCCTACCATGATTTCTTGTTTATCCCTTACCATGTATCTCAGTATTATTACACATTTATGGATTTCGTCATTTATTGATTCTGTTGTGAGATTGTACTCGTTCCATTCCTGACTTGAAACTAACATTTTTTAGGTTTACTTAATAGCATTTTCTAGAATTTAAATAAATCAACTTTTATCAAAAAGAAAGAAATTTCCATCTAATTATTTTTCCTTATATTATATTTTTATTTTTTTTATCATTCTTGACCGAGGACTTGTTGTCGTTCTGACGACCTATTATTGTTCACTAGGAAAAAATGAAGTTTCAGGCGAGATGCTACCTCTATATGATGTGGACGAGGTTGATGACTGACTTTGAGCGACTTTCAAGGAAGCAAATAACATTTTGTAGCTGGCAATATATATAAATAATTGGTTTTATTATAATGACTTGTACAAGTTGTACTTTTAAAAAATAATTTATGTATACAAGTTATAGTTTGTGGAAATAAAAGTGTGTTTTAGTATTATCTGTATTTTTATCCTAGAATATTACAGGCAACAATCGCTGATACGGGTATAGATGTATCTGTATGGTGCGTAGCCTGGGGATGATGTTACGTACTCGGCTCACCTTATTCTAGGAGCGGGACATGACACGTCTTTTAGTGGTGGCCCATGCAGGTCAGCGAAGAATAAAACATCTAGGATAGGATACAGGTTCAGGTTGTTATAAAGGACATGAGATAGGATATAGGATAGAAATTTATATAGGTTAAACGGGATCACCTATCACATCTCTAGACACTATTTGAAAGTACCCTAGGATAAGCAGTATCGGTGATTGTAGGAAGGATTATGATATTACACAGATTATTTCTTTAAGTTATTTGACCAATTTATTAAATTTTATTAGGGTATTTACGGCAGATGTATATAAGGATTAGAAGGAGGAGAATGTGGATATATAAATAGTATGTAAATAATATGTAAATAGTATGAATATGTATGTACGCATACATGTAAGATGATTAGTACCCTTAGTAACATATTTTGGGTATGAGTAAATAAAATATGCTTCTTCCTTATCCTTGTGTTGATATTTTGCAAATCATTTTATTCAATATCTTTATGATTGTAAGATCTTTCCTTTTTCTTTGAAACTCGATTAAATCAGACCGTTCCTGAGAAATTTGCATTTGAATTTTTCAGGACAATGTCTAATCCAGACCAATCTCATACTTCATCTTCTCAAGGTCAGTCCGTACCATCCATTACGGATATGTATTGACTATTCTAGCAAGTTGTGAAATCCAACAACCAGCATGCAAATGCGGCCCAAGCCACTACCGCTATAGTACTAGAGCAGATGTGCGCATCCACAAATTCTAAGGATGGGACGATAGCCGATTTTAGAGATCTTAGGCCATCGAAATTTTGTGGAACGGAGAGCCCGATGGAAGCAGGGCAATGGATAAGGACTATCGAAGGACTGTTAAAAGCGGCAAAATTAGTTCTGAAAATATGGTATCCATAATCCGCATCCAGCTGGAAGATGTGGCTGAACATTGGTGGAGTGAGGAACACCCTGAAGAATCAAATGAACTAATATCCTGGGAAGAATTTAAAAGAAAGTTTAAAGAACGATTCTTTTCTAAATCAGCTAGAATGGAACTAGAATGACAGTTCATCCACCTGAAGCAGGGAAAGCTCACAGTGGATGAATATGTTGTCGAATTTACTAGATTGAGTCGCTTTGCTCCTTATATAGTGACCGATGAAGAAACAAAGGTATCTAGATTCTGCAAAGGATTGGATAGTCAACTGAAAAGTAAGGTAGCACCGTATCGATGCCAAACTTACTCGGAAGTGACGGAAGCTGCAAGGGATCAAGAGAGAATGTTGAAAGAAGAACAATCATCTCAGTCTGGAACCCAGAAAAGGGCCTTGGAAGTAGGAGCCTCATTTTCAAAGAATCAATGGCAGGGATCATCTAAGCGTCCTCAAGTTGAAAAGTCAGGAGGCACACCTATTCGCAAATACTGCCTAAAGCTTGGACATGTGAAAAATAATTGTAGGAAACTAAATGGACTTTGCTTATGGTACGGATCAGCAAATCACCAAGCTAGTCAATGCCCATAACAATCAATGATAAGACCAATAGTACAATATCCACGACAAGGACCTCGACCAATATTTCAAGGAAATGGTCCTCGCCCAATGATCCAACCAGCACCAGCATCTCAAGCTATGATAACCTATGGATATCAACGTATGCCACCCCTAGCATCCCAAGCCCGCCAGTTCCATCACGTACAAGGGCAAAGCAGCAACATGTCGGGAAAAAGAAAAAACGTGGACAAGTTTTTATGATGAATAGTAATGAAGCAGGACCCACAGAGGAAGTTGTAATAGGTATTATATTCATTTTGCCTAATATCCATATTATTTGATTCAGAAGCCATATTTTGTAAGTATATACCTTTGCATCTCAAACTTTAACTAAGACATTAGGAAAATTCTATAGGTAATGCCATAATAGGAATTTGTCAATAGCAAATAAATGAGAAAGTAGCATTTTAGCTAAGATTATTAGTCTTCATAATTAAATGGATTGATAAACCCCGACATTAGCTGATATGTATAGATTGTGGTCAAGGAGAAGTTATTTCATAAATATTTAAGCCAGGCTTAGATGACCCTTTAAGGATTGGAAATCAAATATATGTAAAATTGAAATTAGGATGATATCAGAAATCATTGTCAGATTTACGCTGCATGTCAAGCAAAGATCGGTGGAGATAATGGATTGAGGAAAGGTACTCAAGAATCAGATCACTCATAACCAAGTAAGATGGAATCAAGATTCACCTGAAAAAAAAATACTTGGAGAAAAAAAAGAGTATACGCGGAACCAATATCCATACTTAAGGTTAACTATGCTTTAGAACCATATATTTAGTTATTAATTTAAATTCCTAGAACGGAATTTTTCTAAGGATGGTAGAATGTTAGAGCCATATCACGTAATACGGAATTCAGTATTGAACATCACCGAATTTATCGAATTTGAATTTTTTTATATTCAATAATGATTTTCTTAAAATTATTAACTATACATATATCAATTATTATTATTATTATTATTAGTCTTATTATTATTATTATTTATGAAAATAAAATCATTTTACACTAAAGTCCCCAAATTTTTTTTGTAATTTTACAAACTTACATGACACCTCACCCCAACATGTGGCATGGTGCATGTTAAGGTGAGGGTGTAATTGTATTTTCACCCTAAAGACATCATAATGATGTTTAGGATAAGCTTTGATTTTAAAAAAAATGAGAGAAAGAGAGGGATTTATATAGAGAAGGAGAAGGAGGCTCCAGCCTCTCTCTTCATCCCTCTCTCCCTCGGTCTCTTCCCCCACCTTCTCTCTCCTCCTACTACTAGTGTTGCCATCGCTGCTGCTGTAGTTGCGGTCCATCGCCGGCGCCCGGGTCCGCCGTACACACGCCCGCCGTCAGCCACCCGCACGCCCGTCGTCGGCCACGACCCCTCCTCCAGTCATCTTCTCCGGTCATCCCCTTCTTCCTTTCTTCCAAATTTTGGTATAACTCCATCTTTCCCCAATTTTCCTTCTAAGATTTTAGATATAGGTCAATTCCTAGTGCATAATTTTGTTTTTATAATTAGGGTGATGAATTTGGGAGTTATTGGAAGAGAAAACCTAGGTCATCTACAAGCAAGGCAAGTCCTCAAACCAACTCTTAGATTTTTACAAAGTTTTCTATATGTGTTATAGTTTTATTTAAGCCAAAATTTTCTTTTGCAATAAATTCTGATTTTAATCATAATAAGAAATTGGTATAAAATTTGAGCATAGAAATATGAATCTAGTGGTTTTGATAAAAAGTATTAACACATGAACACAAAGTGTTTGTGAAATTGTCTCACTAAATATTTTTTAAATTCTTAGATAGGTTTATGGTTATTAAAATACTTGGTTATAAATATTATATGAGTTTCCAAAGTAAAATTATATGGACACAAGATTAGGACACAGTATGGAAATAAATAGACTTAACCAATTGTAATGATGCCAATGTTGATTTTGGTAGGAATTATTTTAGTTGTGAACTTTTCCATGTGTAGCTAGTGAATTATTTTCATGCTTGCTTCTAGTATCGATGAGAAGATATATATATATATATATATATATATATATATATATATATATATATATATATATATATATATTTCTAGTATCGATGAGAAGATATATATATATATATATATATATATATATATATATATATATATATATATATATATATTTCTAGTATCGATGAGAAGATATATATATAGAAATATATATATACACATATATTTCTATATAAATAAAAATATACACATATATTTCTACATATATTTATATATACACATATGTTTCTACATAGAAAATTCTAGACCATCGTATGTTTAAAAGGATCTTTAGTTAATGAAGTTAGTCAGTTCATCATGTACTTTGTAAATCTTAAATATCATATATGGATATATTCCTTATGGTTATCCATAAATTGAGTGAAATACTAGAAATCATGCTTTATTTCATAGTATTTTACATAAATTAAAATATGTCCAGATTTTTATATATAATAAAATAAGCTTAAAATGTTATTTTAAGATAGCAAAGTATATAATTATAGATACCGAAAACATAGGTAACGTTGGTTGGAAACTAAGATGTAATATATAGTCAATTATGACATTATTATGTAAGAAATCTATAACATATGCACTAGTTTAGCAACTATTGCAAATACTCATCTATAATGACTTAAGAATTAGCATAGTTTGAATATGAAATCAATTTGACTAGGATTGCAAGAATTTATAGACTTTTTTTATACCCTTGGAAAATTAGTATTATTCCCACATGACAACCTATACTACCATCTAGGACTAAAGTAATTGGATCTTAGAATTAATTAATGGCCAAGATTTTCTATTTTCTAGAAAAAAAAGTTCCATTCTAATGACCAATAATTTACAAATAATATCTAGTTTGGCAATTTATTCTATTATGTGTAAATTCGAATTTGGATTTGATTATTATTACTTTTCTAACAAATTTTGATTCATAGACTTGAATAGCATTTATATAGTGCACTTACAAATTGTGATTCTCGGACTCGAATAGTATGAAAAAGGCAATGGCACAAATATATAAATAGCTTGCTTGCTAAGGTAAGAAAGTTTCTACTTGAATTTAATCACATATATATATATAATATTTGCGTGTTTCGGTATTGAGTTGTTCCACCGAAGGGGTCGGCGTACCCGGGATATATATTGCGTGGTACCAGTGTTGAGGGTTGCTCCACCGAAGGGGTCGGCGAACCCAGGGTTTTATTATTTCATATTATACTTCTTATAAATTTTTCGGAGTCAACAAATACAAAGGAGACCCTGCTAAAATTTTCAATAATTTCGGGAGAGCAAATATTAGAAAGTTTCGAATTTATCCTGGAATTATGTAACACTTAATTAAACATGCTTAGGGGTCGTGTAGTAGGAGTCTAGGACACGTAGGTCATAGACACAAAGTTATGCAAGAGAAATATAATTCAAGCTATATTATTTCTGCTCTGGACCAATTGGAAAGAACTGATGCCTAAATTTGTATTTTGTTTTATCTCGATATACGAGAATAAAATAATATACTTGAATTCGATTCATCCTTGAATCATCAAATTTGTGACAAGATATTTACTTAAATCCTGGAACTCTAGGCAAGAGATGTTCTTGTATATTGAGATTTGAAATAAGATACAGAGCAGATCTAATGCAAGATAATAGAATAAGAATTGTTTGTAGCACTAGGTTAGTGCATTGGGCAGGAGAGAACAACTGGATGACACACAAAATCTCTGCAATATAATAACAACAAAACTGATCAGTAGTTAGCTCCTTCTATAAGGCCTTGCGAAGTGAGTGTGTAAGGCTTAGCTCACTTACCTGTCCTGAATCCGTACCTATTTCGATTAAAAAGATCGATTAGGTGAATCAATATACAATTATTTTCCACACATGATGTGTGGGGCCGGACTCTAAGCACCGTGCCATCCTGCCACAACCTGATCCCTGGTCACGGGATTATTGTCGAGAAAATAGGATGAATGTGATCCAAGTATGTTCTCTAAGTTGCATCATCATATAGGAAATTGTTTACGATTGTGGTAGTGACTTAAGTTGTTTGATTGATTGAACATTTAAGAGATCACTAGAATAGGACTTAGATAGAGTGTTATTCAAGTTTACAAAATAGCATTTTCTAGAATTTAAATAAATCAACTTTTATCAAAGAGAAAGAAATTTCCAACTAATTATTTTTCCTCGTATTATATTTTTATTTTCTTATCGTTCTTGACCGAGGACTTGTTGTCGTTCTGACGACCTAGTATTGTCTACTAGAAAAAGATAAAGTTTCAGGTGAGATGCTACCTCTATATGATGTGGACGAGGTTGATGACTGACTTTGAGTGACTTTCAAGGATGCAGCAAATAGCATTTTGTAGCTGGCAATATATGTAAATTAATGGTTTTATTGTAATGACTTGTACAAGTTGTGCTTTTAAAAAATAATTTATGTATACAAGTTATAGTTTGTGGAAATAAAAGTGTGTTTTAGTTTTATCTGTATTTCTATCCTAAAATATTACAGGCGACAATCGCTGATACTGGTATAGATGTATCCATATGGTGCGTAGCCTGGGGATGATATTACGTACTCGGCTCGCCGTATTCTGGGAGCGGGACGTGACAGTTACTGGATTTTCTTTTAGGTTACCTATGTAGGATTTATATAAATAAATTTCTATGTAGATTTTATATAAAAGTATATTTAGTAAATTGGGTTTAGCCTTACAATTGAATTTCTAGATTTTTAATATTATTTATTTGAAATATGTTGACTAGTAAAAAATATATATCCTAGTCTTTTCTAATGTAGGTTATAAATATTTTCCTATGGGCTTTTGCATTTCAAAATTATTAATTGGGCTCGGCCCGATATTATTAATAGGAATTTATATATAATTATTGGAATAAATATTTTGGCTTAATTAAATATGGGCTTTAGTTTGGATAGTAGATTAGTAGTTTTGGGCCTTATAGGTATTATTTTTCTAATGGGCGTTTAGATTTAAAAGCTTTATGACAATATATATTCCACTTGGGCCTTATCTATAAATGATATAAATATATTATTTTCCTAATAAATATATTATTAATTTTCTATTTTCTATATGTGTATAGGATTTGTTTGTTAAATAAAGTATTATAAAATATGTGAGCTTTAATAAAAACCACATATGGGTTTTAATATTTTTGGTCTTCTAAAATAAGTTGAATAATTATCATATTGGACTTCGGGCCTACATTTATTGGGTTTAGAATTTATAAATATATAATATTTTCATGGTATTTTAAAATTAAGGATTTTAACCCTAAAAAGGATTTTCTAGATTTCTAATATATTTACTTACAAATATTTTAAGTATACTTATTTCTAAGTAGCTATAATATTTTTTAATAAATATACATAGTAGTTTACAAAATAGTTACATAATTTTTGGTTATGAAGTTTCCTTCGAATACCAAATCACGACTATGACTAATTGGTCATATTCCTATTTCTTTTGCCAACTTTGGACTTCTACACACCGATCCTAGCCAATCGGACTATTATGGACCTAATGGGATTATCGGTTTCACCAGCTAAGGACTCCAGGCGAGTACGTTTCTGATAGTTTTCATATTTGATAACTTCTATTATTCGTGTATTTAGTAGTCATACATTGATTTTCTATTGATTCTCGACATGATGGTTAAAAGATGTAGTAGTTATGGATTCTTTACATGTTATTTTTTGTGTCTAGTGTAATACCGTGTTCATGACTTGTTCGAATCCATGAGTACTAGTCGGACGAAAAAAATATTTTAGTAGACGTGTGAACTACCATTTTCAACATAATTGTCTTTCGTGGAGAATAGCAGCCGTACATGACACGTGCGGTTGGCCTGATTTATCCCTTAGACGTTCACATGTCGAAAGTGATATTTCAACTCACCAGTTAGATGCAGTCTTGTTATATATTATTGTTTCTATTTCAGTTGTTTATTACTGTTACTACATGTCTTTATTTCCATACTCTCTTGTTTTTACTCACATGTTTCATACCATGATTCTCTGTTTATCCATCCATCATGTATATCAGTATTATTTTCTGTTTTATAGATTTTGTCAATTATTGGAACTACTGTTAGAATGTACTCATTTTATTCCTAACTGGAAACTAATCTTTCAGATTAGTCGACTATTCTTAGCATTGGGGAGATATAGGTGTAATTAAAGGCCAAAATCCTAGAAGACAAGTTAGTCATTTACAAAATTTGTGAGATATTGTATTTTTCTTCAAATGTAAACTTTAAATATTGTAAGTTGATTTAGTTTTGTGTATAAGCAAATAAAAATATATTTTATATAAGCACTTGTTTATTTTGGGCTAGACAGCGTACTACCATCGACACTGCGGCGTAGGCTGGACTTGCGCACGCACTCGCATATGAAAAACGAGTGCGGGTCGTGACAAGTTTTTTTGTGGCCTATGTAGGTCAGTTTTTGTAAATTGTGCGAACT
Source organism: Iris pallida (assembly GCA_029216955.1). Classification (NCBI taxonomy): domain Eukaryota; kingdom Viridiplantae; phylum Streptophyta; class Magnoliopsida; order Asparagales; family Iridaceae; genus Iris; species Iris pallida. The sequence goes on along the minus strand of JANAVB010027999.1, from coordinate 20,039,497 downwards.
CGTGATAGTACTTGAGTTAGTCATACTATTGCGAACCTATGATTGTCATGACCCGCACCCTGTTTAGGGGCACAAGCACGTTGGTTCGTTTAGCCTATGTTGCAGCGTTGGCGATAGAATGCTGTATAGCTCATCTACAATATCTATCATCTAACAATGTGAAGTATGAACATGTCATCTCCGCACGGAGGAATAATATGACATCTCAACTATATAATCTCAATCACAAGTCTAAAGGAAGTTAGAACATGATATGGAAATAAATAATAAGGAAGATAACAGAATAAAGAGTAAAGTTATCACAACACATAAGTTTAGATGTCCAACACAAAAATACATATCCTGAATATAACAATAAGTCTAAATCCCACAGTCGGAACAATCTGATACAATATGAATACTAAAATACTCTAAACTATATCTAGGGCACTATCTACTGAGCAGGATCCTCCTCAGACTCGTGTGTGCATCCTCCGTATACCCCCTGCTCATAGTAGGTCAAACAATCATCTAAATCATCTGAAAAATATTGGTTATCCCGTTAGGATTGAAGCGAAATACAAACGCCAACAGCAGTTCCAATGAATTGACAAATACTATAAGAAATAGTTATAATGGAATACAAGATAGAATATCAAGACATGAAGTAAAACAGTACAAGGAAAACTGAATATCTTGTCATGATGTGAGATATATGGTAAAACTGGAATGTAAAGCAGTACAGGTAATCAGATGTACAATATAAATATGAACGATGCCTTGAGATATTAGAGCGTTATGTGACCGACTTGGGTCCAGATCAGGCTGTTCCATTTGACCGGCTATGCAAAGTACAATTATAGAGGATCAGGCCAGCCAAAATGGAAAGATATTACTCAAGTAGTATCAAGTCAGGCTATATCCTACATGTAGCGAGGGTGAAGCTATGCACAAGTAGTTACAGGAGGGGTATTAATCACATAACCTCTAATAACTCCCCAATCCTCCGAATAGTATAATGGATCCAACCATAACACGTCATGACACAGAATTCAAATAGAAGGGGGCCAGCCTACTCCCAAATTGGTGTCTATACAAGTACAGGAAACAAGATTGAATAATGTACCCATATACCAGGTAAACCGGGAATAACATCTCATGATTGGATCCAACATATACTGGTATGTGCATCATTGTGTCGAAAATCAAATAAAACACTACAACTGAACAAATATTGTAAATATCAAAGCAATAAAAACTATCAAAGAATGTACTCGCCTGCGATCCTGAGCTGTCAATCTGAATCGAGGCTCAAAGTGGAGTCACAGACCTATAGATGAGATATACATGTTAATTGGTGTTCAGGGGTGTTAAACATGAGTATCTAATGTGCGATATGCAATTTTGGTCAATTCTAGGTCAAAGTTGACTTACAGTTGACTTTTGGTGAACTGGTCAACCTTGGTCAACCCTAGATAATATCTAGGTCAATCTAACTATTTCAAGTTATCCTACTTAGATACATTATCCATATATATCTCTATTACCTAGATTTGGTATTACCCTTATCCTAACATAGAGGTTATGCCCTATTATCTATATATATGTAATATATATACATACCCTAGATATGTAATCTCATAAACTTAGCTATAGGCAAATTCCCTTATTAGGATAATAGGTGAACCCTCTATTACCTTAGATAACAATAAAGATTCCTATTTCCCTTACTAACACATCTGACACTAACATGGTTTTTCTCACATTCTCACTAATACACTATCTTTCCATCTCTAACTCACTCTACAATATCCTAAAACCTATTTCCAAACTCCCTATTACTTCTCTTGTACAACAGTGACTAATGCCACCCTTGCACAGGGTCGAAGGCCAAGAAACTGGCCTAAACATTGGCTTGTGGCCAAAGTGGCCTGAAAACAGAGCCTAACCTGGCTCTTCCTGCTGCTGCTACTTGCTAAAGCATTGCTACTAGAGCCATTGCAAGCAATTCAATGTGCATGCTATACTGCTGCAATACAGGCTATGCTAGCTGCTATTGTTAATGCATAGCTGCAAATTCAAGCAAGCCTAATGTTGCCACTGTCTAAACCCTTACCTTATTAACTGATACTCTATTAACACGCACAAGCACTCATCCACCTAACACTTCCTCCATACAGTCCACATATACTGGCAACAAACAAATACTCTAACAACCTACTTTTCATACCAACTTTGTTCAGTTCCGTATACACTCAACTAAAAACTTACTAAGCCAAATGGCCAATGACCAATGTAGCTGGCCACATCTCAAACCCAACACTAACTCACTTAAACACTATGATATACTCTCAAACCACCACTTTACCACCTATCCTTCTGCCTCTTGATCAACATAGAGGTGGAGATCCCTTCCACCTACAATTGTTCTAAAAAATCTGGTATCAAAATACTATCACTCAATGAATTGCCTTCTTCTAATTTCTAACTCAAACGTTCATACCAAAACACTCCATCACTCACAGCACCACTAATACATATCATCTCTTGACACATGTGCACCACTGATACAAGAGCCTCACACCTGGACACTCATAACACAGCACTGATACAAGCATTAAGTCACTCACTCACACACACACACACACACACACACACACACATATCTGTCCCTTGATACTCGACTGATACCACCCTATTCTCACTATCTGCATATTCACACCCATACCAAAACTAAGATACTGACACAACCCTCTAATATACTAGGATATACCATGGATATCCTAACATCACTCAAGTCAAATGGCTAATGGCCCAAGCCCTGCTCTTTCACTGTCCAAGGATACAAAATACTTATGTATCCTAGCCCCACTGCCTAAACATGCCCTGTAGTACCAAGGGTATACCAAGCTAAACCAATGGCTTCCATGGCCAATGGCTTGCCTGGGTAATCCAAGATAATGCAGCTACAGCTAAGGTAAATGCAACCCAAGCCCAAGGTAAAGCTGCTGTAATAAGTCTGATACCTACTCCCTCTATCTCCTATATACCCTCATCCTTCTCTCACACAAAGGAACACATACTCACACTACACTCACTGGACTATAGCTTCATATTCCTCCTACCCATCTTACATATTACTAAAGCTAACTCTTACCGTCCTGGGCAGAGAAGCCCTCACCTTGCTGCCAAGGGGGAAAACCCCTTGTCCTACTCTATCCACAGGCCAAGGCCTGTTGCCTAAACATTGCAATACAGTGCACTTGCCTGCCCCTTAATCACCGGTTTCACTTATACAGGTATCAATTACCTATACAATATATGTAATCCATATCCATATACATATACAATGGCATAACTCTAACTATATAATAAATACACAAAAATCTCTCCACTAAAGCCTACAGATAAAGCAAACAGAAAAAAAAGAGTCCATTGTTGCTGCTGCATATTTAACCTGCTTTCAAGGGCTCTATGGCCTATCTCCTACCACTGAACACTCAAAACAGGAACTCAAAACCATGTCATGCCCAATGCCAAGTCCAACAGGACCTATTCTTCTTAATTGTGCACTGGCCTATGGCCAAATGCCCCAACTGTTACACCAAGCCTCCTGTCATTAGAAAACATATATAGTCTACACTATGACACTAAACACTCTCCCTCTAAACACCAATGCACTCATCTAACTGCCATTACAGTTCACTATAATAGTGAACATCAAGCCTCAACTCTCTCATATCCTTCACTCTATTTAGCTTACTCACAGCCCTCATACTATCAAGACTAATAAAAAATAGCCCCTGCTACACTCATCCTTACATGAAGACGATCCACACGCTCTCTAATAACACACAGGACATCCTGCCTCTTTATGTGCACCTCAGTATACTGATTGCAAGGCTCTGGGCAGAGCTTCCTGCTGACTCCTTGCCACACAGGCCATTGGCCAAGCTCGAGCTCCCAAATAGCTCTTACTGAGCCAAGGCTCCAACAGTCCACACTTCTATGCTCACATGTGGCCACACATTCACTAAACTACCCTAAAACAGTACTCACAAGGCACAACATCAACCACACTAATAATTATATACATGTATATAAAGAAATGCATAATTAGAAGTCATATATACCTACCTTATGAACAATACGAGCTCTGGGTGAAATACTGAAAAATAAAACTAAAATGGTTATTTAGGCATTTTAATAAAGACCATGGTATCACAATTCGTAGTCTCCCTAAAATGGGCATTAAACCTTAAAAAAACATCATAATAGGACTCATTAGGATCTCAATCTACCTCCTATTAGTCATGGGTAGGGTCTCTTACATGAATGCATGAATTTTAACCATAGAAATGTGAGTTTAGAGAGTTATACCTATGTAGAATGTAGCCTACACCAAGCTCACAAATTTGGAGAAGATGGGTGAAGAAGCACACTACAACAAAAAGACCTATTAATGACGCTTGATAAGTGGATTTCATGACGGCTGATAAAAAAGCGTTATGAAAGTTCGAAATACCTTTTTTCTATGACGATTTGGGCTAATTTTGGACTTTTTATAACGTTTGTAAAACAAAATGTTATTAATATTTTAGAGCGGTGGCAAACTTGTAATATTTTTAAGTTTAATTTTTTGGGCAAAATGCTGAGAACAGCCCGCGCTTCATCAAAATTTTTTCTCTCCCCCATTCTGGTCTTCTCCTTCTCCTCCTCTTCTTCTCCTTCCTTTCCCCCAACTCCAAAACCCTAACCCGAACCACAAATAGCTCAGCTCAGACCGCTTCGTACGTAAACCCCTAGTCCACTCCCTCTCTCTACCGGCTCCATCGGCGGCTCCAATGGTGCAGAAGAAAGGCGGCGGCGGCCGTGCCAACTCCGATGATCCCGATGAACTCGCCCGAACCACTCTCCAGGACGTCCTCCTTGCGGACAGCTTCGCCCAGAAGTTTTGTCCCATCACTCTCGAGCGCCCAAAAGTACGTCTCACCAAACCCTAACCCTAGAAAACCCTTAAAATCTCTGAACCCTAATTTTGAAATTCCCAGGTGCTCTAGACTTACCACTTTCGAAAGGATTGCGATGATTTTGTTGCAAGATAGGTCAAGATTCCTTGCAAGGCAAGGTGAAGATAGGTCCAGATTCCTTGGTTCGTCGTCCAAGTGAGGTTTCAAAATTGTTTAGGAGGTCATGCGTCGATAAAGGAGATATTCTTAGCTTCTAGTATAAGAGATTGATTTATTCAAGATGCTCTGTTATATGCACATCCAAGAACAAAAGGAATCAGCTTACATTGTTTATTGCATGTTTGATTGGAAAGCTGTGCAATAATCGACAGTTAGATGATAAAAAAAATATGTCATTTATTGTATTCTATCTGATAAAATAGTTGGTAATGTTGTTCGGATCAACGTTTACTTTCTAGTTTAAGTCCGAAAGGAGGAAAATAATGTGAACATAATGTTTGCTATCGTGCCTGCAAATATTTTCGTACATTTTTTTCTGATAGTTGGCACTATATTATATATTTTGTTCGTTTTGGCACATAATGTTGGTATTAGACACATGCTAAGAAAGCTTGACTAATCTGAGTTTGATTGTCATTATGTTACGAATTGATTGTTATCTACTTCTTTGACTGTATTATTGCACTTAATTTTGCAATCAGCCATAAATTTTTATAGTGCATGCATGTTTGCCTGTTTGGTACCAGTTGTTTTGTAATTGTGGATTCTGTACTTCCAATATTATTACTAACTTCCATTATTTTACATACAGATCAAGCCAATAAACTATGTTCAGGATGAAGAAGCTCAACTTCGTTCAACAAAAGGTAAACGAAGCTGAACCAAAGTAACTCATCTTCATCTTTCTTCTGTGCTCATATTATTAAAATTGTTGTAATAAGTTGTCATAAATTACTGAGATGTTGTGGCCGAGGGGAGTGGTAAGTCTAGGGCATCTGAAAAGGAACTTGTTTGTTTTTATTCTTTGTGCTTAAAATAGTTGAACTTTAGTCCATGGTTGTTTTGGAGATTTATTTTGTTTTCTTTCCTTAACATTCTGAGCTGAAAGAAATAGAAAGTAACATTCTGAGCCGAAACAAACTAATTAAATAGCCAACCCCCCACCCCCGAAAACTGCCAATTTAGAAGGGTCCTATATCGATTCAGATACTGCAGTTTCAAAGATGGCAATTTTATTGGTTATAATTCTGGAGTGCAAACTAAATTCTACTTTTTTGCTTAGCTGATGATTATAATGAAGAGATATATACATCTCTGAGGTAGTAAAATTTCAAAAAGCATGGATGAAGCATTGTATTTCTTAAATAATTCAGATTACTCAACATCACATGAATTACCATTGCATCAACCATTTCCGTAAGAAGATATTAACTATTCACTATTCAGGAAAGAAAATGCCCAAGTCCAAGTTCGACATTTTCGTATTTAGGATCAGCCATAAGACCCCAACTATTTAGACCCCCAACAAAATTTAAGGTAAGACCTTTTGTGGTAAATCAGTCACATTTTTATCTTTATTTATGCAGGTTTAAGACCCCAACAAACCTGTTATTTTTATTACTACAGGTAGGTATTTTAATGCTTTTTACCCCTTGTTTCTTTTATGTTGATTTAATTTTAGATTCAATGTATATGAAAGTATTTTATTACATGATCCTCAATTGATAGTTTCTTGTTGGAAACTTGGTACCAACTCTTAAGACATGAGGTGGACTTTTGGTAATATTTTTTTTATCTTTTTCAGGGTTTTGCTACGTGATACCGACAGTTTTGATGTGCTCAAAGTTGAAGCCAATGTACTAATAGTTTTGAGGGTCTACTTACTAGTAGTAGTTGTAAATATATGTATTTGGATGTCCTATTTTGAAAAAATGTAATGAAGCTGGAGATATATATTATGTATATATTTGTAAATGGATTAAATGATACTCTATGACATTTAGATGTTTTCTTGTGAATATGGTTCAAAATGAATGTTTTGAAATTGAATTGAGCAACATTGAGCATTGATCTATAATTTTTTGGAAAGTAATATATAAATGTGCAGAATTAAGCGTTATAAATGTGCTGAATTGAGTCTATAGAGATTATCTATTCATAACGCTTTCAAACTACGCTAAAAATAAGTGTAGCAGAAACTCATCATATTCATGACGTTTATTTTATGACGCTTTTAAAAAATATTTATAACACCCGTTTTCATCACGCTTTCTTTGGAAAAAAAGCGTCATTGTTTGTCATTAATGACGGTTTTTAGTCGTTATTAAAAGGTATTTCTGTTGTAGTGGCAGCACTCAAATCCTTGCTAGAGCCTCCACCCAGCCTTTTTGAGCTCCCTCAAGCTTTTGCACAATAAAGGGAAGAAGGAGGAGAAAATTTAGAAGTGGTTGGAATGAAGAAATGGATAGAAACACTAAATAAATGGTGGCTGCCATCTGGTGGAAAAAGAGGGTTAAATAGGCACAAGAAAAGCCTTAATATCTTCGTTGCACTTAGTATTAAGTGGGCTAAGTGGTTTGGATCTAATTAAGGCTTGTATCCAACTTGGTCATGACTAGAGTCTAATTTATCAACTAGTTGGCCAAGTCAATCTAAATGGGGTCTACCATGACTAATGAATAAGCTAACCTACTAATAAATACAACTATCGTATTAAAAGAAAAAAAATACACCAATTGTGAAAAGACAAAAATACCATTGCCCTAGAAAAGTGGTAGTGACAGCGATTCGGAAGTGCTCATTCGTAATTAGGATTAATTGATGAATAGGACTAGGAGTCCCTTATTCAATTTGACTATTGGATAGTTAAGGTTGCTACATAGGTCATGTGATTTAGATAAGAATTTATTGAATTCTACACCCTATTAGCTAACTTAGAGGAATTGTCCTAGAAGGATGTACTATTGTATTTTAATACGATGGTATGACCAAAGGTGGGTAGACTATACGTTTGATAAATTAGGCCTTCCAAGGTTTCAATCCTTAACATTGATAATTTGTTTGAATTTTCTTTCCTGCCTAGGCCGTACTACTTATTTATTTTCATAAGTAATTATTTTCTAAAAGTCAATATTCTATTTCCACCAATTGACTTTTGAGCCTAACATAACTCAGTTATCCATCTAGTAATTCCGAGTCAGTTTTGTTTCATGTTTGTCCCTCGATCATTGAGTATGAGAGAAATAGAAATTGGAAATTTTTATTTTTCGTCTTCTATTTTTTTTCCTAGTCGATCGTTTATTTTTCAAAATTGATACCTAATCGATCATTTAATTTTCAAAATTAATACTTTCATTCAAAGCAAATACTTACACTTTTGTTAGGACTTGTTTGAATCTCTAGAAGTTCCTTTGAAATTCTTATGGATATAGTTGGAAAAATATTCGTTGACTTACAATGGCAAAACAGAAGCGCATTGTCACTATTTATTTGATTTATCAAGACTACAGGCTTACTATAGCCAGTAGCGTACTGGCGTGGCATGATTCCTAAGTTGAAGTAAATTCAATTCAGCATAGGTTATCGAATATATTAAAACTATGTCTTAATTGTCCTATTTGATCCTTGAATTATTATGTCAATATTGGATAGACTTAATAAAATATTTGATATCATATCATAGTTGAGTCATGAAACCAATGGTTTACTACAGCTAGGTGTACACTGGCGAGGCATAAATTTTCGGTAAAATAACTTCATATATATATATACGATTTTTGAATATTACAGAGACTACATCCTTTTTGGCATATGTCTATTGATTTCATAGTTTGTAATTTCATGCATCTAGTTGAAAACTCTGGTTTAGTCTTTATCCTTTCATTTTTTTTCTTATCTTTTATTTTCATATCGTTATTGGTCTTCCTATTATTATTATTTTTTGGATTCTTTCCACTAGATTCACAATCATACCTAGATTATGATTCTATGATCATGCCTACACAATTGATTATGCTAAAATGATTTTGATTTGGATCATCTTTAACGACTTTGATCGCAACTAGACTATTTTGATTATATTTGGATCATGTCAATTTGCATATTTTTCTAGATTTTGATTATGTAATCGTGCCTGAATAATTTTGCTTAAATAGTTAATCGAGTTAATTGTGCCAAACAAATTTTGATCATTCCTCAACGACTTCGATATTGACTAAACTATTTGACTATAATCACAATCGTGCCCATACTTCGACTCAATTATTGCTAATGTCTATATTTCTATTCCACTATGATCATGACTATTTTGATCTTGTTCATGCTTGTGCCAACTTTTTCTAAATCTTGGTCATGCTTGGATGACTTGCATGATTAACCATGATCATCACACTTCTTAGATATAGCCAAGTGATTTTAACCATGTTTAGACTGTGTCTAAATTTTTGACCATACCTATATAATTCCAACAGTAGTTAATCGTGCATAACGACTTTTTTTTGTTTAACTAACCCTATTTCAATTCTATCCTTGACCATTGTGACTAGATCCTTTGGACTATACCATAATCGTGCCACGTGTATCTTTAATTAAAGTTCGATTCTACTCACGATCTAACTCATCTCGATCATTGATCATGTTATTTTTTGATTCTATTCTTAATCATGACTAATCGTACCCTTCGAAATATCGAGGAAAAAATTTCTAAGGCGAGTAGAGTCTTCGTTTGATGAATGTTCGACATCACTTCCGAGCTTGAGAATAGGCTGCTGTGAAGGTTGCGAACGAGAATGCGAAGATGAACTCCTGGACGGAATTCCTTGATCGTACTTTGTTTTTGATCTGGGTTGTTATGGTCGAGGGTTGTTTCTTTACTCCGTTGACGATCTGACTGAGAGAGGGAATTATCGGGCTCAACTTCACTGGATGAGGAGAACAGCAAGGATTTTTGCTGGGATGCTCGGGACTTCTTGAGGTGCTCAGGAATCGGGGGGGTCGACCTGAATTGAGTCTGGGATCGAGAGACTCAAATGGAGAAGGACTCCTCCTATTTATAGTTAATAGAGAGGGTAGCAAACGTGCCTATGGGTAGGCAGGCATGAACTTCAGTTTTCCGCGTGGCGTCCCTTAACAGGGGTTGTTTGCGACCAGGCACACACTTCACTGGTGAGAAGACCATAGCCAATTGCCATGCAGTAGATATGCTGTTAGAGAGAATCTCGAAATGCTCCAAACTCGTTCTTTGGCATGACTGGGCATTTGGACGCGTGGCACATGCCAGAGTCACACACGCGCCTAGGAGTCACTGTCCTAGGTGGCGCTGGTATGTAGGCGCAGGGGTAGAAGCACACGTACGGCTTAGGGCAACATACGCATATTTGTATTGTTCCCGAGAGGAATGAACCTTGACTTCAGTGTTTGTCTCTTTACACGAGAATCAAAGCATCGTATGGTGGTCTCGTGAGAGCCATGCTTATTAAATGCAGTCTCGAAAAGGAGCAACTGATAAACATAGGCAGAGACGTGATGGCTCAGGCGCGCCTATGGAAGTGAGGTACAGGGAGAGAAGGTGTGCCCTTAAAGAGGCGCCACGTAGTCAGGGGCGTGAGTAGTAGTACACCTATTATCTTCATCGAGACACGGGCAACTTCAGTAATAATGGCTTCTTGACTTCTGTGTTGAGGCCGTCTTTTCTAGCACGAGAAACAAAGCGTTCCACTAGAGACGTCGGCAAGGCCGCACCTAGATAAGACGTACCTGATGCTTTGGATGAGGCGCGAGTAGACAATTTGGGCGTGTCTTAGAGGGGGCGTGATTGGCCTAGAGCATAGAGATAGTCTTCTTTCTGATGTCACGTTGCTTCTAATTAAGCGTGCACAACTCTTCGTCAGGCCTGATGTTAGCATCATACTTTGATCATGTTCGGGGCGTGCAACCCATGCGCCTACAAGACCCCCTTCAAAGTTTTTTAACTTTCTTTTGTATAGTAGAAACACTTTGAATGGCAGTAGGGCGCACACTAGCACGAGATTTAGAACAATCTTCCTCTGGATAAAAAATGGTTGATTCTGCTCTATCTCGAGAAGATAACTGTTTTGTTTTACCTTTTTATCAAAGCATACGATCTTTGAGGCCTATAAATAGGCGTTGGAAACCCGATCGGCATGGAAGTTGAAGCGCCAAGTTCATCGCCATTAATGTCAGGTTCATTGCATTAAATATGAGTTTTAGCCTATAAATAGGGGCCTTTTGGGGAGAGTTTATGTTTTGGTTCTTTTCTCCTCTCATTCGATGGCCGACGCTACGGCTTCTCCGACTCCTCTCTTCATCTGAGAGGGGAGTGAAATTAGGGCAAGGCCGCCCGAAGCTTTCGCGGACGTGCTTCTCCAAGCATTTGTTGGGATACTGACCAATGCTCTTGCTGAGACGCCATTCGATGACAACGTGATGCACTTTGCAATTGATGGTAAGCAAACTTGATTTCTCGGAGGCCATAATTTGCGGATGTACGATTTAACTTCCTGGAGAGTGTGAATGCTGGCACGTCGGGGTGTTCATTACTGTCATACATGCTTACCGTATGCTATGCTGCCAAGGCGAATGCCAAAATGTTGCACGCATGGATTTTTGATGTGCATCATGGTAGGCGCCTTGATTTTGATCCCCCACAGTGGGTGTTACATCAGACGCGCAGGTGTGTGCCATACGTCATGTGCGTACATGCACCGCACTGACTGCTTGAGAGCACTGGACAACTCCCCAATGTGTAACATTTTTCTCTTCTAAGCCTTCTGAAAGGAAGCTGAGTCTTTTGTCTTTTGTGCAAATTGTATCTCAACTCGCGCCCACTCAGATGGAGCATGGAAGGACATCATTAGCCAGTTGATTCGAAGAGACAACCATTCTGATGCGGGATCTTGTAATGAGATCAAGCAAAGTGATCCCCATTTATACAGCATGCTAGCTGTCTTCACTCACGAGATGAGACGTATTGTCCGCCGATATAAGATTGGATCTACAGGATTAGTACTGATTATCCAGGTTGGCACCCTGTCTTCCAGCAGCTTCTCTGCACGGGCGAGGCGACCACTTTGTACACTTGAGACGGCCTTCCTGCTTGTCTTGAAAAATTAATGCAGGCCCAGCGCGGAAGACTTTGTGACATTACTGCCTGTCACGCCCCGCTTCCATAGGAGCGATCGTCCTCGCTAAGGTGTGATGCCGCACGAGCCTAGATTGCGCTCGTGTAAGGCGGGTTCCATAACGTCCGATTACAGCGGCTGCGACGGGGTCGTCGTACAGAATTCCCAAGCAGAGACATTAATTTTGCCAGCAGAAATTTAGAACAAAATACAAGTCATTCAAAAGAGGCTCCTTATTGATATCGAAACAAAGATTACATAAATGGGCACGAGGCCAAGATTATAATTACTCAAGCTCACTCTTCTCACATTTCAAGTCACTCAGCTCTCTCTCATCTCTCAATAAATGTCTTGAGCCAGCGGGTGCTTTGGATAGGCGACGTCCATACATTATGTCTCGTATAAGCCTTGACTCCACGCGGCCATACGCTTCGAATCGCTAAGGAACTCCGTGCCTCGACGCATCCAAGCGAGCTCTGCACCATGAGCTTCTTCTTGTGCATACACATAAAAACTGTGTGGGTGTCAGTACTCAACTGTACTGGTGGAATGAGCTTTTCGCCCACCCATACAATATCGACACGTTATTTTACATTGTGCAACATGACCCTTTTGATTGTCTTTCCACTCTTATCTTAGGATCAGTTTTAGGATCGACACCTTGGCCTATTTTGTGTCTCTAGACCATCCCGTGCTTGCAACAACAACGCCAACACATACTTTGCCTTTAGACCCTTCTTGTACCAACAACGTTAACCTATCATGTCGTACTTGCCTTTTGGTACATAATCAGAGACGTGATTACACAATAGTACCCAATTTCTACGTGACCGTGCTACAAGTCCATTGTGCCGTGCCTCGCAAACTCAGTGTGACTTAACCATATTGTCGCCTCGTGGCCCTTGCTACTTTAATCGCCAACTGACTCAATCAAGATTTTTGGGCTAAGTATCACACGACCGACTTTGCCTTGCGGCATTTTCTGACTTAAACTCAAGATGACTCAAATCTAAATTATGTAACTTATATCCCGATAACTTAAGACTCAACGCCATATCTCGTGCCAAAGCATGTCGCCTATGTTACAGCCAAATCTTAGGCCAAACATTGTGTTCTAACTATACACACACATTCAACTTGACTCAGTCCAAAGGCACACATGCGGGTTGCCGCCATGCCGACTCATCTATATGAACTGGTCACTAACACCCAGTGCTATCCTGGACTATTTAGCTTTTGTTAAACACACGCTCCTTTCAGTGTGAGGTAGCGAGTCCCCGCTGAAAGTCCCCACCTAATTCGTGCGGTCATCCAGCAACAAACTATACATTTTTCTCAAGAATCGGTCCCTTGGGCTGCCTGGGTTACCGTTCGAGGAAACTCCACCTTGTCGACAAGTTGTCCATGACCATGCAAGACTCGACTCAAACTGACGTCTCACACAGTTATTCTACCTATAGTGTTACCATCTCTTTCAGGGCCTAGTTCAATACTTCTCACATCTGAGACCTCGCCTCGATGACCCATGGTCGTGAGCATTCTTCCTTCTTGCCCTATCATTTCATTCGACTCAGGAACGACTATTTGAAAGCCCTCCTTCCAACTCAATTAAATTAACCGTGGCTCGTGCCTTAAAAACACTAAGTCCATGACATTGTGCCTTAGACTAACTTGAACTCTATATGACACCACCGCCCAAGTCATACTCTATATGATCGTGAAACCAAGTAACTTCCACAACCGAAGAAAATGTGGGACAGTGCTTAGAATGCCTTTGATCGTCTAGAATTACTTAGCCTAACTTAATCATACATCAACTTGATGAGGAAAGGCTGCATCAAGCCTTGGACGATGAGACCGTGCATATTTTATGAAGCGTTTATGCGGGTGACGCCTATGACTTAGGCTAATTCTTAGCTTGTGGTGAAGACAAACTTTTTCTTCTCCCAAGCCGTGGGATGAAGGACCGAGTGTCATTTTCAAAGCACGTCATGCACTAACTCTAAGCCGACCGTTGAACCTTTCCATATTCTAACTCAATTCGATTCGTCAGGATTATTCCCTTACCTATGTGGATTCCTCTCTTTTATTATCAAGCCTACTTATGCAAGTTAAACACATACGATTTATTATGTGAAGGCTAAGATGAAGCGAGTTCACCGAAACTACCCCACCTAAGCGAGGAGTCGCCTCGACCGAGCGGGCCTTCGAGTCACCGTTGCAAGGCTAAGTCCGAACGCCGTCGACGTTTCGATTCCTCCGATTGACTGAGCGGGACGGGACACTACATCATGCACCACTCAGAAAAAGTTGTCCTTGAAACTAACTGAGTACACTTATTGACTTATAACTTGATTCAATATCCTACGTTTCTCGCACACATTTCTCCTATGTGTTCCCTTAATCCTAGCCACGCTCGTACTACCATCAATCTTTTCTTTGAAACACTATTTCGAAATCCTCGACACTTTTCTATTTCTCTAGTCTCACTTGATTCAACATATCACTTAGTTGGATCATGCACGTATTACAGGCGTTCCCAAAATACGTGTATTTCAGCCGAGCCTCGTGATAGTGAATTCTGCCATTACCACTGGAGTCGGATCGTGCACATATTCAAGTATTCCTGATATACATGCATGTCAACCGAGCTTCGTGAGCGGTGCCTCCACAATTCCTATCTCTTCGAGCCGAGACATCTGCTTAACTGCTAGGCTATGTCTTTAGGCTAAGGTCATCCATCAGTATTATAATCATAGTTCCCAAACAATAATATCAATACTGACCCCATCCTAAGGTCAAACCAAGTTGATAGTACAGGATTTTCTACCCAAGCTTGTATCACTCCGATTTCTAAACATCGAGCATCAAATTTCTACACACATCCCAACATTCGTCGTACGGGGTCTAAGTCATTCAGCAAAGCAATCCTACGATAACTCATGTTTCAACGAATTCCTCGACATATCAATATCACTCGTTCATCAAGCCATTTCGTATAGTCTATCTCTTCGAATACATTCAACATAATTTGCCTATCAATCCTTCCAAGTCAAGCACACTACGACACAATTTTTTGCTAAGCCATAATTCACATTTCATATTTCCTAAGTCGTTCATCATAATTCATATATTCGATCATAAAGTCGTCTAGCTTAACAATATGTTGCATTCCGATCTCACGTGAGTCAGATTATCCACAGTGGGCATGAATCACCATACACGCTCCCGCGGGACAATCATCCTCATTGGGACCCAACTCTTATTTTGTGTCTAGATTAATTCATTCTTGATACGCAGATTGGATCTATTCAATCCTCAAGTTTACTCAATCATCAATCGCAAGTCCAAATGTCACTACCCCATTCGTAGAGTCATTTATTCACATATTTATCTCTTGGAATCGATCGTCCTCGCTTGGACGTGATACCGTACAAGTATGGTATTATACTTGTACAAGGCAAAGATGGTACATAATTGATTATCTTCAAATAGGAACACATCACAGCGGTAGAAGAAGACAAATTGAAGTTAACAAGGACATTCTTTCTTATCGAATGGAAACACATCATTTGATTTGTAACAGCGGAAATGAGAAGATAACTTACAGTCACAAAGAGATATATAGATCTTTATTCTCTTAATTGATCATTGAAGAAGAGTACAAGACTTGTATTGAAGCATAATACTTATAACACATCTCACTTTATATTGAAAGCCAACCGAACAATGCTATAAAGCTTACATTTGATGCTTGGATACATTGGATTATAACTCGATATACCGACTTGGCTTACAACTCATTGGTATAACTGATTACACTATTCTATACATTATGCCCTTTATAAATAGAAGACATCATCTTGTACAAGGAGAGCTTCTGTATGCCCAATAAATCTTCGATGCTGTTTGCCATAAAATATAAAAGGACAGAACAATTATCAGAGGACTGGACTTTTACTTCACAATACAAACTCGCTTGTACAAAGAAAGCCTAGGGACGAAAGCCTAGGTACAACAGTCTAAGTACAATTATTTATTTTAGATTTTGGGGGATGACGATAGAGGCTCGGGAAAGCGACGGCAGCTCTACCTTACTCCTTGGACGATCGGATGCAGCCTTGACTCCGGGGAAGAACTGCTTGGCGTTGAGGAAATACTCTCTTTTTCTTCTCTGTATGTCTCTCTCTCTCTGTGTGTCCTCTTTTGCAATGGAATGGCACCTTGCTATTTATAGGAATGGGGTCATCATTAGGGTTTGCAATGATTGTCCTTTCTTGAAGTTGCGGCGGCCTGTTAGTTGGTCGATCTGGGCCATTAGTTTTGAGTGTGATGAATCTGGGCCATTAATGTAGATTGCGCCAAATCCTATCAGTAATTAATGCTGATTACAATAAATCTCCATGATGATTTGCTGATGTCTGCAAATCTGAATGAATAAATTTAATTTATTCTTCCGCCATGTGTCCCAGATTATTGGGATTTGACCCAATCTTTGATTGCAGTAAATCTGGGTTATTAAGATTGATTGGCTTTATGACACGTGTCCTGCCACGTGGCTTAACTGCGAGCCCCTGAGGAAATCTGAGCCGCATGAGGATTGAGCCGCATAAAGTTGGCCACGTGTCAAGGCTGATTGGGGACTGGCCCCTGATTATTTGAACTTTATGGTGATGATCTGAGCCGTATGAGCGTATACAACCGCATAATAGGTAGCTTCTTCGTGAGCCGCATGAAGATAGTCCTTGTGAGCCGCATGGAGGAGCCTCTGATTGAGCCGCATAAGACATCTTCGGCCTAAGCCGCATACGACAGCTTCAACCTGAGCCGTATGGGGAGTCTCCGCTCGAGCCGCATACAACTGTCCACGTGTCAAGGCCGTGTGGCACTTTCTGGATCTCGGGGGATTTGTGTCAGAGATTTACTTTATTTTCCTAGGAGTCTTCCATTATGACAGAGTCATAATTGCTTCTTCGTGTCAAGATTGTCGCCTTGTCAGAGCTGTCAGCCGTCAAGGTAATTAATGCAGCATAGGACGAAGGGAAGGGTTGTTTGCAGACCACGTGGCTTTTCTCTGAGCCGCATGGAACTTATCGAGCCGCATAGTCCCCTTGAGCCGCATGAATCTCTGAGCCGCATGGGTTTTCTGAGCCGCATGGGACTCCCTGGCCGCATGGATCTTTATTTATTCTTTTCCATGCTTCTACAAGACCCCCTTCAAACTTTTCAATTTACAAAATTGAAATACTTTGAATAAGAAGCATGGCTGTGTATAAATTCTCTTGGCCGCATAGATGTCTTGGCCGTATGTGTGTTTCAGCCGCATGGATGTTTCTGCCGTATGGACTTTCGGTCGCATGGATGGCCCAGCCGCATAGCTCATTGCCATGTGTGCGTGTCTTTAATTGCCTTGAATTCGTTTTAGTACCGTCTTTAGGGGAAATCCCAAGGGTCGGCTCATTAAATCTTTTGGATTTTATGCCCTGGGTAAATCTCCTTTATGAAAGAGGGGACGAAATCCGTGGAGTCAGTTTTGTCTTTTTGCGAGGCGGTTATTAGTCCACGTGTCTTGTAATGCTTGTGTTCGTATTGTGTTCGTATTACGTATTTTGGGATACGTATACGTATTTTATTATGTATTGCCTGATTCCTTGTTTAGCTCTCGGCTTGGTTTAAGTCTCGGTTTGGGTTGGCTTGGTTCGGCCGGCCCAATGCTTGGTTCATCATGGGCCAAGGGTGGAACACCTTAGCCTATGCTTCTCCTTCATTTCCACCACAACCCCCTCTTTATTATCCCCACCAACCTTCTCTCTCCTCCATAATCCACATTTACTTCTCCTTCCCCCACCATTACTCTTCTCCACCAACCAAGAACACCATAGGCAAGTGCAACTTGCTTCCACAAGAGAACCCCTTTTGATGGTTTCATTAGCTTCTCCTCATGATTCTAAACCACATTAGAACTTGTCATTTTCCATTTTGAGGCTTTAATTCTTGTAGATCTAGAGTCTTGCTATTTTTGGATTTTTGGTGGTTTTGATCTATCAAACTTCCTTGTTTTCAAGTTTTGATGGTTCCATGTTGTAGAGAATTTTATTCTACCCAATTTTGACCTTTGGAAAGTTGGATTCGGACTTGTTTTGACCAAGATATGGACTGTTGAAGCTTAGATTCAACTTTAGAGTTCTTGCTGTTCTTGCCATTTGGAGAAGACAGTGAACAGTGAGCTAGCTTTTTAGCTTACGCCACTGAGCTGTACGCTGCTCTTTAGCGAGCGTACACTAGCCTTGGTACGCTGCTCTTTAGCGAGCGTACGCTAGCCTTGATACGCTGCCTGTTGGCAGCGTGTCTTTTGCGTACGCTAGCGTGAGCGTGCCCTAGACCCTTTCGTACGCTAGCTCAAGCGTACGCTGTCTTGAGCGTACGCTAGCTTGAGCGTACGCTGACCGGTAGCTTGAGCGTGCCCTTGTGTACGCTGACCCTTGCGTACGCTTCCCATTGGAAGTGTATGGACCCTTTGGTACACTAGCTTGAGCGTACGCTGACCTGTAGCTTGAGCGTACGTGTGCCTTGGTACGCTAGCTTAAGCGAGCAAGGTGTACGCTGGCCTGAGCATAGTTTGACCTGAGCGTATGGCCTTTGGCTGACTTGGTCTCATGTCAGCGTGTCAGATTTGGTTTTATTTTCCTTTAGCTTGGCCCTTCTATAGCCCTGTATATTGATATTTTATTAGATATTTTACGTCCATTTTATATCCTTACGCCTTTTGTCCTGAACTTGATAATTGCGAATTTACTTGATATGTTTGGAATTGACAATTGAGCATGACCTGATAGTCACCCGTAGTGGTGCACTCCTGACATGAGTAACCTGACATGACCTGATAGTGGCCCGTCGTGGCGCACTCCTGACAAGTACACTTGACCTGATAACCTGACATGTTATACCTTGATAAGCTGTTGCGACGGCTACCTGACATGACATGACCTGTATAATAACCTGGACACCGTGGGCGATTATGCTTGTATAAATAATCCAGTCTTGTCTTGCATCATGTCTAGGAGGGGACTCCTGAGTACCACGGTCAGGAGTACCTATTGAAATAAACTAAGGGCTAATAACTAGATTAATACATTAGTCATGAAGAGATTTCCCAGCTACAGGCAATCCCGTTACCTGGGCACGCCTTAGGATCTGTAGCCTGCCGTCGAGTAGGGCACATTTCCAGCACACTGTCATGTGTTGTACCCTTCATGCTACCTAAGGGTACATTCGTTTCCTGGACGATGTACCCACCTGAATTCAACTCTAATCTTTTAACCCGGGAAACCTGGATGGTCTGCAGGGCTTATGGCTGTGGAATAATCTCACTGCATCTTGCTAGTAATTAGGCCTGTGATAATCCTAGTTAGTTAACTATCAAGCCGTACTCTTTGCTTGGCCGTGATTGATTGGATGGAGTCTAGTCCAGCTTGTCTCGTCCCGATCCTGTATAAGGTTATGACATGACATGATTACTCGTACTTTACTTTAATTCAATATCAAGATTGTTACATGTCCTGAATCCTTCTTTTATCTTGTCGATAAATGGTGAGAATTCCAAGTTCTGCTCAGACGAAGGGTTACAACCACGGTCCTTGTTTGGTTTACGGGTTGTAACCTGGTTATCTGAGTAGTCCTATGGTTATCTCATCGTATATCATCCTGTCATGCTTTTCTTAAAATTACTGTCTTTTATTATGTAATTATACTCTTGTGCTGATTGCTAGTTTTAGTTCTTAAGTGAAGCTTCCTTTGTGGCACTTGCTCTTTCTGGGGTCTGACCCAGCTGGTTTTGTATGGCCAGATACCAGAGCAGCTCCAGAGGATCTACCGGTTTTCCAGCCCGATGGTGAACACCAGGCGTAACCAGGGCAACGAGTGGGTTTATTTTTGCTCTCCCACTCTATTGTAAAATTATTCTTTTGAGGCGTTTAGCCGCCGAGCAAGTGTTAGCTCGTGTACATTTTACTTACTGTCTGCCTACGGGCTGTAACATAATTGGCAACCTAAGGTTGATCATGTATGACTAAAACTCTTGCTAGTCCTCACATTTTGTAACGACTATCTTCATGATCATCTGGATATGTAATGTTTGGGATGCCTTACAAATATATATTTGGTGGTCTGATATCTTGTAACTATTACTAGTTGGTTGAGATTGAGACAATAGGCTATTTTATGACCTTAAGAGACTGATGGATTGTAGTAAAACCCTCACATATCTAGACAGCCGTGACCGTATAGCGGTGTGGATTCCATTCCGTTATATGTAGCTGGCTATGTCTGCCCCCGCTCTCAAGTATTCTGGTTCTGGGGTCTGACATGTCTCCCCCCTCTCGTCCTCCTATAAATAAGAGGAGTCTAGGAGAGAGAACTTCTTTACTTTCTCTTTTGCTTCAAACCTTCCCTATTTTGATTGTCATCCTCCTCTTCGATCAGCAAATGGCTCCCAAGAAGACTGTTGCGGTGAAAGACAAGAAGGCAGCGCCTTCGTCGACTGCGGCGACTCGGGTAAATTAGAAGGGAAATACCTGAAACTTGCGTTCTTCTTTGGAAATGCCTTGACTATGAAGAACAGTCAGGTTCTGGAGGTGTCGGAGAACTGGAGTTTTGTTTTTAACGGGATGGCAATCCGTATTCCCCAAATGGAGCGTCACTTCCCATTATCTTGGTTCAATATGCTCACATTGGACCGGAAGATGGAAGAATCTTTAACTCCTACCCGGGGTGGGATGTTTGTGGGAGACATCCATTATAACAACAGCCTGAAGTCCGTGTGTGCGGGCAAGATGCACACCAGCCGTTCTGTAATAGGATTGGCCCCAGGTACTTTTTTGAATGTGCTGGGTCCTAATTTCACGTTTTCTACAACCGACACCTTTATGAACCAACTTGCTCGGAAGGGCTCTTATCCCATTGGCCGGTTGATGCTCCCCAGTTGGGTACATCCCGTTCCCTCGTGGACTAATCTGTCTATGTAGATTTTATAAAAGTATGAGGCCTTTCTGTGTGAGATTGGTCTTTATCATGCCATTCGGGGCACCAGCCACGGCTTGCCCATAAACAAAAGATTATTTATATCTCTGCTGGAGATGTATAACCGCCGGACGGGGACCTTCTATACACCCGTAGGGGAAATGGGGCTTGCGCTCCACAAAATGTACGCGGTCTCCAAGCTTCCTTGGGGGGATGAAGCTTTTGAGGCGTATACTCTTGCGAACAAGGAGTTCGAAGATTTGGAAAGACAGTATCCAGGCTTCGTCGTTCTTTATCAAGAGATATTGTGCCACTATTGCACATGTCATCAGATAGCCAAAAAGGAAAGCAGCTCGGAAGGGTATGCTCCCCACACCAAGGACTGGATGCGCTATCTCTTCCCGACGGATGCCTCAGGTCAAGTTACTTCCCGACGTCCTCGGCCCCGGGAGGCGGTCAAAGCCTTAGTGTCGTCAACTAAGAGGACGACCACCATTAGTGATAGATTCGGGAGCAAAACCGACTCTTTTGGCTATTTTTATCAGGATACCCAAGAGTTGTCAGAGAAGGTGCTCCTGGCGAGATTCTTGATGATATGGCTGCAAAATTGTATAGTCTCGGGAGGAGCAGGTTCTATCGAGAGGCTTAGTCGCAATTTCATCCTTCCGGCTGCGAAGTTGGTTTTGCGAGCCCGGCTAGCTCTCCTCCCGGCTATGGTGTGCAGTGTACACCGTGGCCTTCATACTCTCACATCCAAGGTCATCGCCCACGATGTGACCAAAGATTTTGAACGGACTGAGCTACCCTATCATTATTTGATGGGGTGGCTGTTGATGCATTATCCGTCTTTGATGAGGCCGGGCTCTGAAGACGGCGTAACTGATGACGATACCCTTATCTTCTGCTATCGTAATGAGTCTTGGGAATTCGAGACCATGCGTGCTTGTCGGATGGCACTGGCGAGGGCGAATATGTACAACATTTTTGTATCTGTCCCTCGTTTTACTAATGAAGAGGTAGCGGCTGTCCATCTCGACGGTATTGGGCCCCCTCAACTTCTGGACGGCCAGATGATTTTGTGGCTGCGTAACATCCGTCCTACTCATCTGGTGTATCGCAACCGTAATACTGTCTTTCTGGAGCCTTATCTGCCTAGCAGGTTTGCCCGGCAGTTTGGATACAGTCAGCTTTTTCTAGACAGTCCCAGCTCTTGTCTCGGTTTTGAAGGTAACCTTCTTGATGGCATCCGGGCCTGGCACTATTATGATACATTCCATACTCGCACCGTTTTCTCTGTTCCTGCTATTAAGGCGTCCGTAGAGATCTTGTATATGGCGGCCCTGTACCATGTCATGGCGAACAAGCCCCCTGTTGGTTTTAACTCGGGCACCAGTTTCATCGTTGGTACCGGCCTGGATGAGGGTTCCCAGGGGGCCAAGACAAGGAAGAGGAAGAACAGAGTCGAAGTGCCGGATTCGGATTCCGCTGCTGCAGATGACGAAGACGACGAGCATGATGGAGATGACTCTCCCCTTTCGGGGGCAGATGTAGGGGCGGATCAGCCGTCTGTTTTAACCGATGAGATGGTGGTAGATCCGCCATCCGTTGCGCCTGGCCTCGCGCAGAAGCGTAGCAGGCACATTTCTCCTGTTGGCGGTATTTTTCGTTCCCGGAAGCTGAGTGTGACTAGACACCGCCAGCTAACCATAAGGAAAAGCGACGAGGAAGTTGACCTCGCGTTAGAGGTAAACAAGTCATTCACGGTTCTTCCTTTCTTCTAAGCTTTGATTTTAACCATCTTCCTTCCGTCTTGTAGGTGTCCGAAGAAGAGGAGTCTCAAGTTGCTGAAATTGTGACTCAGGATGACGGGGGCTCCGGTGAGCCTGTTCCTGAAATCGGTGAATCTCCTCGAGATGATGCTGATCGAGCCGTATCTCCCTTCGAGATGGCTGGGACAGAGGAGCCGGCTGAATTCAACTTGGAGATCGTGGGTGAGGGGACCATGACAGCTGCCAACGAGCTGCAGCCCCCATGCTCTTTTCCTGGTAAGATAAGCCGAATCTTAACCTGCGAGGAGGCTTATCTGCTCTATCATCACGTCCTTCGGGTCACGTCAATTGATTGTTGTTCTGGGCATACAGGTCCTGCCTCTCCCGTGCCGAGGATGGACATTATTGAGACAAACTCTGCCGAAGGGGCACTGGCGGAGAGGAGCGTACCCCCTCCCCTTCCGACTCGCCTTGATGGGCCTCCTACGGGCTCGAGTTCGGCAAGTCAGGTGGTAGGTCAGTCGGGGCAAGGGACGATGGTCCTTGCATCCTCCTCTGTTCGGGCGGCTCCGAGAGTCGACTTCTCTGTCCTACCAAGTGTCCAGGCTCTTCGGATGGCGGAGGAAGAGTTAGCCGCTATCCACGCCTCGTTCTGCTCGGACTCTGTCCCTTTGGTGGCAAGTTCTAGCACCACCCCTCCGATGTTGCCGGCCACGCTTCCTCTAACGCCATCCTCTGCAGAGGTCTTAGATGACGCGTTACAGGACGTGGTTGCCAGTTTTCATCGTCACTTGAAGAAGAGAATATTGGCTGTTGTGGAAAGAGGGACCTCTTTCGTTTTAGCCCGACAATGCGCCCAGGGTCAAATTGATATCCTCAAGACTCTTCTTGGTGGGGCAGGGGTGGCTGCACTTCTAGTGGCAAAATTGTTGGAGACTGATCAGCTGGTGGCCCAGCTTCAGGTATTGCGGCAGGCTGATCTGTCTGCTGTTATAGACTAGGAGCGGGGTTCCCTTATCGCTGCCATAGAGAAGACAAAGGCTGCTCGGGATAAAAACAGGCTGGCCATACTGAAGGACCTCAGCGATTTGTCTGATCGATATGATCAATTGAGCCACGAGAATGAAGGCGTTACGGCTCGGGAGGAGGCTGCTTCCCGTGAGATTACTGACACGCAGGAGCAGATCCATGCGCTTCAGAGGAAGTTGACTTTCCTAGAGTCTAAACTTGAGGTTGCCCGTACTGACAGGGGGCTAATCATCCAGGAGGCAGACAGGGTTAATCAAGCTTCGGATGACCTGGAGATTGCCCTGAGGAGGTTGGAAGACGACTGCCGGGCGTTCATGGATTTGGATTATGGGGAGCGGTTGTCCCAGGAGGCTGAACGTCGAGCTCGACAGCGGCTTGAGCGGGGGACCACCCCAGTGAGAAACCGTCTCCTAGGATTGTGTAATACCGAACTATAATCGGCTCTTCTTTCTTTTGTTTCTATTCTTTTCTTTTCTTTTGAGAGAGGGACGTGGTCCCAAAACATGTAATGCTTTTTCCATCCTTCAAATAAAGAGTACTTTCCATTCTACCCTTCATTTGTATTGCTTGTTGTGCCTGTGGTATTATGGTATTGTTTGCCCCGAGTGGAGGACTTGTCTGTGGACCTGTTACCCTTGGCATACCTTGGTTTTAGGTACGGGTAACAAGTTTAATTTGGGGGTACCCAGAACAGTTCCAAGAAAATGTAGTCGTGGACGTTCCGGGTATCGGGAGAATGAATGCCATGGAGCAGCTGGGCTCCCGGGGCATGATGAGGGATGGTGGTCCTGTACTGAGAAACTTAGCACAGGACATTTTAAGGGCCTATTATCCTTGGCGTACCCTGGGTTAGGATACAGATAATAGGATGAAAAGGGAACCAACATACTTACTTAGAGGTAATGAGGACATGGCAAGCATGAGGGTTTTCTTACCGCGAAATCTTCTTACTCAGAGGTGATGAGGACATGGCAGGAGTGGACTCAACGGCGAATATTTGTGGACTTACTATGCTTGGCGTACTCCGGTTGTGGGTACAGATAATAAGTCGAAAGGGATCAACATACTTACTCAGAGGTAATGAGGACATGGCAAGCATGAGGGTTTCTTCGACGGAGCCTTCCCACTCAGAGGTAATGAGGACATGGCAGGAGTGGGCTCAATGAAGGGGGGTACAAAGAAGGACTCAGAGGTAATGAGGACATGGAAGTTCTATGTAGAGGGGTGATTTGGTTTTGGCGGAATTGAGATGACTCAGAGGTAACATCGACATGGTCGTTTTAGAAATTTGTGGATCTGTTACCCTTTTTGTGCACTAGGAGTGCAGGTATTGGATCATGAGAAAGGATCTCTTTCAGGAAGAAAGTTCAGAGGTATAGTTACACATGACTTTCTCCCCAAAAGAGTGACCGGGATGTAAGTTCAGGGGTACCAGCGGGTACATAACTCGACCATCTATGAATTTTGGAATCAAAGTGTAAGTTCAGAGGTACCAGCGGGTACATGACTTAGTAATTTGGGATTTTGTGGAAGAAGGACGTGAGTTCAACGGTACCAGAGGGTACATGAATCAGCAATCGGAATTTTGTGAAAGTGAGTTCAGCGGTACCAGCGGGTACATGACTCGATGATCTGAATTTTGTGAAGGTGAGTTCAGCGGTACCAGCGGGTACATGACTCGATATCTGGAATATTGTAAGAGTGAGTTCAGCGGTACAAGTGGGTACATGACTCGATGATCTGGAATATTGTGGAGGTGAGTTCAGCGGTACCAGCAGATACATGACTCGATAATCTGAATTTTTGTGAAGGTGAGTTCAGCGGTACCAGTGGGTACATGACTCAATAATCGGGAATATTGTAAGAGTGAGTTCAGCGATACCAGAGGGTACATGACTCGATAATCTGGGATATTGTGAGGGTGAGTTCAGCGGTACCAGCGGGTACATAACTCAATGATCTGGAATATGTCGTTTAGACATAGTATTTCTTCAGGAACTTGCTGTTGACGGGCAACATGAGCAAGTCTCTATTTTGTTTTGCGAGACGGTAAGCTCCATTGGAGAATACAACATCGATGATGAACGGCCCTTCCCATTTTGGCTGGAATTTTTCGGCAGTTTTGTGAGTCATGACCATCGGCCTCCGGACTGTCAGAACGAGATCGCCCACTTGGAGTGTTCTGATTTTAACCTTCTTGTTGAAAGCTCCAGAGATGCGTGCTTGGTATAGCTCGAATCGTTGCTGAGCCAAGAGGCGCTTTTCATCTAAGGCCTCCAACTCTTGTAGCCGACGACGGTAGTTATCATCTGTCGTCAATTGGTAAGTAAAGACGATACGGAGTGAGGGTATCTGAGTCTCTAATGGGAGAACTGCCTCACTCCCGTATACCAGGGAGAATGGTGTGTTCCCAGTGGCTGTTCGGACTGTAGTACGGTACGCCCATAAA
Source organism: Iris pallida (assembly GCA_029216955.1). Taxonomy (NCBI): domain Eukaryota; kingdom Viridiplantae; phylum Streptophyta; class Magnoliopsida; order Asparagales; family Iridaceae; genus Iris; species Iris pallida. Next base: position 20,013,144 of record JANAVB010027999.1, on the reverse strand, counting down.
CATTCACCAAGCTTCTCGTTCAAGTCGTATTTGTTGGAAGAGACAAACTTTTTGAGGAGTTTTATGATTGTTTTGTTGAATGCCTCTGCCAATCCGTTGGTTGCTGGATTGTATGGTGTTGAAGCAATATTCTGGATGCGATGCTTGTCGCAGAATCGATATAAGGCGTGGCTTGCAAACTGCGGACCATTATCGTGGATGATCCTTCGGGGCAGTCCAAAGCGATAGATGACATGATGCTTGAGGAAGCTGATCACGTTTGAAGACTTCTGTGAGTGGAACAGCTTCCGCCCATTTGGAGAAGTAATCCATGATCGCGAGTATGAAGCGATGTCCACGGAAGGAAGGTAGAGTAATCAGACCGATGATGTCCATTCCTCATGCTTCAAATGGCCAAGACGCCACTGTCGGATGTAGAAACTCGGATAGCTGGTGGATGAAGTCCGCATGAACTTGGCAGGCTTTGCATTTTCTTGCATAGTCTATTGCATCTGCTACCATCGTGGGCCAGTAGTAGCCCATTCGGCGAAGACGGTCTTGTAATTTGGGGCCAGGCTGATGGGTCCCGCAGACACCGTCGTGAGCTTCGCGTACGGCTTCTTTGGCTTCTGCGTTTGACAGACACCGAAGCAGTAACCCGTCGTAGGATCGCCGATACAGTATTTTCGTCTCTGTATCGTTGAAGAATCTGAGAGAACGCCTTCTGATGGAAGTGGCTTCTGTTGGGTTCTCGGGCAGGATGTCGTAGACTACGAAGTCTATGAACGGTTATCTCCAGTCTGGTGCTTCGTCGATCGTTTGGGCGGAATAACTCGCCACGACTTGAATGTTGTTCTTGGGACAGACCAGTTCATGGCCTATTACATCAACTGAATGATGAGTATGGTTCGGCACTGCTAGGGAAGCGACAAGGCCTGCCAGGGCATCGGCTTCGATGTTCTGTAGTCTGGGAACATGTTCGATGAAGAATCCCTCAAACGACGAAATAATGTTGATCGCTATTTGGTGATATGGGATCATGTCTTCATGGCAGACTTCGTACGAGCCCCTGATCTGATTGACGATTAACTGCGAATCGTCGTATGATTCAAGATATTCTACCCCCAGCTCTCTTGCGAGCTGGAGGCCAATGACCAAAGCGTTGTACTCGGCCACGTTGTTGGAGCAGGGTTCCGTGAGGGAGTAAGCACGATTGATCACCAGTCCGGAAGGAGAAATCAACACCACCTCGACTCCAACGATAATGTTGCCCTTGGGTCCAGTTCTCGAAGCACCGTCGAAGAACATTTGCCATATATCATCGTGGGAGGTCACATGTGAGTCGATGACCTCATCTGGGATTCCTTCATATATTGTGGACGACTCCGAGCCTGGGTAGGCTGCTAAAAAGTCTGCCAAAGCTTGACCTTTAACAGCCTTTTGTGGGACGAAGATCATATGATAAGGAGACAGCAATATTGCCCATGTGGCGAGGCGGGAGCTGAGTGCCCCTGGTTTAGTCATGAGGACTCTGAGAGGGTTGACCCGTGAGATCACATGTATGGTTTGTCCTGCGACATAGTGTCACATCTTTTGAATGGCGAACACCAGGGCGAGGCATTCCTTATCTACAGCGTTGTATCGGTGCTCTGGCCCAATCATCATTCGACTGAGGTAATATATAGCTTGTTCATAGCCTGTATTGTTGTTTTGTGCCAGCAGAGCGCCGAGGGAATGCTCCATTGCTCATACATATAGCAAGAATGGCTTTCCAGCAACCGGGGCCACCAGGACTGGAGGGTTCGACAAATATTCTTTGATGCTGTCGAAGGCACGTTGGCATTCTTCATCCCATACGAATGAGACACCTTTCTTCATGAGGTGGGTGAATGGCCGACACCGTCCGGAGAGGTTAGAAATAAAACTCCTGATGTAAGCTAGCCTTCCTTGAAGGCCTCTGAGGTCGCGAAGATTTCTCGGGGGACCCATCTCCATAATTTCCTTCGTCTTCTCTGGGTCTACATGAATTCCCTGGGCAGTAATAATAAAACCCAGGAATTTTCCGCTGGATACGCCCAAGAAGGATTTTGTGGGATTCATCTTCAGGTTGTGTGCTCGCATCAGGTCGAATACTGTCCTCAGATCATACAGGTGGTCTCCCTTATAGCGACTTTTAACGGCGATGTCGTCAACATAGCACTCCATAGTCTTGCGTAAGTGATCTCTGAAGATGATGCTCATGGCTCTTTGGTATGTGGCACCAGCATTCTTTAAACCAAAAGGCATGACTATGTAGCAGTACGTGCCAATCGGTGTTCGAAATGATGTATGCTTTTCGTCGTCAGGAGACATCTTGATTTGGTTGTACCTCGAGAAACCATCCATGAATGACATACGTTCGAAGCCGCATGTGTTGTCAATCATGATATTTGTGATAGGGAGGGGGAATTCATCCTTGGAACACGCCTTGTTCAGATTGCGAAAGTCGATACAGATTCGAATCTTCCCATTCTTCTTGAGGACCGATACTATGTTGGCGATCCAGTCAGGATGTTGTTACTCACGAATGAAGCTGCTGGCTATCAGTTTGTTGACTTCGGCTTCGATCGCATCTATAATGCCCGGGCGGAAGCGTCGCTGTTGTTGTTTGACTGGCTTCACATTTGGCCGAATATTGAGCTTGTAAAGGGCAACCTCAGGGTTTAGTCCTGGCATATCATCATAGCTCCAGGCGAACACATCAATATATTCTTTGACAAGTTCTAGTAGCGATTCTCGCTCTTTATCTGTTAGGCTTTTGCTGACGAAGATCGATTTTAGAGAAGATTCGCTGCCGAGGTCGACCTGTATAACCTCGTCTTCGGTAGGAGGTTCTCTCTGTTCGAACCACTTTTCCCAATGTACATCCAGCTGTTGGGCCCACGGCTCTAACTCAAGGATTTCAGGAATGTCTTCATCTTCTTCGTAAGCGTTGGCGAATGCCATGTTTACTGACAGGACTTGTCTGAATACGTCTCCGATGCTGGTGTCCGAATCAGAAGTTGGTGACCCGGTTGAATGTGAATGCCAGTCGCATTCCTCATCTGAACTTTCAGGGGTCGTCACAGGCGTAACATACCCTAATCCACATCGGATCTTGTTGTAGTAGTCCCGTAGTTTGCCAGCTGAGACTGGTGGCTTCAAAAGCAATCGTTGACTGGTGCCGTATTTCAAGCCTGGCGTAGCCTCCAGATCATATCCCTATTTTTGCATGAGGTATTTGGATTGGAGGCTATAAAGATACAGAGGCAGTCTCCCAGCATCTGATTCGAGATCGACCTTCTCTAGGGTAAAGGGCTGTGGGTCGTCCTTTCGACCGAAGATGAATGGATGATCCCCTCCTTCGACTATGCGGTAGGCGTCTTCTACTGGAATAAGCTGGTTTACGGTGTAAACATTTGTCACCTGTGTGTATAGGTGAGTGCCTATACCGTGTTCCATAGCATACATTGTACAAAGCTTATTAAGCTCGAGGTAGTTCAAAGATAGCCCTTTATTGATGAAGTAAGGTATCTTTTCTAGCGGGATTACATCATCTGCGGAAGGAACATCAGTGTGGGCAGCCACATACTTGGCCAGCTCCGGTTCTTCTTCGGCCACCCCCTGTATGAATGAGGACTGAGAGAATGACCTGAGCAGTTTGAACATAAGGGGTTCCGTTGGTGGAGCCGAACGTGGAGTTGCTGGCAAACTAGCGACCCCCAGTTTGGTACTTAATGCTGGACGGAGAGTAGTTTGTTCGCTAGAAGCCCCAGATGATGATTCTTCTTAGGAAGACGAATCGTCATTGGCTTGTCAGAGGGGTTGAACTTCTCTGCTTGTGGCTGGCCGACTCTCGGTAACCTGATTGTCAGTGGCTCCGTTGTGGGTCTCGGCGCTTGGCCGGACCTTGGCAGCCGGATTATCATTTGCCCTTCTTGTGCCGATAGGCTGATCGCATCCTTACGCAGAGTGGCCGTAAGAGGTACAAATTTGCCAGGTTTACGGGCTTGAAGATGAATCGTCAAAGGTTCTTCTGACCCTGAGGCCGTCTCAGTTTGAGTCTGTACGTCTTCATCCAGGTGCCTTTTCGACTTCTCGTATAGGCAGGAATTTGAGTAGGATTCGACTCCTTTGAAGGGATCGATGTCGGCAAATTCTGTCCTCACAAAGTCGTGTTTGTCATCATATTTGAAGCACTGATGCAGAGTAGATGGCACGATCATGTAATCGTATATCCAAGGGCACCCCAAGAAGATGTTGTAAGAAGTGTCCGCATCTATGACGTAACAGGTCACTTCTGACTGGAGATTACCAATTTGGCACTTCAAGCGAATCTTCCCAATTGGGTAGCTCCTGCCCGAATTGAAACCGCTGATGGCGGTGCTTATTGGCGTCAGGTGATGCATCGGAATGCGAAGATGATGTAGCAGACCCTTCGGAATGATGCTGATGGAAGAGCCCGGATCAATGTGCATTCGGTCCACCTTCACGTCCCCGATGTATTCGGTGTAGTATAACGGACGATCATGGAGATTGGTTTGGATGAGCATGTCCTGTAGAGTGAAGACGATATTGGGCATCGCTCATGTGCAAGCGCTGTCTTAGAGATCTGCAGGTGGGCTTTCTCCCGTGAGGTTGACCTGAGCCAGATACGCGTCAGCATTTTGGAGTGCATCGCTCAAAGCTGTACGAACATCCTTTGAGGGCCTCAGGAGTTCATATAATGACAATTTGGCCGGTGTATTGGCCAACTGTGCCAAGATGTCCAAGTTGTAGGGCCTTTCCAGCCCTTGAGGTGTCTCTTTTCGGAGGGATTTGTCAAAGCAAGTCTCCTTCGGCCTTGGCTTGTCGGTCGTCGGAGGCTGAGAAGGTCCTGGAGTGTCAGCAGTAACTGGCTGATGATCTTCGGTAGATTTTTCAGCCACGGGTTGGGCCTGTGCCCCGGATCGGGTAACGACAGCCGTGACTTCTTCGACATCCGTCGAGATTGTGCGGCAGGATCTGACTTTTCCACCTTTCTTCATGCGAGTGGGAGGTGGTGTGGACTGAGTCACTTCAAGTACTAGGTCCGGATGGACCCACATGATCTCCCTCCGTGACGTGGTGAGGGGCACTAGACCGGCAACCTGATCGCGAGGAGGTAGAAGATTACCAATCTCCATTGTCGCCAGGGGGATGGGTACCACCCCGTCTTGAGTCTACGTTGGAGGGAAGCTGCCGAATTGTATGGACACCATGTTGGCCGCCACGGTTACCTCCTCGAAGTCGATGGCTAGAGCGTTCGAATCGACGAGATGCTGGATGTATCACTTCAGTTGGTAGCAGTCGTGCGTAGCATGCTGGACGTAGCGGTGATAATGACAGTAATTCGGGCTCTCCATTTCTGCCGGCCGAGGTTTCTGTCTTGGTAGAGGAAGCTGAATTCTGTCTCCTTGTATGAGCATGTCCAAGATGGGCTTGACATGGCCGTCCTCGAAGGAGTAGTTTATTTGCGGCCATTGTTTCTCTGCCAGTTTTGTCTCAGGTTTCTGGGCTGTGTCAGCCACCATAGCCTGCTTACCCCTGTTGTCCCGATTGTTAGAGGGGCTACCTCCATTGTCGTTGTTGGTATTAGGACGCTTGCCCTTGTTCTCTCCGTCCGAGATGTGCAACCCCAGTTGGCGAGCCTTCTTCAATCGTTCTTCGGCACTAGTGGCACTGATGACGAATGTCTTCCAGTCCTTAAATTGACTTTCGCCCATCCAGAGACTGATTGTTGGGAGCAATCTCTTTTGGCAAATTTCAATCAAGGAAGAGTCTGGGTTACCAGAAGACAACTTCATTACGGTTTGGCGAAACCGCTCGATATAGTTCCTTGTCAGCTCTTTCTCCCCTTCGACGACGTCCATGAGGGTGGACATTGTGATATCCTGCCCTACTTCGTAGAATCTCTCCAAGAACATGCGTTTGAAGCTGGCGAAGGAGTGGATGCAGTTGTCTGGCAGGTTGCGATACCAGTCAAAGGCGACTCCTTCCAATGCCCCAATGAATAATCGTGTGAGGATGGCATCGTCATGGGGCAGATGGTCGGTGGTGACCTCGAAGTAAGTGATGTATCGACTTGCAGAGGTCTTGCCATCATAAGGGTTGATGTTGAACGGCTTATATCTTGGCGGAAAAGGGACATCCCACCATGCAGCAGGGTATGGTTGCCGTATTCTGAGGTCTTGAAAGTTTTCTCGAGCGTGAAACATGGCCCGGAGCTCCTGGACCTCTCTTTTCACTTCTTGGGCTTCATCCATGGTGGTGGGGGCCGTCATTTCAGGAGGATTGTTGCCCGGATTTGGGGCTGCTGAGTTCGAGTCTACATTGACCGCGGGACCCGTGCTTGTTTGGCCAGGCGTCCCTCCTTACAGAGTCGGAAGGGCCGTATTGATCTCTTCTACAGACTTGACCAAGGCATACAGTATGGACTCTAGAGTGTCGATGCTTTGGCGATCACTGGAACCACCTTGGTTGCTGTCTGTCATGAATACCGTTCTCATATGAGGGGAGACGGAAGAAACAGTGGAGGACGTATCCTCTGAGTCATACCCATGTACCGAGAAGTCATCGAGATATGTGGGAATGTTCTTCTCTGGCTCGGACTCAGAAGGAATAGTACCCCCAACTTCAGAGCTTGCTTCATCTTGAGAGTCGTGGACGTCCTCGGGGACGTCGGCATTTACTTTATCCTCGAGCTCGTCTCCTTGGAACATCGGATTATCGTGGATGCTCTGAGGAGTGCTACCCCCTGTTTCAATAACCTCCAGCGGTGTTGATGACGAATCTCTGGCTGTAGTGGACTTCGTCTTCGAATGGGTGCCTTGGAACACTCTAGTGGTGGACAGCCGTTTGGACGACAGTTTTTAGCCGCGGTAGTTGAAATTTTTGGGCTGGAAACGTTAATCTTTTTTCCTCTCCCATCAGCGGGAATTTTTTGCGTGGAGTTGCAAGAGACGACGGGAGGTGCTTCGTCCTCTGAACTTGGTCGTTGTAGTCTTTGGAAAATAGGCTGCCGGTCTTCTCTTGTTGTCGCGTTGTTGCAACAGCAGTTGTCAATGATTTGAATGCAGTGACGTCCATGAGAGGACTCTTTGCACGTCGAGGATTCTTCTCTTTCCTTGCGTTTGTGGAGAATAACCTCACGCAAATCAGACGGGTCTGGAGCGACCATGTTTGCTTCCTGGGTTTTGGGAGACTTTTGGGAACCACTTCGTCTGTTTGCCGCCAGGGGCTGGACTCGAGTGGTTCTGTACAACTTCCCATTAGAGGCCCGTATAATAGTATGTGGAGCGCTCGGATGGTCAGAGGTTGGGACAGTCGACTGAGCTCACCGAGCTCGCACTGCCCTTGACTTCCTTACTTGAGCGACCGAAGGCGCATAATAGGAGGAGTCAGAGTGATGCTGCAGAGAGTCAGATATATTCTTTTGAGCATATGAGAGATCGGGACCATAGGAGAGACGATCGAAGACTAAGCCTGAGCTGCGAGGAGCAGGCAGTATGCGGCTGGAGTCATCAGTCATCATACGGCTGGCAGTTGTAGCCGCATAGGCTTTCTTCATGCGGCTGAAAGTCTCGACCGCATGTGTTTTCTCCATGCGGCTGGACGATCTGGCCGCATAGACTTTCTTCATGCGGCTGACAGTTTCAGTCGCATGAGCATCATGCATACGGCTGGCAGTTTTGGCCGCATGAGTGTTCGGTTTCTTTCTGGAGCACATAGAATTACTCTTTGTCCCTGCAAGTCCAGCATCGTAGTGTTTTTCTCTGCCGGGCTTGGGGACAGCAGAGTCCTCTATGGCTCGAAGAGGAGCCATATGAGAATCGCATTCGCCGTCTTGGGTAGCAGAGAGTACTCCGTCCAGGGCTTGTGGAGGAGAAACTGATTTTGGCCTCCACTCCCGGCGAGCCTTCTCTGTGCGGGTTTGCTTCTAGACCGGGCCAGCGCTCCCGTCGGAGAGCATTTCTTCAAATGCCTGTTGGTCGAAACGGACGACCATCTTCTGTTGCGCGGAGCCAAGTTTGGTTACATCCTATTGCGTCACCAACTCCTCAGCCGTGGAGAAGTTTTTCCCCAACAGAGTCGCCATCGTGTTTGCCATGAAATATAAAAGGACAGAACAATTATCGGAGGACTGGACTTTTACTTCACAATACAAACTCGCTTGTACAAAGAAAGTCTAGGGACGAAAGCCTAGGTACAGCAATCTAATTACAATTGTTTATTTTAGATTCTGGAGGGTGACGATAGAGGCTCGGGAAAGCGACGGCAGCTCTGCCTTACTCCTTGGACGATCGGATGCAGCCTTGACTCCGGGGAAGAACTGCTTGGCGTTGAGGAAATACTCTCTTTTTTTTCTCTGTATGTCTCTCTCTCTCTCTCTGTGTGTCCTCTTTTGCAAGGGAATGGCACCTTGCTATTTATAGGAATAGGGTCGTCATTAGGGTTTGCAATGATTGTCCCTTCTTGAAGTGGCGGCGGCCTGTTGGTTGGTCGATCTGGGCCATTAGTTTTGAGTGTGATGAATCTGGGCCATTAATGTAGATTGTGCCAAATCCTATCAGTAATTAATGCTGATTGCAATAAATCTCCATGATAATTTACTGATGGTTGCAAATCTGAATGAATAAATTTAATTTATTCTTCCGCCACGTGTCCCAGATTATTGGGATTTGACCCAATCTTTAATTGCAGTAAATCTGGATTATTGAGATTGATTGGCTTTATGACACGTGTCCTGCCACGTGGCTCAACTGCGAGCCCCTGAGGAAATCTGAGCTGTATGAGGATTGAGCCGCATAAAGTTGGCCATGTGTCAAGGCTGATTGGGGAGTGGCCCCTGATTATTTGAACTTCATGGTGATGATCTGAGCCGCATGAGCGTATACAGCCGCATAATAGGTAGCTTCTTCGTGAGCCGCATGAAGATAGTCCTTGTGAGCCGCATGGAGGAGCCTCTGCTTGAGCCGCATAAGACATCTTCGGCCTAAGCCGCATAGGACAGCTTCGGCCTGAGCCGCATGGAGAGTCTCCGCTCGAGCCGCATACGACTGTCCACGTGTCAAGGCCGCGTGGCACTTTCTGGATCTCGGGGGATTTGTGTCAGAGATTTCCTTCATTTTCCTAGGAGTCTGCCATTATGACAGAGTCATAATTGCTTCTTCGTGTCAGGACTGTCGCCTTGTCAGAGCTGTCAGCCGTCAAGGTAATTAATGCAGCATAGGACGAAGGAAAGGGCTGTTTGCAGACCACGTGGCTTTTTTCTGAGCCGCATGGAACTTATCGGGCCGCATAGTCCCCTTGAGCCGCATGAATCTCTGAGCCGCATGGGACTCCCTGGCCGTATGGATCTTTATTTATTCTTTTCCATGCTTCTACAGATGCCGCGAAACTGATCAAGCCAATCTTCGTGTACAGAATATCCCAAGTACGAGCACCTGGCCACAAAACGTGGGTCAGTACATCATCTATGTACTGGCGAGCAGAATCCAACCCACTTTCCTAAACTAATACTAACTGGTCAATTTTAGCAAGCATTTAATAGAATGATCTTTCTACTTAGGGCCTAATATCAGTTTACAGTTCATGAGCAGAAACATTGAATAGTGGAACTTGTTATCTCCTTTCTTAGGTAAAGGCATCAGTGAAACATACTTGGTGTTATCAAGTTCTGACAGTGCTCATTTAGAGGCGTCTTTTAAGCATCGTTGAGTTAACAATAGCCAAATATGTTATAGATATTCTTTCAGCAAGGCAACACTCCAACATATCATATTTAACATGTTGAGCATGTTATAGAGCTCTCATTTAAAGGCAACATCATAACATCGTCTTGTTTAGCATGTTAAGCAGACAAATCAACCAACATATATATTGCACATATCACATTTGAGTGATTTCTTACCGATATCCGACTCCTCGTACCTGCACAAGAATACAGGATAATATGATATACTTACTCTGTCTGCACAAAACATTCATTAGCATGCATTATAGCTCCCCTTCCCAGAAATTTTGAAATATTTTTATTATTATTTATTTTATTTAAATGGTAAATTTTAGATTTTTATAAATAATTATTTAGTTAATTATTACGATAGATGATTTTAGTCATGGTTAGGAATTGGAGTATAAGGTGACTAGAAATCATGGCACGGATAGTGCAGTGGCATGCTTTGACTAGTGTATTAGCCCTGGTAGGGAAGGCCGAGCCATAGTGATGTCCTAATAGGAAAATCAGGCTAAGTTGCGACTTAACCCCTATAGATTAATTAATTATGTATTAATTAAAATTATGATTTTAGGAGACCCGGTTGTGCAAATTTAGTCTGAACTGGACCCGAACTAAGCTCAAGCCCAAGCAGGCATATAGCGAGACCAAAGACGTCCATGTAGGTAGGTAGATGTGTATATATACGTATTGGCGGTCCATTTTATAGCTTAGTGATAAATTCTATAGTAGAATATTTAATATTACATATTAAGTAGTTTATTTATGTTATTATTATTATTGCTATTATATATATATATATATATATATATATATATATATATATATATATATATATATATATATATATATATATATATAGAAGATAGAGAAACAGCTAGTATATATATATATATATATATAAAAAAAAATATATATATATATATATATATATATATATATATATATATATATATATATATATATAGCTGTTTCTCTATCTTCTAGCAAATAAATATAGAAAGGTAATTGGGAATTTAAAGTGTATATATATATATATATATATATATATATATATATATATATATATATATATATATTTTTTTTTTTTTTTTATATATATATATATATAAATATAAATATAAATATATATATATATATATATATATATATATATATATATTTATATTTATATTTATATTTATATATATATATATATATATATATATATATATATATATATATATATATAGAGAGAGAGAGAGAGAGAGAGAGAGAGAGAGAGAGAGTAAATAAATAAATATATAAATGTATGTGAATGTATATATAAATAGATATTATATATGTGTGTATGTGTATATATATATATAATATATATATATATATATGTATATATATATATATATATATATATATATATATATATATATATATATATATGTAAAAAAAATATATATATATATATATATATATATATATATATATATATATATATATATATATATATATATATATATATATATTATATATGTGTGTATAAATAGATATTATATATGTGTGTATGTGTATGTATATATAAATATATATATATATATATATATATATATGTATAGGTGTGTGTGTGTATATGTATAGATAAATATATATGTATATGGGTGGATATATATATATATATATATATATATATATATATATATATATATATATATATATATATATATATATATATATATATATATATATATATATACATACATACATAGTTATCCTTATACAGTAGAAACTCTATAAATTAATACTCGATTATTTAATAAACTCTCTAAGATAATATTTTTGGCCGGTCCCGACTCGGGGATAGGGTGCTAAATTAATAATTCGCTAAAATTATAAGATAATACATTTTTGATAATTTCTTCAGACCCCATATAAAATATAAATTAATAATTCCTTATATACAGCATATTACATGAATGATTTATGAAGGTTTCTTGAAAAATGACTCAAGAATTGAAGGTTTCTTGAAAATATTTTTAATGTCCATAAAGTGATACACTGAACACAAGAAGCATAATAAGGTGGGAGATTGAAGGTTTCTTTCAAATTGGGCCCTTCATTTGATATACACATGCATTGTATACAATAATTAAGTGGAAGCTTGAAAGGTGTTTGTAAACTACGTAAGTATTTTACTATAAATTAATAAAATATTAATTAATATATAAATTAATAATTATTAATTTATCGATTAATTAATAACTCTTTTAATTAATAAATTTTGGTGGTCCCAAGTGTATTATTTTATAGAGTTTCTACTGTATATATATGTGGAGGATATATATATATGTACTAATGAAGCAAGGAGCAGCCCAGGCCCAACCCAGGCCAGCCCAGACCCGGCCCAAGGGACCCCCCACACCCGCTCAGCCGAACCCGAGCCTTTTCCACCGCTCGGATACGTACAACAGAACGCATATATAGGTAGGGATAGAGAGATTGAGAGTATAAAACCCTAACCTACACCTCCGCCATGCCACTCCGACCCTGGGCGACCGCTCGCCGCCAGCGCTGCCGTCGCATGCGGCCAGCGCCACCATCGCGAGCGGCCAGAGTCGCCGAAGCGCGCGGACTGAACAGAACGACAGCAACAGCAACAGGGTGTCTTCGCCGAGGCAATTCATTCTCCACGGTTGATCGTTTCCCGAGCCGATTGCACCGGTATAAACCCAACCTAACCCTCTTCAAACTTGTTTATTTATTTCGTAAGTAACTACCATCGATCGATCGAAAATTCAACACGAAGTCGAGGGAAATCCTGTCCTGAAACAGGGTATAGAGCAGTCCCTGCACCCATGATTGGAAGATCAATTTCGATCGATCCAGCGACCGATTTGGTAAACCCATGAACGATGTTGTAGACAACCTATAGGCCATCACAAACATTTTTACAGAAGCCAAAACCATCGACTACGTGTCGAGAAATCGAATCCCAAAATTGACCAAAAAATTGTTTTAAAATAATAAAAATATAGGAAAATCCTTCGATACGACGTGCGTCCCGCCAATCTGGACGACGTGGATGCAAACCAAAAGCAGCTAAAGGTGCGTATCGACTTCGTGGACGTGTGGGCTTTGACGGAATTCAAATTGGTTGCGTATGCGCGACGAATTAGATGCGTATCCGTCGAAATTTACTATATCGGTCTCTGTGAAAATTTTCTAATTACTTTGTGCACGTTCGTCATATCGAGACGAAACTTGCGCCAAGAGGACCGTATCATTTTTCTGGTCTTGTATGCCAAGTTTGTTCCGATTCTGAGACAGTTGACCGGATCGCCGTTTTGCGGGCTCTACGGTCCGACTCAACGGACGATTTTGTGCACGGCCCGTCGGAATCCAACCTTGGACATAAGGTTGGGTTCGTATCAGAAAATTAGACCTGTTGATATATAGTTTGATGACTTTAGAGACCATAGACTTTGGCACACTTTTTGGTACAAAGCGGGTCCAACGGCGGACACCGTTTTGACCCGAAGTTACTGTTTTGCCCCTCTGTCCAGAATTGGACTTAAGGATAGGAAATTCTACCTAATTTGACTATTCTGAAAATGTAGGTAATGTTTATTTCAGTATTTGAAGACTTCTGCATGTGTTGACTGTTGTGGCTCACAGAGTGGTATAGTATTATCGGTTTCACCAGCACTGGACCTCAGGCGAGTACATCTCTGATAGTTTTTATATTTGATTATCTCTATGACTCTTATACATAGTAGTGTTTTACATTGATATCATGTTGATTCTTGACACGATGTTACACGAGATAGTAGTTATGGATTCTTTACATGTTGTTCGTGACCAATCTATTACCGTGTTTGTGACCTGTTTGGATCCATGAGTACTGGTCGGGCGGGGAAATACTCTGGACATGTAAGCAAACCCAAAATTATTCTTGCATAATAGTAGTCGCACACCTCACGTGCGGCGTGTCGGATCTTATTCTTGCCTAATAGCAGTCGAACATTTCATGTACGGGGTGCCGAATTTAGCCTTAGCCGTTTACATGTCGAAGTAGTATTTCAACTCACTAGATAGGTACAGTGTCTGGTTCTATAGTATACATTGCTGGTTACAGGTCTTCTCTGTTTTAGTACTCACTTTCCTTGTTCACCACGCTCAGTTTCTGTCATGATTCTATACTTGTCTTTTCCTCGTGTATTTCATTATCATTTGCAGATTTATGGATTTTGTCATTTATTGAATCTGTTGTGAGATTGTATTCGTTCCATTCCTGACTGGAAACCAACATTTTTCAGGTTTAGCCGCGACCACTCTTAGCATTGGGAAGGCTTGGGTATGTTGAGGTCAACAGTAACGCCCCAGAACCAGAATACTGGAGAGCGGAGGCGTACATAGCCAGCTACGTATATTGAAGTGCAACCGACCTCGCTATACGGTCACGGCTGTCTAGATACATGAGGGTTTATCTACAAGCCAACAGTCTCCTATGGTCATGAACAAGCCAATTGTCTCAATCTTAAACAAGCAATAATAGTTACAAGATGTCAGAGCACCAAATATATAATAGCAAGGCGTCCCATACATTACATATTGGATGATCATGAAGCTAGTCGTACAAAATGTCAAGACTAGCAAGAGTTCAGTCATACATGATCAACCCTAGGATCTGTCAATCATGTTACAGCCCGTAGGCAGACAGTAAGTAAAGGTGCAATACGAGCTAACACGTGCTCGCCGGCTAAACGCCTTAAAAGGATAATTTTTACAATAAAGTGGGAGGACAAAAAGAAACCCACTATTTGCCAGGGTTACGCCTGGTGGTCTCCATCTGGCTGGAAGACGGGTGGATCCTCTGGTGCTGCTCCGATATCTAGCCACACAAAACCAACTGGGTCAGACCCCAGAAAGAGCAAGTTCCATAGAGGAGGCTTCACTTAGGAACTAAAACCAGCAAATCATAATAGAATATTAAAGATAATAAATAAAAGATTGATAATAATAGAGATAACAACAGTAAACTGAGTACGAGAAAACCATTCAAGTAGCCAGGTCACAACCCTTAAACAAACAAGGTCCGGGGTTGCAGTCCTTCCCATGAATAGAAACTCGTCTCAAATACTATTGGTACAGTGAAGACAATAAACGAAGAGAGGACACAGAACTGCTCCGGGAGCCAGGTTACAACCCTTAAACCAAACAAGGACCGGGGTTGTAACCCTTTGCCTGAACAGAACTGGACCCCTGATCTTTATTGCTTAGGCCAGTATAAATAAACATGGTATTTAGGTAAGGTAAAACATGACGAACATGGCATGGGGTTGAAATAAGACAATAAACGAAGAGAGGACACAAAACTGCTCCGGGAGCCAGGTTACAACCCTTAAACCAAACAAGGACCAGGGCTGTAACCCTTCGCCTGAACAGAACTGGACCCCCGATCGTTATTGTTAAGGCAGGCATCAATAATCATGTCATGTCACAATCTTACACAGGATCAGGATAAGACTAAGCTGGAATAAACCCCATCCAATCAATCACGGCCAATCAAAAGTACGGCTTGATACTTTTAACTAACTAGGGTTATAACAGGCCTAGTTACTAGCAAGATACAATGAGATTATCCCAACAGCCACAAGCCCTACAGACCATCCGGTTATCCAGGTCGAATGTCCATTTATGAAGAATGCAACACGTGACTGTGTGCTGGAAATGTTTCCTACTCGTCGGTAGGCTACAAGTCCACTTAATGTGCCTAGATAACGGGATTGCCTGTAGCTGGGAATCTCTTCATGTCTACTGAATTATTCTAGTTTATAAGCCTTAGTCAATTACTGCAGGTATCCCTGACCGTGGTACTCAGGGATCCCTATCCTAGACATGATGCATGACAGTACTGGTTTATTTGTACAAACGCAATCGCCCATGGTGTCCAGGTCATTCATACTTGACATGTCAGGCTAGCTGTCCTAATAGCATGTCATGATATATCATGTCAGTTTGCTTATCGAGAGTGTGCCACGGCGGACCACTATCGTGTTCAGGAAATATGCCAAAATATACATGGCATAAACATAATATGACATTTCAGTTTAATAATACTAATAATAATAAATAGTAATAAAGAGGACAAGACTTGAGAAGGGAGCCATGCGGCAGAAAGCATGCGCGCTTATGCGACTGGGAATCAAGAGAAATTCATGCGGCTACGGAAGTTCATGCGGCCACGAAAATTCATGCGGCTACGGAAATTCATGCGGCCACGGAAATTCATGCGGCTGCGGAACTTCATGCGGCCACGGAAATTCATGCGGCTGCGAAACTTCATGCGGCCACGAAAATTCATGCGGCTGTGGAAGTTCATGCTGCTACGGAACTTCATGCGGCCACGGAAGTTCATGCGGCTACGGAACTTCATGCGGCCACGGAAGTTCATACGGCTACGGAAGTTCATGCGGCCACGGAAATTTATGCGGCTACGGAACTTCATGCGGCCACAGAAATTCATGCAGCTACAAAAATTCATGCGGCCACGGAAATTCATGCGGCTACGGAACTTCATGCGGCCACGGAAGTTCATGCGGCTACGAAACTTCATACGGCCACGGAACTGTTCTTCTTCTCCATTATTCCGAAAAGAAGAACCATGCAAGCCATGGCTTCCAAGCTTCATAAAACCTTCTTCTAGAGTCCAAATCCGAACTTCCATAGGTCAAAATGGGGCAGAATAAAATTCTCTACAACATGGAACCATCAAAACTTAGAAATAATAATGTTAAGTAGATCCCAAGAAATCCAAAAATACTATAAACTTAGATCTACACAAATTGAGCCATAGAAATTAGATATGCTAAGTACTAAAGTGTGTTAAATTCTCGAGAGGAAGAGAATGGAACAAAAAAAATGAAGTTCCTCCATGAAGCAAGCTACACTTGCCTAAGCTCTCTTTCTCTCTCTCTCTCTCTCTCCTGGTGGTTGAAGAAGTAATGGTGGAGAAGAAGTAGTAAATGAAGAGAGAGAATGAGGGAATGGATTAATAAAGGATGATGGTGGTGGTAGGTAAGGGTTCTCCCCTTGGTTCATGATGAACCAAGGCAACCCAAGCCTAGCCGAACCCACCCAAAATAGACCAAGCCATGTAATGCCAAGATAAGCCAAGCAAGGAATCATGCAATACAAGATAAAATATGTGCACGTATTTCAAAATACGTAATACGAACTATAGACATTACAACTCTACCCACCTTAAAAGAATTCCGTCCTCAAAATTTAATTAAGAGGCTAGAGGGACAAGAACAAGCTATACTATTCACTGGCAAGCTATACTAATCAAGAAATCAAGTAATTATTCATGCAAACAAGGTATCGAAGGCATAAGAAAGATATTATACCTCACGAGTCAAACAGGTCGGGATATCGCGATCGGATATCATCCTCACGCTTCCACATTGACTCACCCAAAGAGTGATGACCCCAAGCAACTCGGACTAACTTGATAGTCATGTTCTTTAGTGTCTTCTATCTTCGGTCCAATATAGACACGGGCCTCTTCTCATACGAAAGATTGGTACCAACAACCAATTCTGAATGATCCAGGATGTGGCTCGAGTCCAGGATATACCATCGCAGTTGGGATACATGGAACACATTATACACCGCACGTAGCGACGACGGAAGAGCGAGATGATAGGATACATCTCCTACTCGCTCCAGAACATCGAACGGTCATATATACCTAGGACTAAGCTTTTTCCGTACGCCGAAATGAATGACGCCACGGTTAGGCAAAATCTTAAGGAATACATGGTCATCGACCGAGAATTCAAGGGGTCGCCGATGAGAATCGGCCCAATGACGCTGGCGATCTTGGGCAACTCGAAGATGATCTCTAACTCTCCTGACCACTTCAATGGTCTGAGCAATCATTTTCGAACCGAGCATCTGTCTCTCTCCAATATCGTCCCATGCTACCGGGGATCGGCACTTCCTACCATACAGTACCTCGAATGGTGCCATCTGGATGCTGGCCTGGAAACTATTATTGTACGAGAACTCCACCAGGTGCAGGTGATCTTCCTACGAACCACCGAAGTCGAGTGTACAAGATCTCAACGTATCTTCGAGAGTCTGGATCGTACGTTCTGACTGGCCATCTGTCTGTGGGTGATATGCTGAGCTGAACTGGAGGCGAGTCCCTAAACTCTCTTGCAGGCTACGCCAAAAGTGCAACGTAAATCTGGAATCTCTGTCCGAGGTGATACTGATTGGTACACCGTACAATCTGACAATCTGTCGGAGATACATCTCCGCTAGCTGAGCCGTCGACTGACCAACTCTGAACGGGAGAAAGTGAGCCACCTTCGTGAGCCTGTCTTTGACAACCCAAATAGCGTCTCTGCCAGCTGGGGATCTAGGCAATCCAGTCACAAAATCCATGGTTATATGCACCCACTTCCATTCTGGAATTGGCAAGGGCTGAAGTAGTCCAGCTGGCCTCTGATGTTCAGCTTTAACTTGTTGGTAAACCAAATCTCGAGAGACAAATAGGGCTATCTCCCTCTTCATGCCATTCCACCAAAAGTGCTGACGAATATCTTGGTACATCTTCGTACCGTCGAGATGAATTGAATACTGCGAACTGTGAGCATCTGCCATGATCTCCTGTCTGATATCTCCACTGGATACACAAAGAAGCTTCCCATGTCGAAGTGTACCGTCTTCATGGATACATAACTCTAGTTTTCGTCCTGCCTCACACTTTGCTCTGAGTCGCTGAAGCTTGGAATCTGCTGACTGCGCCATCCGGATCCTCTCGACTATAGTGGACTGAACTTGCATGCTGGCCATCAATGCCATACTAGAAGGGAGGACAACTTTTATACTCATTTTTTGAAGATCGGCTAACAGCTCTGGTTACGCTGTTAGGAAATAAACTCCGACTCTCTTGCTTAATGCATCTGTAACGACGTTAGCCTTCCCAGGATGATACTGCAGGTTGATATCATAATCCACAAGTAGCTCCAGCCACCTCCTCTGACGCATGCTAAGATCCTTCTGGGTGAAAACATACTTCAGGCTCTTGTGGTCGGTAAAAATTTCCACCATATCTCCATATAGGTAGTGCCTCCACAACTTAAGTGCAAATACTACTGCTGCCAGCTCCAAGTCATGGGTTGGGTAATTCCTCTCATGATCACAAAGTTGTCGTGACGTATAAGCTATTACCTTTCCATGCTGCATCAGAACACATCCCAAACCTCTGCCTGAAGCATCACAATACACTGAGAATCCTCCGGTTCTATCTGGAAGCGTGAGAATAGGAGCCGTTATCAAGCCTCACTTTAACTTCTCAAAAGAATCCTGACATTCTACTTTCTAAGCAAACTGCACATCATTGTGGATCAACTGGGTCAATGACGCTGAAATTCGAGCAAAGTCTGAAACAAATCGCCGATAGTAGCCGGCCAAGCCAAGAAAACTGTAAATTTCTGCCACTGTGCTAGGTACCGGCCATGTTTTAATGGCCACGATCTTCTGGGGATCTACTTCTACTCCTCTTCTGGTAATGATAAGGCCCAAGTACGAAATACGATCGAGCCAGAACTCGTATTTACTAAACTTGGCATACAACTGGTGCTCTCTTAGAATCTAGAGGACAACTCGAAGATGCTGCTCAGGCTCCACTTCACTCTTACTGTAGACCAGGATGTCGTCTAGGAACACAATCACGAATTGATCCAAATAAGGCATGAAGATACGATTCATGAGGTCCATGAATACAGCCGGCACATTGGTTGCTCCAAATGGCATCACAAGGAACTCCCAATGCTCATACCTAGATCTGAAAGTAGTCTTCGGGATGTCCTGCTCTCTGACTCTGATCTGATGGTATCCTGACCGTAAGTCGATCTTCGAGAATACTGCTGCC
Organism: Iris pallida; assembly: GCA_029216955.1. Classification (NCBI taxonomy): domain Eukaryota; kingdom Viridiplantae; phylum Streptophyta; class Magnoliopsida; order Asparagales; family Iridaceae; genus Iris; species Iris pallida. The sequence continues at coordinate 19,993,471 of JANAVB010027999.1, read as the reverse complement.
CCCTTGAGTTGATCAAAAAAGTCATCTATCCTCGGGAAAGGGTATCTGTTCTTGATTGTCACTGAGTTCAAGGTACGATAATCTACACATAATCTGGACGTACCATCCTTCTTTTTCACAAGAAGCATCGGGGCTCCCCAAGGCGATCTACTAGCACGAATGAATCCCTTGGTTCTGAGTTCTTCAATCATCTTGTACAATATCTCTAGCTCTGACGGCGCTATCCTGTAGACTCTCTCTGACACTGGGGCTGTCCCGGGAATCAAGTCGATGGTAAACTCGATCTTTCGCTCTGGCGGTATCCCTGGAAGCTCTTCTGGGAAAACATTTAGAAATTCTTCAACTATCTGGGGTAACTGCACGACTGCTACCGCCATCCGTAATATTGGAGGAGAAGGTTCAACTTTGCCTCGGGAGAAGAAAAACTTTGGCTCGTCTGGAATGCTAAAAACAACCCGGCCAATGTGGCAGTCTATCCTAGCATATTGGTCCCTCAACCAATCCATCCCTAAGACCACATTATAATCGGCCATCGGGAACTCTATCAATCTAGCGGGGAACTCTCTACCGCTAACTACGATCCGACACGAGGAAAATACCCTATCTACTCCCACAAGTCCATTACCAGTAAGTATATTGAGCCTCACTGATAATGACTCGGGCTCCAATCCTATCCGTGTCGCGAATCGTGCAGACATAAATGAATGCGAGGCACCAGAATCAAATAATACTGAAGCTGGAAAGGTGTTGACGAGAATAGTACCTGCCACTACCTCACCTGGTGCTATTCCTTCTTCTTCCATGGTTAAAGCCAGCACTTGACCATGTCCTCTGGGTGCGGGTCCCCTTTGCTAAAAATTCTTCTGCCTGCTCTGGATCAGGGCTTGGGCTTGGGCATACTGCTGTGGTCTCTGCTACTGGAATGCCTGGGCCTGCGTCGACAATGGCCTCGAAAACGGGTACTGCAGCAGCTGCTTCTACTGGACTGGTGTTGGTCCTCTATCTGAAGGACTAGAGAAGGACGATAAACTTCCCCTGTTCGGGCAATTCCCAACCCTGTGGTCCGGGGCACCACAAACCAAGCGCAAACCCTGTGCTCTGCGACACTCTGAAACCACATGCCCTGGCTTCCCGCAGTGTGAACATCCCACTGCGGAAGACTGCTTCTACTTTTGCTGCTGAGGGTGCATCGGGATGGAATGCTGAACCGACGTCACTGAGGCCGCCCTCCTCAAAGCTCCAATGGTCAAAGCCCTGGCTGCCAGGGCTGGTGCTGATGACTGATTCATCTGGCTATGGGATCGCTTCCGACCTCCTGTCCTATCCATGATTCTCTGGGAGGTATATTCATGCCTCCGGGCTGTCCTCAGTACTGCATCAAAGGTCTGATGCTCAAACTGCTCTACTGCCAATAAAACCTCTAGGTGGAGCCCCTGCTGGAACAGTTGGACTCTATCGAACTCGATCGCCACCAAGGTGGGAGCAAACCGACTAAGCCTAGAGAACTCGGCCGCATATCCATCGACCGTCCTGCCCATCTGCTTCAGATTGGTGAACCTCGTCTGTAGATGATACCGAGCTACAGCATCAAAATACTTGGTCTGGAATCTCTCCCTGAATACTGTCCAGGCAATAGGGGCCACTAATCCAACGGCCTGTGCCGCCCACCAGCTGGGGGCAAGATCCAATAGCTGTAGGTGCACCACGGCCACCTTCTCGTTCTCTAGAGTCCTGGCTGCTTCTAGAATCACCTCTGTGTCCTAAAACCATGCATCTGCAGCGATCGCATCTTTACTGTCATCGAAGAAGGGAGGGTTCAAGCGTTTGAAGTTGTTGGTCGCACTATTACCCTGATGACCTCCTCTGGTCAAAGCATCTGCCATGGCCTGGTGTAAGGCATCTCCTCGAAGATCCTGGGAGGCTAATAGTGACCTGATGAGACCCACAAAAGTGCCATTATCAGGCTCTGCAGGTTGGACGGGTTGAACTGGTTTCTCTCCTCTAGTAGGCTTGACTCTGGAGGCTACTTTTGAATGCTGGGCTTGATCTCTGGGTTGCCGCTGGTCCACGGAAGGTGCTCCGCCTTGCTGATCGGCAGGTCCAGGAACAATGCCGCTGAAGAAGGCGACATAGGGAACAATAAGAAAGGACCAGGACAGATCAACGATACAAGCATGTGATTAGGTCAAGATTACAGGGATTCAGAAGATACGAGCAGAGATTAAGGGAGAGTACTGATTGAGACTTCTATTCGGTAAACCCTCACATATGTTGATTTACAAGACCTGCATGGGCCACCACTTAAACCAAGTAACGCCCCAGAACTAGAATACTAAAGAGCGGAGGCGTACATAGCCAGCTACGTATATTGAAGTGAAATCCACCTCGCTATACGTTCACGGCTGTCTAGATACAAGAGGGTTTAACTACAAGCCACCAGTCTCATATGGTCGTGAACAAGCCTATTGTCTCAATCTCAAGCAAGCAATAATAGTTACAAGATGTTAGAGCACCAAATATATAATAGCAAGGCGTCCCTTACATCACATATTGGATGATCATGAAGCTAGTCGTACAAAATGTCAAGACTAGCAAGAATTCAGTCATACATGATCAACCCTAGGATCTGTTAATCATGTTACAGCTTGTAGACAGACAGTAAGTAAAGGTGCAATACGAGCTAACTCGTGCTCGTCGGCTAAACGTCTCAAAAGAATAATTTTTACAATAAAGTGGGAGGACAAAAAGAAACCCACTCGTTGCCAGGGTTATACCTGGTGGTCACCATCTGGCTGGAAGACAGGTGGATCCTCTGGTGTTGCTCCGATATCTGGCCACACAAAACCGGCTGGGTCAGACCCCAGAAAGAGCAAGTGCCATAAAGGAGGCTTCACTTAGGAACTAAAACCAGCAAATCATAATAGAATATTAAAGATAATAAGTAAAGGACTGATAATAATAGAGATAACAATAGTAAACTGAGTACGAAGAAACCATTCAAGTAGCCAGGTCACAATCCTTAAACCAAATAAGGACCGGGGTTACAGCCCTTCACCTGAATAAAAACCTGTCTCAAATACTATTGGTACAGTAAAGACAATAAACGAAGAGAGGAGACAAAACTGCTCCGGGAGCCAGGTTACAACCCTTAAACCAAACAAGGACCGAGGTTGTAACCCTTCGCCTTAACATAACTGGACCCCTGATCTTTTTGCTAAGGCCAGTATAAATAATCATGGTATTAAGGTAAGATAAAACATGACGAACATAGCATGGGCTTGCAATAAGACAATAAACGAAGAGAGGACACAGAACTGCTCCGGAAGCTAGGTTATAACCCTTAAACCAAACAAGGACCGGGGTTGTAACCCTTCGCCTGAACAGAACTGGACCCCCGATCGTTATTGTTAAGACAGGCAACAATAATCATGTCATGTCACAATCTTACACATGATCAGGATAAGACTAAGCTAGAATAAACTCCATCCAATCAATCATGGACAATCAAAAGTATGGCTTGATACTTAACTAACTAGGGTTATCACAGGCCTAGTTACTAGTAAGATGCAATAAGATTATCCCAACAGCCACAAGCCCTGCAGACTGTAGGAACGAAATAGTAAAGCGTAATACTCTAGAGGGAGGGTGAATAGAGTTGGCAGCGGAATAATGCTAATTAAAAATATTAGCAGCACAATCACAGATTATTAATCACAATTGAAATAAAGTAAAGACAGAGTTAAGAGAGCAAACGCAAAGACAGCGATGTATACTGGTATCCCTCTGTTGAGGACTAATCCAGTCGGTAGAACTCTTGCTACCAGTTGAATCCACTATTGGAAAAACTGCAAGTTTTCTTACGAAGTCCTTGCAACTTCTACAACGCGAGCTTTGATACGAAGAATTCGTCCAACTTCAAATGTGAAGAGGTATTCTTCAATCAAGCCTTCTGATTACAATCTCTCAGAAACTTCTAGACCGTACCGCACTGGCAAATCGACTAGAGGATTGTAATTGGCTTGGGATCTAAAATTGAAAGCTCTAGAAAACTCTTTGAAAGACTGAAAGCTTTAGATAGAGAGAAGATTGAAAGTGAATGAGTGAGTTGAAATGATCGAAATCCTTCTCTATTTATAGGACTTTCAAAGACAGACTTCTGACAGAATTCGGACAGAATTCGGGCAGAACTCTATTAGCAAATCTCGGTCAAATCCGTAACTGCAGGAGGACCAAGTTCCAAGGATTCAAAATCACAACGGCCACTAACCGAACTCTGGCCGAACTCTGGCCGAACTCGGTCTGAGTTCTGTCAGGATTAAGTCAGGGTTTAGTTAGGGTTTTGAAAAAGCTTTTTGGTAATTTTTGAAAACCTTTTTGTAAACCTTTTTGAGAGGTCATTTTAAAAACATTTTGAACTCATTTGAGGGTAGCCTATTTGCCAGTACGACTCGGTGTACAACATATTCCTAGACTCAAATAAAATAAAAATACATTGCATAAGAAATTACAGACTCGAGTAGGCAAACAGATCTTCGGTCTTGAATTCAGTGGATAGTCATTCTTGATCATGTCAAGAGTCCGAGATGTCCCGACTAGCTTTGTATATCCAGACTGAGTTTATTCAATTATTAAAATCAGGTTTGACCATATGACCAAATGGGCCAACAATCTCCCCCATTTTGATAATTGACAAACTATGAATGATATAACATTAAGCTTGTTCAAAATATCAAAAAGAAGTAGAATTGTTCATATCCTGTATTATCTCAAAAAAAATGTTAGATCTTTAATTTTCTCCCCCTTTGTCACTTAGCAAAATAATTGCAAAAGATTAAGCTCCCCCGCAATCAAATGCATAAGTAACAAATAGTGAGAAAACGTATAAAAAAAATAAGGCATAAGACTAGAGAAATATCGCAGGCACGTATTGTAAAAGAAATAAAATCATCACAGGCAGTAATTTCACAGGCAGTTATAAGAATGAAGCAATATAAGAAATAGTGCTAGCATAAACTGGTACTGAAACATAGTGCTGAAATAAAATAAATGCCATAAACTGAGGCATAATCAACATGTCTATGAAAGAAAAGAGTACTGAAGCATACTAAAAAGTGCTAATAAAAGTACTGATAATAACTTGGAATATCGGAGCATTTCCAAGTGCACAATAAAATATCACTCAAAATCACATAGTCACATCTCCTCACCATCATCCTCATCATAATCAGCAGCTCGACCAGCATGTCCTGAAGTACCGGCTCCAGAGGTACCAGCACCAGAAGGATGTGGAGGGGCGCCAGCATAGAACTCACCAACATAATCACGATGTGGAGCACGGTCAGGACGGTACCAATCATAGGCGTTACCGGGCTGGAAGTAGGCATGAACAGCCTCATCCTCACAGCGGTAATTGGAGAAAGCTGGATCTCTAGGGATGGAACCGGCTGAATGACCAGTCTGGGCGAAACGAAGATCAGCTAAGGAGTTTGCAAGCGCCTGATAGCGGGTGACATTGCGGAACTCACGCTCGCGAGCCATGTCCGTCATCGAGACGTGCAAAGCAGATAAATGCTGATGTATGCCCTCAAATGTCATGGTATACTGATAAGGTGGTGGAGGAGGTACAGTAGGAGGAGCAGGAGGTGGAGCTGAAGTAGTCATGCTACGACGAGATAACTGAAGAAACTTGGGCTCAGGATCCTGAGTACAAGTCGACAGATCGATATCGAAGCGCTGAAAGATGCGTGGGAGAATCATTGCGTAAGAGAGATTTCTATCTCTTGCACGACAACGACCCATCATCTGAATCATGGTCTTAGGGGCAGAAAATGGAATCCCCTTAAGAATGTGGTACATGGCGGACAGCTCAAGAGAAGTCACATCATCCTTTGAAGTGGATTTTGGAAGGATAGTGGAATAGATGATGCGATACAATTCATAGTTAAACAAGTTCAGGTTGTTAGCCTTGAACTTTCCAGAGCGTACTCTATCAGGTGCACAGAGTTCCGCTTTGAAACTTGCGAGTGTCGTGCCTTCAGGAAAATCAAAATCAGTGATGTCAACTAGCGGTTCACCTTCGTTAGGGATGCCAAGGATCTCCGCTAAGAGGTCATCATTGAAATTGATATCAATGCCTCCAACACGAGTGCACACATCAAAAGTGTTCAATATGAGATTGCAATAAAATAATCTAATGGCATTAGTTGCTATAGGGAAACAGATTTTAACAAAAAGATGTAATCCTAATGCCTCCTCAAAGTAATGACGATGATCAGAAAATACAGTCCATTTGACTGGAGCGTATGTGCATATGGATCTCATGGAGAAGTCTCCATACCACAGTAAGGCTTGGTCTAGGGTTTGAAAGAAAAACCCGTCGAATGTACCGTCGCTCGTTTGGACCGGCGAGAAGAGAGAATCCGTATGCGGATGCGAAGATGACTCTTCCTCACTAGGGTTCGTCTTCTTTCTCTTTGATGGATTGAATTTGGGTGCCATTTGTGCAAATTGAAATAAAAATGCACTAATTGAAAAGTGGAGAAAGATGGGGTTATACCTTCCGAAATCAAAGTATGTCGAAGAGAACGGCGAACTCCGCACGAATCCAAATTTTGGATGGATTTCACCACTTGGATTGGAAGAAAGAGGGTGGTGAAAAGCTAGGGTTCGGGGCTCCTTCACGGCGGCTGCTGCTGCTGTTGTGATTAGTTTGGAAGCAATGAAGAAGAAGGGCTTCTCGGGTTCTGTATATATAACCTGACACCCTCAACCGAACTCGGACCGAATTCGGTCAGAGCTCTGGCCGAATTCGCCTAGGGTTCTTTAAAGTTGATTTTAGCCATTCTTTTTTATTATCTCATTTCAAATATTTAATTCAAAGATTAGTCATTTCAACTTCAATTAACATAATTAATATTATTTTATAGATTAAATGTCGTTACACAGCGACTGTTTCAGATTAGCTGTAGGAGTACTGTTCCAGCTGGCGGAGGTTCACCGGGGAACTCTTAAGTACCGCTTCGCTTCAACCGTAGTTGTGGTGACAGATAGACTCTTTATTGGCTTGTCTCTAACACAGTTTTTGCGTAATGATATATAATCATAAAACAAACTTAATTAATATTATTGACGTCCAAAATTCCTAATTCTTGACGTAAATAATTGAAACGATCTTCCGCTAGAGGTTTAGTGAAGATGTCAGCTAGTTGATTTTCAATATCTATGTACACAAGGTTTATATCTCCATTTTGATGATGATCTCTAAGAAAGTGATGTCGAATCTCGATATGTTTAGTACAAGAGTGACATACTGGATTCTTAGTCAAATTAATAGTGCTCGTGTTATCACAAAAAATAGGAATATGTGTGTAAAATAAATTATAGTCTTCTAGGGTTTGTTTCATCCACAAAATCTGAGCACAACAACGTCCTGCGGCGATGTACTCAGCCTCTGTTGTTGATAGGGCTACAGAATTTTGCTTTTCTACTAAACCATGAGACTAAAGCCTTGCCTAAGAAATGACATGTGCCACTGGTACTTTTTCTATCAACTTTGCATCCAGCAAAATCTGTATCCGAATAACCAATAAGGTCAAAGGACTTAGTTTTGGGATACCACAAGCCAACAGAAGAAGTGCCTTTAAGGTATCTAAAGATACGCTTAACTGCGGACAGATGTGATTCCTTTGGATTAGCTTGAAAACGTACACATAGGCAAACACTAAACATTATATCTGGACGACTAGAAGTTAAATAAAGTAAACTACCAATCATACCTCGATACTTACGTGTGTCGACTGGCTTGCCTTGTTCATCTGAATCAAGCTTTGTTGAAGTTGCCATTGGAGTGCCAATAGGTTTGACATTGTCCAGATCAAACTTCTTTAGCAGGTCTTTTGTATACTTGGCTTGATTTATAAATGTCCCATTATCAGTTTGTTTGATTTGCAATCCGAGAAAGAATTTCAGCTCTCTCATCATACTCATCTCAAACTCATTCTGCATACACTTAGAAAATTCTTGACACAGAGATTCATCAGTAGATTCAAATATAATATCATCAACATAGATTTGAATTAAAAGAAGTTTGCCATTAAAAGACTTAATAAACAGTGTAGTATCAACCTTGCCTTTTGAAAAACCATTGTCAAGTAGAAAAAAGCTTAAACGATCATACCAAGCACGAGGGGCTTGTTTTAAACCGTATAAGGCTTTCTTCAACTTGAAAACATGATCAGGGTTTTTGAAATCCGTAAAACCTGGAGGTTGTGCTACAAAAACTTCTTCTTTTATAAAACCATTTAAAAAGCACTCTTGACATCCATTTGAAATAGTTTGAAATCATAAAAACATGCAAATGCATATAACATGCGAATGGATTCTAATCTCGCAACTGGGGCATAAGTCTCATCGTAGTCAATACCTTCTTCTTGATTGTATCCTTGAGCTACGAGTCGAGCCTTATTACGAGTCACTAAACCGTTCTCATTTAGTTTATTTCGGAATACCCAATGGGTGCCAATGACCGGATGATCAATAGGCCTGGGAACAAGTTCCCAAACTTAATTTCGTTCAAATTGGTTTAATTCCTCTTGCATAGCATCTATCCAAAAGCTATCACTACATGCTTCATCAATAGATTTGGGTTCTAGCTGTGAAATAAATGCAACACTAGAAACAATATCTCTACTGGATGTACGAGTACTTACTCCTTTGGTAATATCACCAATTACCAAATCTTTTGGATGATCAGCTGTAAATTTCAACATTTTCGGTAGATTCTGAAGGTAGCTGGTTCCTGGATCTTCTCTAGGAGGTTCAGCTAGAGCAGAGCTTGGTTGAGGATCAGCTGATGTTGAGCTTGATGCAGGCAGATCTTCATCACTGTCATCGATAGTTATTTGATTCATTTCATCAAAGGTGACGTTGATTGATTCTTCGATGATCATTGTTCGTTTGTTGAAGACTCTGTATCCTTTGCTCTTGGCCGCATAACCTAAAAATATACCTTCATCGGCCTTTTCATCAAATTTTCCCAAGTTGTCTTTTGTATTAAGAATAAAATATTTACAGCCAAATATTCTAAAGTATAAAACTGAAGGAATTCTATCAAACCATAACTCAAATGGAGTCTTCTTCGATTTGGGTCGAATTAGAACTCTATTGAGTACAAAGCAAGCTGTATTGACAGCTTCAGCCCAGAAATATTTGGGTAGACTAAACTGATTTAACATCACTCTGGCCATTTCGGTTAGAGTTCTGTTCTTACGTTCCATAACTCCATTTTGTTGTGGAGTCTTAGGGCAGGAGAACTCGTGTACAAAATCGTGTGTGTCATAAAATTGCTCAAAATCAGTATTCTCGAATTCGCCTCCATGATCGCTTCTTATGCGAGTGATCATGTAACCTTTTTTATTCTGTACTTTCTTACAAAAGGCGACAAATTCGGATAATGCATCATTCTTGCGTGTCAAGAAATATACCCACGTGTATCTAGAGAAATCATCTACAATTACGAAAGCATAAAGTTTACCTCTGAGGCTAGCAACTCTGCTAGGACCAAATAAGTCCATATGAAGCAATTGTAGAGGTCTAGTAGTACATACAGCGTTTACTGACTTGAATATGGATCTGGTAGCTTTGTTCTTTTCACATTGGATGCATACCGAGTCCTTCTTGAATGTAATGTCCGGTAAACCGCGTACTAGCTTCTTTGTGGATAATCTTGAGATCGTATCCATATTAGCGTGACCGAGTCTTATATGCCACAAATGACTCTCATCACTTTTGGCCATTAAGCATCTACCTGAAATGTTAGTTTCTTCTAACAAATAGAAAACATATATATTGTCTTCCCTGATACCTTCAAAGATAGTACTACCAGTTGAGCTATCAACTATAGTACATTTGTCTTTGCCAAAGTTGATGCCATAACCATGATCAGCTAGATGACTTATGCTGAGTAGATTATGTTTCAACTCGGTAACCAGACAAACATCCTTAATCACAGGATAGGGAGACTTACCAACATCACCGATACCAATAATATACCATTTCAAGTTATTACCGAAGGAGACATAGCCTTCCTTCTTCTTCTTCGACAGTGTTGCAAATAGGGTAGCGTCACCGGTCATATGCCGTGAGCAACCGCTGTCGAGGATCCATTTGCTTCTAGCATGTGAAGGGTGTTCCACCTACAAAATAGTTTGCAGATGATTCTTTTGGTACCCATTTCTTGTAGGGTCCTGAATTGTTAGCTTTAGGTATCCAAGCATAAACATTTAAATCAACAAGCTTTCTCATTCTACAAGCAGATAAAATATGACCAATAAGGCCACAATAATGACATTGTGCATGTCGAGTGTTGAAAGCTGAGTGGTGTGCATGGTTGGTAGGTTTTGGTTTTCTAGTATAGAAGAAAGCATACCTATAATCTTGTTTGGGCTTAACCTTTTGGGGTAAAGGTTTTATATGGTTAGGTCTGACAGTGTTTGGCTTGGGAATGTTCCGATTTTTCGGTAAGTGACACGTGTTAGGGAAGGAAGCAGCAGGCTCAGGCTGTTTTCCTAACCTAATTTCCAATCTTTTGGAAGTGTCATACAACCTAGTATAATCAGAAGTGAGTGATTCCATTCTGATTTGTGCACATCGAAGACTTTTCTTCTCTATAGAAAGTTCTTCCTTGAGTTGGTCAATAATTTTGTCTTTCTCTTCAGATGACTTGGTAGTCTCGTGTAATAAGAGCTTTATAGAAGAAAGCTCACCAGACTCACTAACATTATTTCTAACCTCAGCTAGTAGGTCGGTAAGTCTACCTATTTCACCTTTGTACTCTTTGAGTACCTTCTTAGCGGTCTGATACTTGCTACGCAGTTTTCTGTAATCAGTCATCAGGTCACTGAAGGCATCTTCTAATTGCTCAAAGGTGAAGTCATCATAAGTATCAACTACAGGTTCAGTAGGTACCTGATCGGATGCCATAAAGCATACGTTTGCAGCATCTTCTGATTGTTCGTCTTCTGAGTCGCTGGCTTCACTTTCATGCCATATGCTGGTATTGGCATATCTCCTAGATGTTGATTTTTTCAGGTTCCCTTTTTCATACCTGTTGCTCTTCTTGCTTGATGATGAGTTTGTGGGACAATCCTTCTTCATGTGTCCCTTCTTCTTACAACCATAGCAGACAGCATCTTCTTGATACCAGTTGTTGCTGTTGTTCTCTTTGACTCTCTTCTCATGTCTCATGAATCTTTTGAACTTCCTTGCCAGGAGTGCTTGATCTTCAGCGTCAGATCCACTGCTGTTTGAGTCACCTTCAGCAGCTTTTCTGTGCTGAGCCTTGAGAGCGATCGTCTTCTTCTTTGGTACAGGCTCTTCAAAATCTTGTAGCTCCAGTTCATGAGTGAGTAGCTTACCCATGAGTACTTCGAGGGACATAGTTGTGAGTAGCTCCAGTTCATGAGTGAGTAGCTTACCCATGAGTACTTCGAGGGACATAGTTGTGAGGTCGTTCCCTTCAATGATTGCAGTAGCCTTCGGAATCCAGTTCTTGGTAAGTGCTCGCAGGAGTTTGCGAATCTTTTCATGGTTACTGTAATCTTTGCCTAAGGAGGACAAAGGATTTACAATATCCAAGAATCTCTCGAACATTTGTGTAACTGTTTCGTTGGGCTTCATCTTGAACGCCTCGTACTCTTGAGTAAGTCTGCTGACTTTAGATTCTTTAACTTGAGTCGTGCCTTCATGTGTGACTTCAAGTAGCTTCCATACTTCATTAGCCGTTGTGCAGATAGACACCCTGTTAAATTCAGTTCTGTCTAAAGCACAAAAGAGAGCATTAATGGCACGTGCGTCAAGACTGGCCCTTTTCTTTTCTTCCTCTGTATATCTGCTGTGGGGTTTTTCAACTAAAACTCCATCAACATTTATACGAGGTGGCTTTTGATAGCCATCAAGAACAATGGACCATAAATCAAAGTCAAGTGATTTCAAAAAGAAACTCATCCGTGTTTTCCAATAGGTATAGTTCGTACCATCAAACAGAGGGGGTCTGTTTGTGGCCTGGCCTTCACTTGTGAATTTCACAGTTGCCATGTGTTGTGATATGATCTATATAACAGTTAATTAAAATGAATAAATAATTGCACTGTTACCTTTGCTTTACCTGTAACACCCGCTCTGATACCAATTGTAGGAACGAAATAGTAAAGCGTAATACTCTAGAGGGGGGTGAATAGAGTTGGCAGCGGAATAATGCTAATTAAAAATATTAGCAGCACAATCACAGAATATTAATCACAATTGAAATAAAGTAAAGACAGAGTTAAGAGAGCAAACGCAAAGACAGCGATGTATACTGGTATCCCTCTGTTGAGGACTAATCCAGTCGGTAGAACTCTTGCTACCAGTTGAATCCACTATTGGAAAAACCGCAAGTTTTCTTACGAAGTCCTTGCAACTTCTACAACGCGATCTTTGATACGAAGAACTCGTCCAACTTCAAATGTAAAGAGGTATTCTTCAATCAAGCCTTCTGATTACAATCTCTCAGAAACTTCTAGACCGTACCGCACTGGCAAATCGACTAGAGGATTGTAATTGGCTTGGGATCTGAAATTGAAAGCTCTAAAAAACTCTTTGAAAGACTGAAAGCTTTAGATAGAGAGAAGATTGAAAGTGAATGAGTGAGTTGAAATGATCGAAATCCTTCTCTATTTATAGGACTTTCAAAGGCAGACTTCTGACAGAATTCGGGCAGAATTCGGGCAGAACTCTATAAGCAAATCTTGGTCAAATCTGCAAATGCAGGAGGACCAAGTTCCAAGGATTCAAAATCACAACGGCCACTAACCGAACTCTGGCTGAACTCGGTCCGAGTTCTGTCAGGGTTAAGTCAGGGTTTAGTTAGGGTTTTGAAAAAGCTTTTTGGTGATTTTTGAAAACCATTTTGAAAACCTTTTTGAGAGGTCATTTTAAAAATATTTTGAACTCATTTGAGGGTAGCATATTTGCCAGTACGACTCGGTGTACAACATATTCCTAGACTCAAATAAAATGAAAATACATTACATAAGGAATTACAGACTCGAGTAGGCAAACAGATCTTCGGTCTTGAATGCAGTGGATAGCCATTCTTGATCATGTTCAAGAGTCCGAGATGTCCCGACTAGCTTTGTATATCCAGACAGAGTTTATTCAATTATTAAAATCAGGTTTGACCATATGACCAAATGGGCCAACACAGACCATCTAGTTATCCAGGTCGAATATCCATTTATGAAGAATGCAACACGTGACTGTGTGCTGGAAATGTGTCCTACTCGTCGGTAGGCTACAAGTCCACTTAATGCGCCCATATAACGAGATTGCCTGTAGTTGGGAATCTCTTCATGTCTACTGAATTATTCTAGTTTATTAGCCTTAGTCAATTACTGTAGGTATCCCTGTCCGTAGTACTCAGGGATCCCTATCCTAGACATGATGCAAGACAGTACTGGTTTATTTGTATAAACGCAATTGCCCACGATGTCCAGGTCATTCATACTTGTCATGTCAGGGTAGCTGTCGTAACAGCATGTCATGATATATCATATCAGTTTGCTTGTCGAGAGTGTGCCACGACGGGCCACTATTGTATTCAGAAAATATACCAAAATTTATATGGCATAAACATAATGTGACATTTCAGTTTAATAATACTAATAGTAATAAATAATAATAAAGAGGACAAGACTTGAGGAGGAAGCCATGCGGCAGAAAACATGCACGCTTATGCGGCTGGGAATCAAGAGAAATTCATGCGGCTACGGAAGTTCATGCGGCCATGGAAATTCATGCGGCTACGGAATTTCATGCGGCCACGAAAATTCATGTGGCTGCGGAACTTCATGCGGCCACAAAAATTCATGTAGCTGCGGAACTTCATGCGGACACAGAAATTCATGTGGCTGCGAAAGTTCATACGGCTACGGAAGTTCATGCTGCTACGGAACTTCATACGGCCATGGAAGTTCAAGCGGCTATGGAACTTCATACGGCCACGGAACTTCATGCGGCTACGGAAGTTCATGCGGCCACGGAAATTCACGCGGCTACGGAACTTTATGCGGCCACGGAAATTCATGCGGCTACAAAAATTCATGCGGCCACGGAAATTCATACGGCTACGGAACTTCATGCGGCCACGGAAGTTCATGCGGCTACAGAACTTCATGCGGCCACGGAACTGTTCTTCTTCTCCATTATTCTGAGAAGAAGAACCATGCAAGCCATGGCTACCAAGCTTCATAAAACCTTCATCTATAGTCCAAATCCGAACTTTCATAGGTCAAAATGGGGCAGAATAAAATTCTCTACAACATAAAACCATCAAAACTTGGAAATAACAATGTTAAGTAGATCAAAACCCAAGAAATATAAAAATACTATAAACTTAGATCTACACAAATTTAGCCATGGAAATTAGAAATGCTAAGTACTAAAGTGTGTTAAAATCTCGAGAGGAGGAGTATGGAACAATAAAAACAAAGTTCCTCTATAAAGCAAGCTACACTTGCCTATGCTCTCTCTCTCTCTCCATCTCCTGGTGGTTGAAGAAGTAATGGTGGAGAAGAAGTAGTAAATGAAGAGAGAAAATGAGGAAATGGGTTAATAAAGGATGATGGTGGTGGTAGGTAAGGGTTATCCCCTTGGTTCATGATGAACCAAGGTAACCCAAGCCTAGCCGAACCCACCCAAAATAGACCAAGCCATGTAATGCCAAGATAAGCCAAGCAAGGAATCATGCAATACAAGATAAAATATGTACACGTATTTTAAAATACGTAATATGAACTATAGGCATTACAGCAACCTAGAAATAGATAGCAATTATATCATTTTCATTAATTGTGAGAACTTTATATTTTTTTAATTATAAATGTTGTAAATGTTGTAATAAATTGAGAAATATGAATGAGCAATAAATGTTATTCTTTTTGTGATCTTGAGCATCTTGGCCGTGACAGCGTTCTACCGTCGACTTTGCGGCGTAGGCTAGCTTGGACACGTCTCGTATCCGAAAAAGTAGGTGCAGATCGTAACATGCATCCTGACTACTTGACTACTGGTGCTACGCACCATTTAAGGACTTTGCTATATAGGACTTCATATGGTATGGGATGTGCCCTTCACCAGGTTGCGAGCTCGAATGAAGGTCTCAATACCGCGTGCCACCAAAGCACGTCGATTCCCTCCTAGGCCGACTCGATCCCACCGCCGCGGGTACCGTTCAAGAAAATAATACCTTGTATATAAGTTTGTCCATGGTCATGCGAATGCGTGTCCGACTCGATCATATTCGAAGTCGTATGATAAAATATTAAGATAAGTAAAGGCAACATTTCATTATCTCATCTTTCTAATATTACCACCTGTTCACTTGGTGATCTCAACAATTCCAAGTCTCATCATTTTTTATTGCATCAATCATTGCAACATTTCTCATATCATTCCTTTCTAAGAGGAACAAACAATATTTCATTCATCTCAATAGGACCTACAGTATTTCATTCATCTCATAGGAACATTATTCTTTCCTTCATTGCTTATAAGGAAACAGGCAACAGTAACAGTTATACAGAAGGTACATGATTCTAGTATTTCATTTAGTTCATTGGGTCAATAGCATAGTCAGTTCATTGTTTATTCAGGCATCTCATTCATTCAAGTGTTTTACTTATTTCAGCAACATTAAACATAAGGAACAACGTTATCAATTCATTCTCAGCATAAGCATCTCTATTATTCAGTAACTAAAATATGGGACATTTAGGGACAATTCATAGCATTTTAATACTCTATTATTTTAAGCATGGAGGAGTAAGAAGGAGGAAGGACAGTTCCACTCACATGCATAAAGGGTCTTCCTGTTCTGATTGTACATATTCCCCCTAAGCGTAGCTCCACCAGCGAGCCACGTTCCAATACTCATACCGTTCAGCCAGTTAAGAGACTGCATCAGTCTCAATTCTTTCAATTCCCAACACAAGTCATAGTCCAACATTCTGATCGTATCTAATAAGAAAATCCAAATGCCTCGCGCGAAGCGGGGCATTATACTAAACATCCTCGAATTTTCCTACGTATCAAACCAACAGGTCGAGACAATCAAAGTTGCCGCATCCTAATATTTCGAGTTCGATCATTCCCGCAACATGAATCACCATGTCAGCGCACATGCGGAACAATTCCCCCAAATACGATGTGACGTATGTGCGAGGCTAGAGTTGCGCTCGTACAAGACAAAAATGTCGATGTTGTGGTTATCCGTGTAACCATCAGGACACTTCTATTTTTATCCATATTTATTTCAATCAAAATCCTAAGTATAGCATCCATCAGAACAATAACACTTGCACGGTCGTCATTCCTCAAATTAGAGTGCCCCCGAGTTATCGCATATCGATCTTTGATATGCCTCAATACCATCGATGATATGCATATCCTGACGAACTTTCTTTGCAACGAATTTTGAGTCATACGAATGATGCTATCGTCTGACTGGATAATCTCCTCGACATTCAAATTCAAGTTCGATCATTATCCATCGAATCATTCACAATATCAATTTTCTCAAACCCAAATTCAAGTATTGTTCATCCATCTATTTTAAGTCATCAAGCAACATTTTTCTTCAAATCACATCATTTCTTGCTAACTCTAATCATCTAGCAACATCCATCCTGATTTCTTAAAGTTATTCCTAAATATTTGACTCATTTCCATGCACGCTATCATCCAATCGTGCTAACTTTTCGTATACGATTCTTATCGATTTCCTCGATCGAGTCATCCATTCGCACACCTTAACTTTTCTTCGATTTAGTTTACCTACTCAATTATTTTCGTATTTCATACTCGCGAAATCCTCAGTCCCGTGTACGTTCCGTGCGCGTCAATTTCTAGGTTGTTCGAATCAACTTGTCAAATCTCAAGACTATAACTTATTCAACGATACTCAATCTACGGCTTTGCATACACGCGATTCTTGCTGATAGACTTATTGACACCCCGTATCCTCAATTGATCGATCGAATCCCTGAGGCTATCGCATACACCACTCAGGGATGAAGTCATTCAACAAATCCTTAACTTATCATTCGATTCACAATCCATTTTCTTAAATTTTCGTCCGAATGATTCATTAAATTTCAAGCACGCTCATCTATATCGCATCGATGTTATCGTCGCTCGATAGTACCCCTAACGATAATCATCCCACTCATTCAATCGATTCTAACTTATTGTCATCTGAGACGGATCGAATCTCGTACTCGACTCTTCTAAGGTCGACGCAACTTTGGTGTATATGCCCAGCCCGACTTAGCCAACCATGCTTCACGTGAACCATCTTTTTGTTTTTGCCAAAAACTATTCTCCTAGGTTTTGCAAATTACTTAGACTTATTGTATGGACATCCCATGGGACATTTGAGAGAGAGCACACCAATGATATCAACTTGCGGAAGCAACAGAGTTAAAGAATTCAATCGATAGTCCAAGGACGTAAAGTCGTGCTCTGATACCACTATGTCACACACTGCTTCCGTAGGAGCGATCGTCCTCGCTAAGACATGATATCGCATGATTCTAGATTGTGCTTGTGCAAGGTGGGTTCCATAACGGCCTATTACAACGGCTGTGACGGGGTCGTCGCACAGAATTCCCAAGCAGAGACATTGATTTTGCCAGTAGAAATTTAGAACAAAACACAAGTCATTTAAAAGAGGCTCTTTATTGATATTGAAACAAAGATTAAATAGATGGGCACGAGGCCAAGATTACAATCACTCAAGCTTACTCTTCTCATATTTCAAGTCACTCAGCTCTCTCTCATCTTTCAATACATGTCTTGAGCCAGCGGATGCTTTGGATAGGCGACGTCCATACATTATGTCCCGTATAAGTCTTGACTCCATGCGGCCGCATGCTTCGAATCGCCAAGGAACTTCGTGCCTCGACGTATCCAAGCGAGCTCCGTGCCACGAGCTTCTACCTGTACATGCACATAAAAACTGTGTTTGTGTTAGTACTCAACTGTACTGGTGGAATGAGCTCCTCGCCCACCCATACAAATCTGACTTATTTACTTTGTGCAACATGACCCTTTTGATTGTCTTTCTACTCGTCTTAGGATCAGTTTTAGGACCGACGTCTTGGCCTATTTTGTGTCTCTAGACCATCTCGTGCTTGCAACAACAATGCCAACACATACTTTGCCTTTAAACCCTTCTCGTACCAACAACGTTAACTTATCATGTTGTGCTTGTCTTTCGGCACATAATCAGAGACGTGACTACACGATAGTATCCAGTTTCTACGTGACCATGCTACAAGTCCATTGTGTCATGCCTCGCAAATTCAGTGTGACTTAACCATATTTTTGCCTCGTGGCCCTTGCTACTTTAATCACCAACTGACCCAATGAAGACTTGTGGGCTAAGTGTCACTCGACCGACTTTACCTTGCGGCATTTCCTGACTTAAACTCAAGATGACTCAAATCCAAATTATGCAACTTATATGCCGACAACTTAAGACTCGACGCCACATCTCGTGCCGAAGCACGTCGCCTACGTTACAGCCAAATCTTAGGCCTAACATTGTGTTCTAACTATAACACACACATTTAACTCGACTCAATCTAAAGGCACACATATAGGTTGCCGCCATGCCGACTCATCTATATGAACTGGTCACTAACGCCCAGCGCTATCCTGGACTCTTTAGCTTTTATTAGACGGATGCTCCTTTCAGTACGAGGTAGCGATCCCCAGCTGAAAGTCCCCACCTAACTCGTGTGGTCGTCCAGCAACAAGCTATACATGTTTCTCAAGAACCGGTCCCTTTGGCCGCCTGGGTGACCGTTCGAGGAAACTCCACCTTGTCGACAAGTTGTCCATGACCATACAAGACTCGACTCAAACTAACATCTCATACAGTCATTCTACCTCTAGTGTTACCATCTTTTTCAGTGCCTAGTTCAATACTTCTCACATCTGAGACCTCGCCTCGACGACCCATGGTCGCGAGCATTCTTCCTTCTTGCCCTATTATTTCATTTGACTCAGGAATGACTATTTAAAAGCCCTCCTTCCAACTCAATTAAATTAATCGTGGCCCATGCCTTAAAAACACTAAGTCCGTGACATCGTGCCTTAAACCAACTTGTACTCTATATGACACCACCGCCCAAGTCATACTCTATATGATCATGAAACCAAGTAATATCGACAATCGTATAAAATATAGGACAGTGCTTAGAATGCCTTTGATCGTCTAGAATCACTTAGCCTAACTTAATCCTACATCAATTTGACGAACAAAGGCTGCATCAAGCCTTGGACGATAGGATCGTGCATATTTTATGAAGCGTTTATACGGGCGACGCCTGTGACTTAAGCTAACTCTTAGCTTATGGCGAAGACCAACTTTTCCTTCTCCCAAGCCACGGGACGAAGGACTGAGTGTCATTTTTAAAGCACGCTGTACACCAACTCTAAGCCGACCGTTGGACCTTTCCATATTCTAACTCAATTTAACCCGTCGGGATTATTTCTTTATCTATGTGGATTCGTCTCTTTTATTATCAAGCCTACTTGTGCAAGTTAAAAACATGTAATTTTTTATGTAAAGGCTAAGATGAGGCGAGTTCACCGAAACTACCGCACATGAGCGAGGAGTCGCCTCGACCGAGCGGGCCTTCGAGTCACCGTTGCAAGGCTAAGTCCGAACGTCGTCGGCTTTCTGATTTCTTCGATTGACTGAGCGAGATGGGGAACTATACTGCCTTCTTCCCTGAGGCATTTGTCACATCACTGCCCTCTATAATGAGGGAGCCATGGGCCAGTAGTAGATTTCCATCATATGTAATCATGAATATCAATGAAGAATCTAATCGTGTAGTAGATTTCCATCATATGTAATCATGAATATTAGATGAAAAATCTATCTCCTTTTGCTGGCTTGATGTGAACTTCATTTGTGATTTGCGAACTTTTGTAGACTCATCTTCTTTGATCCATTTTCTTGTGAGGGTAGAAAGAAACATTTGTTCAGAGGTAATATGAACATGGCAAACGTGGGATTTCCAAACAGGTAACATACTCAGAAGTTAAAAAAACATGGTAAGGAACATGAGAACAACTCAGAGGTATTATGGACATGTTTGTTCAGTGGGTTTATTATGAATACACCTAGCACTAGATGCGGACGATAAGCAACGATCTTTGTTAACAGAGGTAATATGGACATATTGAAACAAGATCGATGGGTAAGAATGCATACTCAGATGTAAATGAGGACATGGAAGACATTCGTTGGGTTTATCTTGAGTACACCTAGAACTAGGTGCAGAAAATAAATGATGACCTTGGTCAACAGAGGTAGTGGGGACGTGTGGAACCAAGATTGACAGGTGAGAATATATACTCAGAGGTTAATAAGGATGTGGTATACATTCGAACAAGCTGTAGTGGGAACAGTTATGTAGGAATAGAAGATGAACTAGACATTCATACGTAGTATTTCTTGAGAAATTTGTCGTTCATAGGCATCATGAGAAAATCTCCATTAGGTTCTGCTAGCCGGTACGTGCCGTTGGAATAGACCGTTTCTACGACGAACGGCCCCTCCCATTTCGGTTGGAACTTTTCAGCAGTCTTGTGAGTCATAATCATCGGCCTTCTTACTGATAGGACCAGATTGCCGACCCGAAATGACCTTTCCTTGACCCTTTTATTGAAGGCCCTTGAGATTCGTGCCTGGTATAGCTCAATGCGTTGTTGAGCTTGAAGGCGTTTTTCGTCGAGTGCTTCCAAGTCTTGTAGTCGCAAACGTTGATTATCTTCTGTAGTCATATGATTGTTATGAGCCACCCGTAGAGAGGGAATTTGGAGTTCCAAGGGGAGTACGACTTCACTTCCATATAGCAGCAAGAATGGCGTACTACCAGTTGGTGCACAAACTGTAGTTTGGTAAGCCCAGAGGCATTCACCGAGTTTTTTGTCCCAGTCGCACTTATTAAAAGACATGACCTTTTTGAGGAGTTTGATAATGGTTTTGTTGAAGGCTTCGGCTAACTCGTTAGCTGCTGGGTTATAGGCCATCGAGGTTATGATCTGGATTCAGTTCTGGTCGCAGAATCGACGAAAGAAGCCACTAATAAATTATAGGCCATTATCGTGGATGATCCTCCGGGGTAACCTAAACCGGTAGATGATATGATGCTTGAGAAATTTAATCACGTCAAAGGTTTTCACTTCTACAAGTGGTATAGCTTCCGACCACTTGGAGAAATAATCGGTTATGGCCAAGATGAAGCGATGACCTTTTGATGACGGAGGGGCGATCGTACCGATTATGTCCATTCCCTATGCTTCAAATGGCCAAGATTCCACCGTAGGGTACAAGTACTCTGATGGCTGGTGAATGAAGTCAGCGTGGATCTAACACATCTAGCATTTCTTAGCATATGCCAGGGCGTTGGCCATCATTGTAGGCCAATAGTAGCCTATGCACCTGAGTCAGTCCTGAAGCTTAGGTCACGGCTGATGAGCTTCGCAAGTGCCGTCATGAGCCTCATACAGTAAAATCGATGAGAGCGTCTGCTGACGAAAGCTGCTTCTTTTGTATTATCTGGTAAGATTCCGTACACGACAAAATCTATAAAAGGGTATCGCCAGTCTCGACTGCCTTCTTCAGCCTCTATGGACTGGTAGGCTTGCATGCATAGGTTGTTCTTAGGGCATACCAACTCTTGCCCTATCACTGTGATAGTGTGCTGAGTCCCAGCAGGTGCTGACAATGATGCTGCCAATCCTGCTAGAGCATCGGCTTCCAGGTTCCGCAGCCGGGGAACATGTTCTATGAAGAATCCCGTGAAAGTAGAGATTATGGACATCGCTGCTTGGTGATATAGAATTAGGTTCTCATGTCGGACATCGTATTGTCCCCGAACTTGGTTGACAATTAACTAGAAATTGCCGTAAGCTTCCAGAAAGTCGACCCCCAGCTCTTTGGCCAGCCAAAGTCCGATGATGAGAGCGTTGTACTCAGCAACATTATTAGAGCACGGTTCGGAAAGTGAATATGCTCGTTGAATGGCCAAATCATCGGGGGAGATTAACACTACCCCCACTCCAGCCACAACATCGCCTTTGGGACCTTTCCTTGAAGCACTGTCAAAGAACAGTCGCCACACCGGCTCTTCTATAGATGTGTAGGCATTCATTACTTTATCTGAGATATCTTTATAGAGCTTCGATGTCTCAGCTACGGGATAGGTAACCAGGAAATCGGCTAACACTTGACCCTTGACCGCCTTCTGAGGGACAAATACCATGTCATAGGAGGACAGAAGTATCACCCATGTGGATAGACGTGAGTGTAATGCCCCTGGCTTGGTCATGATGACCATGAGGGGATTGACCCTAGATATGACGTGAATCATTTTCCCGACTATATAATGTTGGGTTTTCTGAATAGCAAAAACAAGGGTGAGGCACTCTTTCCCCACAGGGGTACACCTGTGCTCAGCTCCGATCAGTTGACGGCTGAGATAATAGATGGCTTGTTCATAACCTACATCGTTGTTCTGGGCTAACAGGGCCCCAAGAGAATGACATAGGGATCAGACGTACAGTAGGAAGGGTCTTCCCAGGACCGAGGCTGCTAGGACCGACGGGTTCGTGAGATATCTTTTAATACCTTTGAAGTCTTATTAGCATTCCTCGTTCCATACAAAGGATACCCCTTTCTTCATCAACTCGATAAAGGGTTTACAACATCCTGAGAGATTGGAAATAAACCTCCGGATGTAGGCTAAGCGCCCTTGAAGACTGCGGAGTTCACATAGGTTCCTTGGCGGTTGCATTTTGATAATAGCCTTTGTCTTCTCCGGATCTACGTGAATGCCCTTCGAAGTTACGATGAAGCCTAAGAACTTGTCGCTGGACACTCCCAGGAAAGACTTGGCTGGGTTCATCTTCAACTAGTGCGTCCTCATCAAGTCGAAGATGGTTCTTAGATCATGAAGGTGATCACCTCCAAAGCTGCTTTTGACAGTGATGTCATCAACGTAACATTCGACTGTCTTACGCAGGTGTTTACGGAATATGATACTCATGGCATGTTGGTACGTAGCACTTGCATTCTTCAAGCCGAAGGGTATTACTACATAACAGAATACCCCCATGGGAGTCCGAAAGGACGTATGTTTCTCATCATCTGGAAATATTTTGATCTGGTTACAACCGTAGTAACCGTCCATAAAAGGCATGCGCTCGAATCCGTAGGTGTTGTCGACCACCACATCGGTGATAGGTAATGGAAATTCGTCCTTCGGGCAACCGGCGTTCAGATCGCAAAAATCTATATAGACTCGAATCTTCTCATTTTTTTTAGTAACTGGGACGATTTTGTTCACCCAGTCTGGATGTTGTTCCTCACGGATGAAGCCGCTCTTTACAAGATTTTTGACTTCTTTCTCGATAGCGTTCATGGTATCGAGGTGGAACCGTCGTTGCTATTGCTTCTCTAGCTTAGCTTTAGGCAAGATATTCAGTTTATGTACGGCGACCTTCGGGTCTAAGCCCGACATATATTTGTAGCTCCAGGAGAAGATGTCTACGTATTCTCTTAAAAGCCCAATAAGAGACTCACGATCTTCTTCTTTTAGACTTTTGCTGATGAAGATCGGTTTGGGAGGAGAGTCATCTCCCGAGTCGACTTGTACGACTTCATCTTCAGTAGGTGGTTCGTGCAACTCAAAGCGCTTCTCCTATTGGGCATCAAGTTGCTGAGACCAGGGTTCAATTTTGAGAGGTTCGAAGGATAGCTCATCGTCTTCATCGGCATGGTCCATTGATGTCATATTCACTGACAATGTTCTATGGAACACTTCCCCGATACTGGTGTCGAAGTCACAGGAGAAGTCTGAGGAGGACGAATGTGTTACTACCCTATGTCGCGGGACTCTGGGTTCTTTAGGAGGGATATATCCGAGACCACTGCGAGTCTTCTAGTAATATTGATCAGACTTGCCTTCGGAAATATTAATCTTGATCAGCAAATGTCGACCCATTCCGTAATTGAGACCCATATTACGGTTCAAGTCGTAACCCATCTTCTGGATGATGTTCCTGGCTTGCGGGATATAGTGGTGAACCTGAACTGGACCAACTTCGGGTTCTGGCTCACAAAGAGTATGAGTTCGAAGCCGCTTATTCGGCCAAAGATGATGGGTTCTTCTCTTTCTTTCCTTGTCGATACTGTAAAACAGGTGCCACGCACAGGAAGCACTTGTTCTACAGAATAAATAGACGTGATTTATGTCTGAAGTGACAAACCTAAGTTTTGTTCCAGAGCATAAGCAGGAAAATCATGGGAGTAGTTCAAAGGCATTCCTTTATTAATAAAGTAGGACAAATCGTCCTCAGGAATTACACTGTCAGAAGTAGGAAAGTTGGGCACAATAGCATCATTAAGATCTCTACCCCAAACTCTTGAGATAGACAAGAATGGAGTAGGATGAGGTGGACCCCGCAGCTTTACCACAATCGACTCGACAGAGGGGTTTCTCCTCATCGGCAGTATCCCCCTCAATCGCACCACCAAAGGAGTTGTAGCTTAAAATGTAGACATTGTAGGGAATTCCTCAGTAGGTGGCCCTCCTTTCAACCGGACTACTAAAGGAGTGGTAGCCTCAAATGTGGGTGTCTTAGGGCATTCTTTTTAGGTGCACTTTGATTGGCTCCTCAAAGGCGGTTTGTGCCTCGACTTCATCATCAGTGTCTTTGCCTGAGTCCCTCCGATGTTTCCTTTAGAACAGTCGAGACTCAGTGTAGTAAACCTCAACCCCTTTAAAGGGGTCAATATCCGCGTACTCGGTTTTTACCATCCCGTCGCTGTTGACATATTTGAAGCATTGGTGGAGGGTAGATGGCACGATCATGTGCTCATGGATCCAAGGTTGCCCTACAGGATATTATAGCAGACATCTGCATCGATGACATAGCAAGTCGCTTCAGTCTTCAGGTCGTCAATCTGAATCTTCAAGCGGATTTTTCCTTCTGGACAACTCTTGCCATTATTGTAACCGCTGATTGTGGTTTGAGTTGCGGAAAGCCAATACATAGGAATACCCAGTATATGTAGCAGACGATGGGCACTACAAAAAAAACCTTTATTTTCGAAGGCAATTATTTCTCGAAAATGGCCATTTGTTGTCGGGAATAGTCTTTTCCGAGGGTAAAAGTCGTGACAGAGCCAACGTACCCTGTATAATACAGGGATCGGGCATGCCTATTATTCTTCAGTAGCATTTCTTGTTGTGAGAATGTGATATTAGGCATAGCCTCTATCACACTGTGGCATGTGGGACATGCAGCAGGGTCTTCATCCGGCTGTTGGTTCTGTCCCAAGTAGGATTCGACATTCTGTAATGCCTCCGTCAGAGCTTCTCGGGTCTTCTTAGAGAGACGAAGGAGATCGAAAAGCGACAGTCTGGCCGGGGTATTGGCCAATTGAGCCAGTATATCAAAATTGTAGGGTCGGTCCAACCCTACAGCGGTGTCCTTTTGGAGGGGCTTGTCAAAACGCCATTTTTATATTTTTATTTGTCCACCGTCGGCGGTTGAGATAGACCCAGCTCAGAAGTACAGAGAACGGCCGATGTTGTGACCGGCGTTGCCTCTTTGCCAGGGGCTTGGTCATAATTATGTGAATATTCTAGACCAGTCCTAGTTGCTTCGAACATTCTTCATCAGATGGAGCAGAGACAACATTGCAAGATCTGTTCTTCCTGTCCTTGGTCTTAACAACACGACGTGGGGCAGGTTTGATCAGGTCATCGTTGAGAACGGGATGCACCCATATGACCTCCCCTCGAGGTGTTTTGATGGGGAATAACCCCAGGGCTTGAGCAATC
The DNA here is from genome assembly GCA_029216955.1 of Iris pallida. Classification (NCBI taxonomy): domain Eukaryota; kingdom Viridiplantae; phylum Streptophyta; class Magnoliopsida; order Asparagales; family Iridaceae; genus Iris; species Iris pallida. The sequence continues at coordinate 19,967,507 of JANAVB010027999.1, read as the reverse complement.
GGGAGGTTAACAACCTCCATAGTTCCCTTGGAGATTGGGATGACGCCATCATGTGTCTCCGTAGGCAAAAATTGGCCGAACTGGAGGGTTACCATGTTGGCGGAGACCAATTTTTCCTCAAAGTCTAATGATAACATGTTGGCGTCACTGTATGTGGTTCTTCAGGATATAGCAGTCTTTAGTCGAGTGGTGAGCGTACCAGTGGTAATAGCAGTATTTGGGATCATCCATCCTGTCTACTTCTTTGGGATGTCTAGGAGGTGGAAGTGTGAGCTTTTTGCCCTCAAGTAGAACTTTAAGCAATTCTAAGGCATCCTCGTCCTTGCAGGAATAATTCCCCTTTTGGATTGGGGGTCTTTCAGGTTTCTGAACGGGAGGTGCACCCCGATTGAGACTTGTGGTCATAACTTGTTTTGCTTTGGGCTCAGTGTTGTTAAGTGTTGCGGTAGGCCTGCTGCCTTTCTCATTTGGAAGGCCTATTCCTAGTAAGTGGGCTTATTTGGCTTTCCTCTCAGCGTCTTCGGTATTGATAATAAATGTCGCCTAATTTGCATGGCCGGAGGAGCCAGTCCACAGTCTCGTCATTGGAGATAAACCTTTCCGTCAATTATCTATCAATATCGCTTCAGAAACCCCCGATTGTAGTCTCAATGCGGCCTGCCGAAATCATTCTATATAAACTCGAGCATGTTCCTTGTCCTTCTAAGTGGTGTCTATCAGTGTGGACATTGACATGTCCATCCCCGGCCCATAGAATCGAGACCGGAACAGATGCTGGAGGTCGTCAAAGTTTGATACCGAGTTGTCTTGGAGACTATAGAACCATTCGTAGGAAACCCCTCTCAAGGCGCCAACGAATAGTTTAGCAAAGAGGGCAACATCCCTCGGTAAATGCCCCATCATAGAGTTGAAATGATTGAGATGTTGATGGGGGGAATCCTTTCCGTCGAAAGGAGTGATAGTCACCGGCTTGAATTTGGGAGGGTAGATTACCCTGTTCCATTCAACCGGGAAGGGTTGGTTGAGTCCCAATTTTTGCCAAGATTCTTGTCTATCTTTCGTGTCAGCTCTGGCTTTGAGATCCCAAATGGCGTCAAGGACTTCTTCCGACAATGCTGGCCCGGATGCTTGTTGTAAGGTGTAATCACTTACCACGGGTGGTAATACTACGTGGTGACTCGTAGTTGGAAGATTCGAGGCATTTGTAGTGCCCCGTCCCTATATCGTGACCCGTCTCCGTCCACGGGGTGCGCGAAAAAGGAACACTGTCACTATCGATTCGGTCGGGACCGATAGGTCGGAATCGGCCGAGTCGATCAAACGGGAACGGTTGAATTAAGATCCATTCTACGTTATGGAATGGCTTCTTCGGAACCAAGTCCCATATTCAGCGGGTTGCACCTCGAGGATTGGCTCTGCGGCTGAGTCGGGAGAGACCTCCCGTTGCTCTGGTTTTCATGCCGCACTTGATTTGGCTTTGGCTTTCGTTTTCGTAAATGCGCTTTTCGTGAATGTTTTCGATGGGTTTTCGTGACGTGTTTTCGAGCTCGCATTCATATCAAAATTCCTTGAAATACACAGTGTTCTAATCAGTTGCTTATACGATTGCAGGTGATCGCATAGGCGATGACAACGCAGCCAACCGGTCGCTCTCTTGAAGCAAGCCTAAGGCGAGTGGCTGACCTCCTTCGTCCCGTACCTCTACTTCAAAACTCAATACATAAAGTAAAATAAATGCTTGTCCTAATAGTGTAGAATCAATAAAATCGTGGCACGATACTTCACGAAACACTTGTTAACGAACTGCCGGCTTTGGAAATGGAAAACATGCTTCCCTATGCAATTATACTTGGTCTATGCCCAACCAATGAATGAATCAATTAACGCTTATCGCAACGATACGGATAAATGAGTAAATCAACTAAGTTCCAAAGAAAACGGTCATTAGACAACTTGTCGACAAGGTGTAGATTCCTCGAACGGTTACCTAGGCCAAGGGACCGATTCGGCCCGGGAGGAACGAGTGTATAGCAAGTGCCAGCCCTTCATCGGCGCGAGTTATACGGGAACTTTCGCACAAGGCTCGCTACCCGACACGAAAGGGTCGCTGTCTAACTCAGCTATATATCCGCGATGGCTTGAAATTGCCAGTGGCCTTCACACCTTTCTCACTGCTTAACAAATGCACATGGCTCGGGATGAATATAATAGTTGCTCAATGTTATACATTTCATATGCTTGCCTTAAAACATGTTAAGATGCAAATCGAACAGGACGGTTAGAAAGATCATTGAAATAGCTAGCTAACATGTTTACGAAATTTCTTGAATCAAATGCAGAGCTTAGATTTAATTAGCCATTCGCCAGTACATGTGTTTTGTGCTGATCCTCGCTCTTTGTAGGTCCCGCGAACCAGGAAGGACGCGCCAACTAGCTCGGCGACGTTCGTAACTTTTGAAGCTTCGGCAGTGCATCGAAGACTCTCTCTCAGCAACTCCACTTTTGTAGGCTCTCGACAGTCCAAGGAAAATGACTCAGCGTCCCTCCCATCCAGGTCAATGGAGTACTTGTGTATATTGAGGGATGTGTGCAATGTATGGAACGGCTATCTCATCGGCACTCTTTTGTAATCGAGTCATGTTGTAGCCGTGAGGCAAAGAGTCTTGTATCGGAGTCTGTAAAAGATGTTCATTATCAATAAAGATCGAGTTTCCTTTACTTACTGTGTGTATCAATTTGTCTGCGTACTCTCTTAGATCTCGTGTCTCGGATTACCTTATGACTAGGCCTTGTGCGAGCGCAAATTAGGTTCGCACGGTATCACGCCCGGGGGACGACTATCGATTCGACAGAATCGGGGCGTGACAAAATGGTATCAGAGCACGGCTTTACGTCCTTGGCCGCCAGTGTCGAGTTCTAGTCTCCAACCGTTGACCTCGTGTCGATGAGAAGAGTTGTTCCATACGCTGAACCCAGGAAATTTTCTGAAACTAACGAGAGTTGCCTTTCCTTTTTCCTGCAGTTACGGGAGCTCGGGTGGAAGACGAGACGAGCGCTTCCAGCGGTTTGAGTGCTTCTAGACCCGAGCATTCCGTCAACCCAACGGGAATGACACCTACTGTAGCCGGACCTTCCGGCGTCCCGATGCAACGTATGTTGCAGATGCTTGAAATACAGCAACGTCAAAACGAGCTCCATCATCAGCAAGCGGAGGCTCGTCAGACACAATTTGAGAATCGGTTCGAGGCTCAATTCAAGCTGCAGCAGCAGCAGCTGAATACCCTCCAGCAAATCGTACAGTCTGTCGTCGGCAACAACAACAACTCAACGATGACACCTACCGTGACCCAGCCTGCGGTTCGATCCAACGAAGTCGAACCAGAGGCGCCCGTGCTCTCACCTGCAGCACCGAGAAGTTCTAACTTCGACGTGTCAAAATTCACTAAAAGCTGCCGCGTTTCCTTCAACGGCACAGAAGATCCCGCGGTGGCGATCGACTGGCTGGAGGAGCTGGAAGATAAGTTCGATCTTCTGGGTGTCGAGGACTCGAAGAAAGTCGCGTGTGCTCAACTCCTACTTCGAATGAATGTGCACGATTGGTGGGCTGTGCAGAAGCGGGCTATTCGACGTGAAGACGAGACGGCAGCAATCTCCTGGGCTACATTCAAAAGTACGTTCGAGATAGAGTATCTTTCAGCAGCGGTGCGACAGGAAAAAGAAAATGAATTCATGCAACTGAGACAAGGGAGTATGACTGTAAGACAGTACGCGGCCGAATTCAACAAACTGGCCAAGTTTGCTGGAGACTATCTGCCTACCACCGCAAGTCGAGCTCGAGGATTCGAAGTGGGCCTGCGTTCAACTATCCGTGTGCATGTTTCGATGGCCGAATACAAAACCATGGGCGAGGCACTCAACCACGCCATCCGTCTGGAGTCCGAGTATCCTCCTACTACTATCGGTACTGTTCACTTTAATAAAAAATGCCATAATAATGCGGGAGGCAATAACGCACACAAGCGTCAAAATCGTGGCAACGGAGGCGGCAACCAGACGAAGGATCGAGTAGTTTACACTTTCTGCCACAAAGAGTGGCACTTGATCAGCGAGTGCCGATTGAAGAACGGTACGTGCCTCGGGAGCGGCCGAGCCGACCATACCGTACGCGACTGCCCGGAGAAGTTAAACCAGCACCCACGACAACATCATCAGAACCGAGGCCAAGCACCTCGGGCTCCACCGACCACACAACAAAATGGCCAAGACCGTCGCCCTAATGCTCAGGGTCGCGTCTACGCCATGACCCGAGACGAAGTGTTCGCATCTGACACAGTCGTGACAGGTATACTGCAATTCAATAATAAACTTGCTCGTGTATTGTTTGATTCAGGTGTCACGCATAGTTTCATATCGGCAGACTTTGTCGCCGAGCACAAATTTCCCATGACACCGCTCGGTCTTGAGCTCACTGTTAAGATCCCGTTGGGCATGCCACTAGCTGCGAATTTAGTCTGCGGAGACGGAGTCATTTGTATAGGTGGTCAAAAGGTCAGTCTCGATGCGATAGTTCTAAATATTAAGGACTACGATACTATTCTGGGGATGGATTGGCTCGGTCCGTGCAACGCAACCATAGACTGTACTGAAAAGAAGGTCATATTCCGCATACCGGGAGTGCCCGAATTTTGCTACTCGTGTGGTGAGGCATCGCTGACCTGTATGGTGATTTCTGCAATATCTGCTCGACGGATGCTGCATTCCGGGTGCGAAGGCTATCTAGCTTCCGTTCGAGACATGCGACAGGATGGTGCAAACGTGGGTCAGACCGACGTTGTGGCAGAATTCCCCGATGTGTTCCCGGACGAGCTGCCCGGCATGCCGCCCGATCGAGAGATTGAGTTCACTATCGATACCTTCCCTGACACTCGACCGATCTCGAAGACCCCGTACAGAATGGCCCCTGCAGAGCTTAAAGAACTCAAGGTGCAGTTACAAGAATTACTCGACAAGGGATTCATCCGACCCAGCGTCTCGCCATAGGGAGCGCCCGTACTGTTTGTCAAGAAGAAGGACGGCTCTATGCGACTTTGTATCGACTACCGCGAGCTGAATAAAGCCACCGTCCGGAACAAATATCCCCTGCCCCATATAGACGATTTGTTTGATCAGCTTCAAGGAGCCACGGTGTTCTCTAAAATTGATCTGCGTTCGGGTTACCATCAACTCAAGATCAAGCCGGACGATATACCGAAGTCTGCCTTCCGCACTCGATACGGCCATTACGAGTTCCTGGTAATGTCGTTCGGCCTAACGAACGCCCCTGCTGCTTTCATGGATTTAATGAATCGGGTGTTCCGACCATTCCTCGACAAGTTCGTAGTAGTCTTTATCGACGATATACTTGTCTACTCGAAGAATCAGCAGCAACACACTGAGCATCTGCGGACCGTGCTTCAGACTCTTCGAGAAAATCAACTATACGCGAAGCAAAGCAAATGTTAATTCTGGCTTAGCAGCATCGCATTCCTCGGACACATTATTTCTGCTGAAGGCATTGCGGTCGACCCAAAGAAAGTTGAAGCCGTTGTCGATTGGAAATGTCCAACGTCCGTCAGCGAGATTCGAAGCTTCCTCGGCTTAGCTGGATACTACCGACGCTTCGTGAAAGACTTTGCGAAGATCACATCGCCTCTGACTCGCCTCACCCAGAAAGGAGTCGTATTTGAATGGTCAGACGACTGTGAAGCTGCATTCCAAGAGTTGAAGCAGAGGCTCGTCTCGGCCCCGATACTCGTACTTCCAGAAGGGACTAAGGGTTTCTAGATATTCAGCGACGCATCCGGTCAGGGCTTGGGGTGTGTGCTGATACAGCGGAACAAGGTGATATCTTTTGCTTCCCGACAGCTAAAGTCGCACGAGAAAAATTATCCCACGCACGACCTGGAGTTAGCGGCAATTGTGTTTGCGTTGAAATTGTGGCGCCACTATCTCTATGGTGTGGCGTGTACGATCTATACCGATCACAAGAGCCTCAAGTATCTATTCACGCAGAAGGAGCTGAACTTGCGGCAAAGGCGTTGGCTGGAACTAATCAAAGATTACGACTTGACTATCGACTATACGCCGGGAAAGGAAAATGTTATGGCGGACGCTTTGAATCGGAAGTACATTGCCTCGTTATCCATCGACCCCCGACTGCTACGCGACCTAGAGGAGATGGGCATCGAGCTCCGAGTCAGATTCCGGAACGTGCAGTTGGCAAAGTTACAGTTAGAGCCGAGCTTGCTTAATAAGATCAAGATCGCTCAGACGGACGATCCGTACCTGAAGAAAGTGCGAGAGCTAATTTCGACAGGCAGGACGACCGACTTTGCGGAAGACGAAACCGGCGTGCTTCGATTGAAGGGTAGGCTATGCGTTCCGAACAACTCAGAACTCAGAAAGGATATCCTGTCGGAGGCGTACTATACGAAATATACTTTGCATCCAGGCAGTACCAAGATGTATAAGGACCTCCGCATGACCTTATGGTGGCACAGGATGAAGAGAGATGTGGCACTCTTCGTGTCACAATGCATGGCCGGTCAGCAGGTAAAAGCTGAGCATCAGCGACCGGACGGGGAGATGCAGAACCTCGCTATTCCCGAGTGGAAGTGGGATCACGTCACTATAGATTTTATTGTTGGCATGCCGAAGACACCACGGGGGAACGACGCCATCTGGGTCATCGTCGATCGATTAACCAAGTCAGCGCACTTTATCGCCATCAAAGTTACTTGGAGCGTTGATCGCCTGGCGCAGATTTATCTTGACGAGATAGTACGGCTACATGGAGTTCCAGTATCCATCGTCTCTGATCGGGATTCACGGTTTATGTCGCGATTCTGGAGTAGCCTTCAGTCGGCGCTGGGAACCAAGTTGCAGTTCAGCTCAGCTTACCATCCTCAGACCGACGGCCAAACGGAGCACGTCAATCAGATTCTCGAAGACATGCTACGGCTCTGTGCAATTGACTTCAAATCAAGCTGGGACGTCCACCTACCGCTGGCAGAATTTACATACAACAATAGCTACCAATCCAGCATCCAAATGGCGCCGTATGAAGCTTTGTACGGCCGGAAGTGTAGATCGCCCATTTGCTGGGATGAAGTCGAGGAATGGCAGATACTCGACCCGGAGCTGGTGGAACAGACTGTGGAAAAGATCAAGCTCATTCGGGAAAGATTAAAGACCGCACAAAGTCGTCAGGAAAGCTATGCAGATGTTCATCGTCGACCTCTCGAGTTTCAAGTTGGCGATCACGTATTTCTCAAAGTGTCGCCCATGCGGGGAGTTACTCGGTTCGGCGCGAAAGGAAAGTTGAGTCCGAGATTCGTTGGGCCGTTCGAAATACTTGAATGGGTCGCGCCAGTGGCCTACAAAATTGCCCTACCACCGGCGCTTGAAGGTGTACACAACGTCTTCCATGTCTCTCAGTTGCGGAAGTACGTGCACGACCCGAGCCACGTGGTAGACTTTGGCCAGCTGGAGCTAAAGTCTGACTTATCCTACGTTGAAGTGCCAGTTCAAATCATTGAAAGCAAGGATAAGCTGCTGCACAATTGAGCGATCCCTCTTGTCCGCGTCCTCTGGAAGAACCACTCGGTCGAAGAGTTGACATAGGAGCTTGAATCGGAGATGAAGGAAAAATTTCCTTCATTATTCTCTTAGAGGTAGGTTTCATCTTTAAGTTTCGAGGATGAAACTTTTTATTAGTTGGTTATGGTGTAGTGCCCCGTCCCTACAACGTGCCCCGTCTCCGTCCACGGGGTGCGCGAGAAAGGAACACTGTCGCTATCGATTCGGTCGGAACCGATAGGTCGGAATCGGCCGAGTCGATCAAACGGGAACGGTTGAATTAAGATCCATTCCACGTTATGGAATGGCTTCTTCGGAACCAAGTCCCATATTCAGCGGGGTGCGCCTCGAGGATTGGCTCTGTGGCTGAGTCGGAAGAGACCTCCCGTTGCTCTGGTTTTCATGTCGCACTTGATTTGGATTTGGCTTTCGTTTTCGTGAATGCGCTTTTCGTGAATGTTTTTGATGGGTTTTTGTGACGCGTTTTTGAGCTCGCATTCATATCGAAATTCCTTGAAATACACAGTATTCTAATCAGTTGCTTATGCGATTGTAGATGATTGCGTAGGCGACGACAGTGCAGCCAACTGGTCGCTCTCTTAAAGCAAGCCTAAGGCGAGTGGCTGACCTCCTTCGTCCCGTACCTCTACTTCAAAACTCAATACATGAAGTAAAATAAATGCTTGTCATAATAGTATAGAATCAATGAAATCGTGGCACGATACTTCACGAAACACTTGTTAACGAACTGCCGGTTTTGGAAATGGAAAACATGCTTCCCTATGCAATTATACTTGGTCTATGCCCAACCAATGAATGAATCAATTAACGCTTATCGCAACGATACGGATAATTGAGTAAATCAACTAAGTTCCAAAGAAAACGGTCATTGGACAACTTGTCGACAAGGTGTAGTTTCCTCGAACGGTTACCTAGGCCAAGGGACCGATTCGGCCCGGGAGGAACGAGTGTATAGCAAGTGCCAGCCCTTCATCGGCGCAAGTTATGCGAGAACTTTCGCACAGGGCTCGCTACCCGACGCGAAAGGGTCGTCGTCTAACTCAGCTATATGTTCGCGATGGCTTGAAATTGCCAGTGGCCTTCACACCTTTCTCACTGCTTAACAAATGCACATGGCTCGGGATGAATATAATAGTTGCTCAATGTTATACATTTTATATGCTTTCCTCAAAACATGTTAACATACAAATCGAAAAGGACGGTTAGAAAGATCATTGAAATAGCTAGCTAACATGTTTACGAAATTTCTTGAATCAAATGCAGAGCTTGGATTTAATTAGCCATTCGCCAGTACATGTGTTTTGTGCTGATCCTCGCTCTTTGCAGGTCCCGCGAACCAGGAAGGACGCGCCAACTAGCTCGGCGACGTTCGTGACTTTTGAAGATTCGGCAGTGCGTCGAAGACTCTCTCTCAGCAACTCCACTTTTGAAGGCTCTCGACAGTCCAAGGAAAATGACTCAACGTCCCTCCCATCCAGGTCAATAGAGTACTTGTGTATATTGAGGGATGTGTGCAATGTATGGAACGGCTATCTCATCGGCACTCTTTTGTAATCGAGTCATGTTGTAGCCGTGAGGCAAAGAGTCTTGTATCGGAGTCTGTAAAAGATGTTCATTATCAATAAAGATCGAGTTTCCTTTACTTACTGTGTGTATCAATTTGTTTGCGTACTCTCTTAGATCTCGTGTCTTGGATTACCTTATGACTAGGTCTTGTGCGAGCGCAAATTAGGTTCACATGGCATCACGCCCGGGGGACGACTATCGATTCGACGGAATCGGGGCGTGACAGCATTGGACTCCGCATTATTTCTCGGGTCTGGGACCTGTACCGATGGTTGGGATGAGGTTTGACCTGCTTTCAGCTCTGTTACAGTTTTCATCAGAAGCGCTAATCTGGCGTTCATGGGCTGCATCTTTTCTACGATCATCTCAAAGTGTCTGTTGTCTTGAGACATGTTAATCACTCATCATGTGTGATGGCATGATACGAGTGCGGATCGACCATTCGCTCTTTGTTCCTGACTCCTATGCCTTGCTGTCGGTAGTGTAGGCGATCATCTGGAAGAAGTTACCCGGATTGAGGTTCGGACTGCCCTCAGTTTTTGAGTTTTTGAAAATATACTGAGAGTGGATACCCTCGGCCTCTCTTTCTTCAATTTCAAGGGAATCACTGTCCCTTTGAAACGTAGGATTGTGGTGCAACATCGGGGGTTGGCTACCCCCAGGTCTTGGACGAGCGAGGGACGAGAGTCCTCGGTCAGGTCAGTGTGGTATCGAGCACTAACCAACTCCAGATTTTAGGGTTCCGGATTGAAGCGGGTGTACTGAAATACCCCGACGTTGGGCACTGCCAACTTGCTACTCTGGGTCGATTCTTGGGTGTACCGACTGAAGAGTTGAGATTCCTTTCAGCCAGAGGAGAGTTCCTTGAAGCATAGCAAGAGGCAAAGAGAGGTTCCTCTTCGTCGTCCGCTTGTAACTGTTCACTGAGGTAGCGTCGAGCGGATGTAGCAGGTTGTAGCCGTTGAAACACGGACTGACTTTTCGTGACTGTTGTGGATTTCGTACAATAGCAGTTGACAACAATACTAGCACATATATGTACACCCAAAGGGATTTCGGGCGTAGTATTTATTATGGTCCCCTCCTCTCGGTGTTTATGATTCATTATATGACGTAGGTCGTGGGAGGGGAGCTTCACCTTCACGGCTTCCTGAGTAGACTGAGTGTTGTGGCACACAAGTGAATGTACCCCCAGACTCCATTCCTGAGCCTGCAGAATGTTTAGGCATTTGGAAGACTCTGGAAGGTGCATGTAGCCCGTACCTATGTTCTGGTTTCAGACTTCTCGTGTGTTACGCCTCCTTCTGAGATCGTCTCACACACTTGAGGTCTGCTACCTCCCAGGGTTCTGAATTAGCCCTGGGTCGATTCCCTTCTGCGCCTATTGGTAGGCGCACGCTTCCCCTGAGTATTGGGGAGGGAAGTTATCGGTGTGCCCTCTGAAGGTTGTACCGGCACGTGTTACTGTTCTTCAGCAGGTTGTGGGTAAGCTATACAAGCTTTAGGCACCCACATCTTCTTTATCTTCTTAGACTTTAATAGTCTATGAGAAGAGCCCACACTGTCCCCTGAGAGCATTTCCTCAAATGCAGATTGGTCGAATTTGTAACGTCCGTAGTTCGTATTACGTATTTTGGTATATGTGTACGGAATCCTGACCCATAATTAGACTTATCTTGCTTAGCTTGATCCTGGTTTAATCTTGCCTTGGTTTATTTTAGGTTCGGTTGGGTTCGGCTTGGCTGGGCTCGGTTTGGGTTGATATGCAAACCCCCACGTACCACCATCCCTCTTTTATTAACCTAACCACCATTCTCTCTCTTCATTCATTACTCATTTACTTCTCTCCTCTTCTTCTTCCTCATCTCTTTCTCCACCCACACCACCGTAGGCAAGTGCAACTTGCTATCATAAGAGAACACCATGCTTTTATGGATTATTTAGCTTCCTTGCCTGATTTTAAACTACTTTAGAACTTGGCTTTTCTCATTTTGGTGCATGGATTTTTGTAGATCTAGGTTTTAGCATTCTTTCATTTTCATGGTTTTGATCTTCTAAACTGGCTTGTTTTCAAAAAAACTGAGAGTTCCATGTGGTAGACATTCTGATGTTATGCAAGTTTGGTTTGGGATGGTTGGATTTCCCCGAGACTTGACCGAGATGGGGCTTTTCTTGAGCTCTTGAGCTTTTTTACGCCTGCTTGTACCGGCCTTGGGGAGAAGATAAAGTTTTTACGCCCACGTTTTACGTGCCAGCGTATCATTTACCCCTTTATGCACACGTTTTCACGTGTCCATGTAGTATTCCCTTTTTACGCACACGCATTACGTGCCAGCATAATCCTTCTACGCCGAGTTCACTTGAACTCTACGCAGGGGCCTTCCCGCTCGCGTAGACTCGCGCTCACGTATTCTCTTACCGTGTCGAGTCACGCTAGCGTAGAGTGCCCCGTGCGTAGAGCCTCGCTCGCGTAGACTCTTCCTTGCTCGCGTAGAGCCTTGCGTGCGTAAAGTTTCACTTGGGTGCTCGTGCACGTAAAGTTCCGCTTACATAGGGTGCTTGCTATGCATAGAGCTCCGCTTGCGTAGAGCGTTTACCCACGTAGAGCATTTGCTCGCGTAGAGCACTTGCTCGCGTAGAATCCTGCTTGCATGCACTATTGTTCGCGTAGAGGCTGGAGCCCTATGCGCACATGTTTGCTTTATTGTTCTTGTACCTCTTGTCTCGGACTTGATAATCACGAATTGATTGACATGACTGGTCTAATAATTGTACATGTCACGGTATAACAAGTGACTGACATGACATGACATGACATGACAAGACATGACAAGCAAGCCTGACGGGAACTATTGAATGCTGTTGCGACGGCTAGCATGACATGACAAGAATGAATTGCCTAGATACCGTGGACGATTGTGTTTGTATATATGAACCAATACTGTCTTGCATCATGTCTAGGGCAGGGACCCTTGAGTACCACGGTCAGGGGTACCTACTGAATTTGACTAAGGCTAATAACTAAAATAACCCAGTAGTCATGAAGAGATTTCACAGCTACAGGCAATCCCATTATTTGGGCGCGCAAGTAGACTTGTAGCCTGCCGATGAGTAGGGCACATTTCCAGCACACTGTCATGTGTTGCACCCTTCATGAACGGATATTCAACCTGGATAACTTGGATGGTCTGCAGGGCTTGTGGCTGTTGGAATATCTCATTACATCTTGCTAATAACTAGGCCTGTGATAACCCTAGCTAGTTAAGGTATCAAGTCGTACTTATTGCTTGGCCGTGATTGATTGGATGGAGTCTAACTCAGTCTATGATCCTGTACAAGATTGTAACATGACCTGATTGCTTATGCTTTACTTTATCGATAAATGGTGGAAAACCAAGTTCCGTTCAGACGAAGGGTTACAACCCGGGTCCTTGTTTGGTTATCTGAACAGTCCCATGGTTATCTTATCGTATATCATCATGATTTTCCATATCTCCAGTCCTTATTATATGTTATTATATTTATGCTAATTACTGGTTTTAGTTCTTAAGTGAAGCCTCCTTTGTGGCACTTGCTCTTTCTGGGATCTGACCCAGCTGGTTTTGTGTGGCCAGATACCGGAGCAGCTCCAGAGGATCTTCCTACCTTCCAGCCAGATGGTAACCACCAGGCGTAACCAAGGCAACAAGTGGCTTTTTCTTTTGTTCTCCTACTTCATTGTAAAAATATTCTTTTGAGGCGTTTAGCCGACGAGCACGTGTTAGCTCGATTGCACTTTACTTACTGTCTGCCTACGGGCTGTAGCATGATTAACAAATCCTAGGGTTGATCATGTACGACTGAAACTCTTGCTAGTCTTCATATTTTGTATGACTAGCTTCATGATCATCCAAATATGTAATGTACGGGATGCCTTACTATTGTATATTTGATGCTCTAACATCTTGTAACTGCTATTCCTTGCATGAGATTGAGACAATAGGCTTGTTCATGACCATAAGAGACTGATGGCTTGTAGTTAAACCCTCATGTATCTAGACAGCCGTGACCGTATAGCGAGGTGGATTCCATTTCAATATACGTAGCTGGCTATGTATGCCCCCGCTCTCCAGTATTCTGTTTTTGGGGCGTTACAGAATTTGATGACCAGCATCTACGTAGTGGTTCCGAGCATGGTCGTGTCAGATTGTGTCACAACCTTCCCTTTAGAGGAGAAGGATGTCCCCAGCAGCGTCGCCATCTTGTTCGACATCGCTTCAGAGCTTGAGAATAGGCTGCTGTGAAGGTTGCGAACGAGAATACGAAGAGGAACTCCTGGACGGAATCCCTTGATCGTACTTTGTTTTTGATCTGGGCTATGACAGTGGAGGGTTGTTTCTTTACTCCGTTGACGATCTGACTGAGAAAAGGAATTATCGGACTCAACTTCACTGGCTGAGGGGAACAGCAAGGAATCTCTCTGGGATGCTCGGGACTTCTTGAGGTGCCCAGGAATCGGAGGGGGGGATCAACCTGAATTGAGTCTGGGATCAAGAGATTCAAATGGAGAAGGACTCCTCCTATTTATAGTTGATAGATGTAATGCCCCGCTCTGCACGGTGCATTATGATGAGTCGTTGACTCGAAGAGTTGCGTTGACCCGATGAGGTATCAATGCGAATTGATACAAGCGTTACGTTGGCCAAAGGTAAGCTTTGAGTCGGTTGGAATCTATGAATCGAATCGATGCAAAGGATAAGTCCCATTTGGGCTAGTGCTGATTTTAGTTGATCTGGTGTGCAGGCTATGCTTTTACGCTGGACGATAAGAGGTCGGCATTTTGTCTTATGCAGTGAAGTGTCCGCGAAACCAAATCGTGGCCTTGCAACGAATTGTGGCATGGGCATGATAGGCTAAATCAACCGAGTAGTTCAAAGGAATGGCTAATTTCGGGAGTTAGCTATGCGATCGAGTTATGGAAGCGAGCCGCTTCAACTCAGCGAAACGACAAGGCGTATCGACTTAAAGTGGGCGGGTTCTTGACTCTCTCTCCCTATTCCTTCACGTCTAATAAAATATGTTATGGTATGTGTAAGATGTTATCGATTTAGCGAGCGTGGCTTGGTGACGAAAGGTCCAAGTATGTGTCGAACACTAAGATAGAACATTGAACAATCGAATAATTGAAGCGACGTGCATCAAGTGTATGAGTCGCGGTAGGGCAATGATGGTAGAACATTGAAAGACGATATTGAGAAGTGCATCATGTGCACGGCTCCGAGAACATTGAACACTAGGCGTAGAACATGGATTACGGTGCTGAGCGTGCCCTCGGGCACTTATGCTATGAAAAGATTAAGTATCTACGGAACTAGGCTATGAGAATGACTTACGAATGGTACGCGTTGAATACGAGTATGAGACGACTAAGCCGTTAGGCGTCGTGCATCAATATGGATGTGTTGGGGCATAACGCCGATAGAGCTCCCCATATGGATGGTGGATTATGTTTATGAGACGCGAATATATTTATGGCACAGGAAACCGTTTATGGAACGAGACTATGTTTATGCAACGGAGGATTGGTTGGTACGGTATGACTTGTATGCTATGGCGCGTATTGCATGGTCAATGGACTCGGATGGCCCGTGCACGGGTGCTGCTTGCCTCGAACGGTTACGCCGGGGCGCCGGGATCGTTCGGCCTATGAGGGAATTATGTGTGGTATTTATGGTGCACAACATTCGGACGGATTATGACCGTCCAGTGCTGTGATAAGCTATGATATCCGTAAGTTTGGGATCCTTCGGATACTGGGCTAGCAACTCGTATCGAAGTGATTATAGGCTTACACATAAGGGATGCCAATTCTATTACGGTGCGAAATACCGTGACCTTCATATAGTTAGGGCCGGTGGGCTGAGATGAGAGCTGGGTGCAGGCGCAAGGCCTGCCACCCATTATGCATATGTTTACGTTTATGATTGGTCGGTTTCACGAATCGTATGTTTGCTTATGTTAAGGTCTAACCACTACAGGCTAAGAAAAATGGGACGGGAGGTGCACGATCACTATGTTTATGTTCCTATTATGCCTAACTGTATCTGCTGCAGGAACACGGGATATGGGACACATTTATGATAAGTTGTTATATATGAAGATTGCCATGAAACCGATCCTAAGGCTAAATAGAAAGATCACAAATTAAGATGCATGTTCACTAAATGATTAAGTGTTTGGTTTGGGTGCGAGCAGGTCTTGATCAGTGCGAAGCAAGGACGAAAGCACTAATCCCCCACTTGTTTATGTGCAGGCTCAGGTGATGATCGACTCGGGGCGGGGCTTGGCTTGGACGTACCGAGGCATGGAGTCCTTGGCGTTCAAGAGGAGCTACCGCATATGCGTTCGAACTTGCGACATGGAGATGTTCGGCCGAAGACTACTTGGTGGCTATAAAGGGGCATAATGTATGGAACAATGTAATCCTTTGTGAGCTAGAGAGATCATGAGCGTTGTAGCCAATTGATATATTATGTTGGGCTATTTAGAGCCTTGTAACCTTCAGTTCATTATCAATAAAAGAGATTCTTGTTGTATACTCTATTTTCCTTCCGCTGCTTATGTTATCAAATTGAGATAGTTCTCTGTAAACCAGTTATCTTGCCTTGTAAGAGCGCAACTCCAGGCTCGTGCGGCATCACGCCCCAGCGAGGACGATGATTCGGGTAAAATCTAGCGAGGACGAGCGATTTTCCTGGTCGGGGCGTGACAAGTTGGTATCAGAGCGGTTCCATCCTTTGGACCGTGCATGAATCTCTTTGACCCTCAGTTACTTCACTATCGAATTCAATTGACTCTAAGTTGTTTTCATAACCGCATGGCTCATGGATCTGCTCGATGCTACATTAGATGTTCCATACAATAAGTCTATATTAAGTGCGTACGTCTGCCACAAGTATGTCAAGACCCTCACGCTATATTCGGGTGCTATCGGAGAACGTTGGTTGCACGAAGTACAACGAGTTATGGAATATTAGTCGTACGAAGTGCAACGGGTTATGAGATTATGGTTTTCCGAAGTGCAAGAAAGTAGTGAGTCGTTGATTGCACGAAGTGCAACGAATATGGTGATGTTGGTTGCACAAAGTGCGAAGAGTTATGTGTTGTTGGTCGCACGAAGTGCGAGAAGATATGTGTTATTGGTTGCACGAAGTGCAACGAGTCGATATGGTACGATGCGTGTTGTATGGCTATGCGGATGGATAGCGATATGTTGCACGAGATTAAGTAAAAGACCTTAGGTATCGAGAATGAGTTGTTGCACGAGTTGCAACGAGCGAGAGTGAAAGATCGCGGATGCGATAGTAACGAGTCGAGTTGGTTGCTAAGTTGAGTAGGCGAACGTTTATGTTGGCCGTATGTCGCGTTGAGCTTTGAATAAGCGAATGTTGTGTGTGTGATCGATATGATCGCTAAGGCACGGTGAGACTTTAACGAATATCGAACTTGAACGAATGTCAAACTTGAACGAACGATAGGGCATGTTGGCTCAGTTGTTGTGCCAAATCGAGTAAGCAAACGCTAGAGCTGGGATCGGAAAGATCGTCATACGGGATAGTTGATTGAGAATAGATGTCGGACCTATGCGGAGGGTGATGTCGAGTAATGACTCGATTTCGAGTGGTATATGCGATACCAATTATGCGATAAGTGTAGCGAAGTATGGTGTCGATAACGATAGGCTCGATCCTGAGTGGTATATGGAATACCGCTTAACGATAGCTATGTTAAGCCGTTTGGTGACTTGCGATAGATTTCGTCGAGACGATTATGTTGTTATGATATGTTTGTCCGCAAGGGACGAGGTAGTACCGAGACTCGAGCGAGAATGACTTGATAGAAGTCGATGCAAATATGACTTGATGAATTGAGTCGAACGATTATGTGCGAAGTCGTACTTATGGATGATCCGTCGAATGAGGATCCGTTAAGTGTGAGTCGAACGATAGGCTGAGCATAGCGAAGGAATGTTACGTTGAGGAAATAGTCGACCCGGTCAAGCTTCTATTGAGTCGGTACGAAAACCATTTAGAATGAACTGAGTGGATACGAAGAAATTTTGTGAACGAAATTGGGTTAGTGCGATGAATCGGCAGCACAATTTAGAAGTGCGAGTTAGGGATACGAGAATAAGTATGTGAATTGGGAATTGTGTTGTGATGATGGTAGTTAGTTATAACGGAATGAATCTTGATAAGTGCGAGACTTGATTCGTATTCGAGTTCGGATAATGGCAATGATTGCAACGGATTTGAGCTTATGAGAAAGGAAGATGTTCAAGTTATACATATCGACGATGGTATTGAGGCGTATCAAAGATGATATGTAATAACTCGGGGATACTCTGATCGAATGAACAAAAATTATGTTGGACCTTGTTGTTGGATGAACGAGATGCAAGTTAAGTTGACGTAGGTTCGGATGATAGTTGTGGAAAAGCGTCGAGAAAATTTAAGGGTAGATGGATGTTACTTGGATGAAATCGAAAGGGTCTGGATTGCTTCGTGGATCACCACTGTGTAGACATTCTTGTCTTGAGCGAGCGCAACACCAGTCTCGTACATGCGTCACGTTAAATTAGGACGATCATTCCATGTTAGCACTGGTATGGTGATTCATCCAGTGGGGATGATCGAACTTGCGAGACGTGACAAATTTGATATGGACTTGTGGTTTGATGCGAAGGTAGAATTGAGGATTGTACGATAAGCCTAGAGTGTGTCGGATATTAACATGAGTAGATGGACTCGTACTAAGGCGAACCAATATTGCTCGGTTTTGATATTGTTAACGGTAGTGCCTAAGTGATTCGAGTAGTAACGGCGCATCAGTTGTGCGAGTGAGTAGATAAATTATGGATTGAAGGATTACGTCGGATTGAACGAAGTCTCATAGGAATTATCGAGAATTGATTTGGCTTCACGATAGGATATAGCATGGTTCGTTGTAACTGTCCCTCGTTGATGATCTTCAATTATCGAGCGTAGTTTCGGGGCAGCTGACCCTAGAAGACACCGCCAAATCAAGTGAATGTGGGAAACCATAGGATGACCCTAAAGAAGTCGCATGAGAAATTTTGTCGAGGATGAGGAAAAAGTAGTGCATGTTGAGGATAAGTCTAAGCGAGCGAGTAACGTGTTTCGAAAGTTAGCGAGTAGCCTTCGACAGGATCGAGACGGATAGAAAGTTATGATCGATCGAATGAGCGCGTAAGTAGACTTGGTTGGTCGATGATCGAATGGATGTTGAGGAACGTGCTTAGCATAGTGACGCGGTAAGGCGATTGCAAGAATTCTGCAATACGCGAGAGCAACGAATAGTAGAATGATCCTAAGAGTTGTGTCATAGATCAGCTTGAGTAACGGTTGGACTATGTGTGTTGAGCGCACGATCTATGTTACGAAACGAATTAGACGGGATTGATTCAAAATTGAGTAAAAGATTCATACTCGGTCGAGAATAGGAGATGGGCGTATCGTAAGAGACCTTGGGTCGGAAAGATTATTGCCTTTGAGCATCGTAGACTCAAGTTGACCTCTTGTGTCGGTAGAGATTAAGTATGATGTCTGGATAAGTTACCTAGAGGGGGTATCCCAGATGCGATGCGTATATGGTTTGAGAACGTGGATCGTGTTAGAATAGTTGAGTGCGATGCATAGTACGGATTATTGGCAAGAAAACTTAGACATGTGGACTTAGTCCATGTCGTTAAGGCCAAATGTTATGAATGATTGGATGAAAGACTTGAGTTATGCGAGAAATAGTAAACGATTGGGCGAGTAGGCATTGTGGAGAATTGTTGCGATCGGATGCACAATGACTCGATGCAATACGAGTGTTAGATGGTCGACGAGAAACTTATGAGATCGAAGTTACGGGTTTGAATCAATTTATGTGAAGAGATGTTTAGAAGAGGATCGCATGTTATGGGATGATGCATACGAAAAGTATTTTTGAGAATAGGCGCTAAGATTCGACTAAGTCGAGTACGGACTGATTGGTGCTTGAGATTTAAGTTGAGCTTGTTAGTTGTCCCGATATCCTACAACTGAGCTTGGCTGAAATGCATATATTGGTGGGACGCCTAAAATATGTGTATTATCCAGACTAAGTTGTATGATTCCAACGATAGTAGCGAGACACTTGGGTTTAAGTGTTGGTTTCGGTTCGAGGACGAACCTGATTTTGAGTGGTATATTATGTAATGTCCCGCTCCGCATGGTGCATTATGATGAGTTGTTGACTCGAAGAGTTGCGTTGACCCGATGAGGTATCGATGCGAATCGATGCAAGCGTTACGTTGGCCAAAGGTAAGCTTTGAGTCGGTTGGAATCTATGAATCGAATCGATGCAAAGGATAAGTCCCATTTTGTCACGCCCCAGAACCAGAATACTGGAGAGCGGGGGCAGACATAGCCAGCTACGTATATTGAAATGGAAACCACCTCGATATACGGTCACGGCTGTCTAGATATGTGAGGGTTTTTTACAAGCCAACAGTCTCTTATGGTCATGAACAAGCCTAGTGTCTCAATCACCACAAGTAAGTAAAGTCGCAAGATGTATGATCATTAAATATACAATAATAAGGCGTCCCAAATATTACATATTCAGCTGATCATGAAGCTAGTCGTTACAAAATGTTAGGACTAGCAAGAGTTTAGTCATACATGATCAACCCTAGGATTTGTCAATCATGTTTACAGCCCGTAGGAAGACAGTAAGTAAAAGTGCATCGAGCTAACAGGTGCTCGTCGGCTAAACGCCTCAAAAGAATAATTTTTACAATAGAGTGAGCGAAACAAAATAGAAAACCAACTCTTGGCCCGGATTTCGTCTAGTGTTCACCATTGGGCTGGAAGCTTGGTAGATCCTCGGGAGCTGCTCCGAAATCTGGCCACACAAAACCAGCTGGGTCAACCCCAGAAAGAGCAAGTGCCACAAGGGGGCCACGAAATAAGAACAAAAGCCAGCAATTAGCACAGAAAATCTAATATTAAAACTAAAAATAATGAAAACATGCAGGGTGATATACGACGAGATAACCATGGAACTATTCCGATAGCCAGGTTACAACCCGTAAACCAAACAAGGACCGGGGTTGTAACCCTTCATCTGAACAGAGCTTGGTTTCCCACCATTTATCGACAAGAATAATGTAAGTAATCAAGACAGGAAGCAATCTTGCATGGGATCAAGAGATGACTAGACTGGTTATACCTCATTCAATCAATCACGGCCAAGCATATACTACGGCTTACTACTTTAACTAACTAGGGTTATCACAGGCCTAATTACTAACAAG
Organism: Iris pallida; assembly: GCA_029216955.1. Classification (NCBI taxonomy): domain Eukaryota; kingdom Viridiplantae; phylum Streptophyta; class Magnoliopsida; order Asparagales; family Iridaceae; genus Iris; species Iris pallida. The sequence goes on along the minus strand of JANAVB010027999.1, from coordinate 19,946,959 downwards.
ATGCAGTGAGATTGTTCCACAGCCACAAGCCCTGCAGACCATCCAGGTTACCCAGGACGAAAATTAGGGGTTGAATTCAGGTGGGTACATCGCCCGGGAGACAAATGTACCCTTAGGTGACTTAGAGGGTGCAATACTCGACGGTGCGCTGGAAATGTGCCCTACTCGACGGCAGGCTACAGATCCCAAGAGCGCCCAGGTAACGGGATCGCCTGTAGCTGTGTCATCTCTTCATGACTACTGTGTTATTCTAGTTATTAACCTTAATCCATTTAGTAGGTACTCCTGACCGTGGTACTCAGGAGTCCCATCCTAGACATGATGCAAGACTGGACAAGTGGATTAATAAGCAAGCAAGAAGAACCACCCACGGTGTCAAGGCAGGGCAAGTTAAGTTATCAAGTCAAGTCAAGTCAGGAGTGCACCGCCACGGGCCACTATCAAGTTATCAAGATAAATCATGTCAGGGTACTTGTCATACCAAGCCAGGTACAATAGTCATTCCAAACATATTAAGTAAAATCAGTTCATGACAAAAGACGTAAGCATATAAAATGGGCGTAAAATATCTAATAAAATACCAATATATAGGACTATAGAAGAGCCAAGATCAAGAAATAAACAATATTCATCATAGACAAGTAGGTTGTGCAAGGGGGTCAGGGGTTGGGCTGTGCAGGGTATGTAATGCGCAAGAGTTGCCTTGCGCATGGGTAGACTGCGCATGGGGTCAAGGGGCATAAGGAAAAAGGGGCACAGGGGATGTACTGCACAATGGGTCATTGCGCATGAACCAAGGGTACAGGGGCTGTCTTGCGCATGGGTTGGTTTGCGCAAGGGTAGGTTGCGCAGAGTATGGACTGCGCAATGGTCGAGTGCACAGGGGTTACCATGCGCATGGCTGGCTTGCGCATGGCTAGCTTTCGCCAGCACAATCCAGCGCAGCGCAAAGCACTGGCTGAGCCTATGCGCAATCGGCCATGCGCTAAAGAGCACAGGCCGGGGTGCGCAAACGGTCAAGTGTTAAAGAGCACTGGCCGAGAGCCTACACCAAGGCTGAGATGAACTCCTCAAGAACACCAAAACTTTAAATCTTCATAACTTAGCCAAATCAAAACCAAATCTAGATTTTCAAAGTTCTATCTTGAGTAAAATCGAATTCTCTTCCACATGGAAGCATCAAAAACCTATAAAATCCAACTAAAATAGATCAAAACCATGTAAATCCGAAAATAACAAAAACTTAGATCTAGAACAATGGAGACTCCAAATCGCAAAATGCCAAGTTCTAATGTTGTTCTTCATGTCCTAATCTAGCTAATAGACAAATAACATTGGGTCCTTATGTGGTGGCAAGGTGCACTTGCCTATGGGTTGGGGAGTTGTGTGGAAGAAGGAAGAAGAAGTTGTAGGAAGTTAATGGAGTTATGGAGGAGAGAGAAAAGGTTGGTGGGTTTTAATGAGGGTGGTTGTGATGGAATGGAGGTGGAGAATAGGCTAAGGTGTTCTACTCATGATGAACCAAACCAAACCAAACCAACTCCACAAAATAAAACCAAGTCATGGTCCAAAACCCATTTACGAGAAACCAAATCCACAAGTCGAGAAAATAAAATACGTGCCAAAATCAATTACGAGTACAAATACGAAATACAGGAAATGGAGGTGACAACTCTACCCACCTTCAAAGAATTTCGTCCTCGAAATTTAATCAAGGAGTTAGAGATTGTCACGACAAGCTATACTAAGCACAGACAAGCTACACTAAGCAGTTCAATCATACAATCATACAATGCAAGCAAGGAAGGGAAAGCGTAAGGCATAAAAAAGACATTATACCTCACGAGTCAAACAAGTAGGGATATCGCGATCGGATGTCGTCCTCACACTCCCACATTGACTCACCTAGAGGGTGATGACCCCAAGCAACACGGACTAATTTAATAGTCTTGTTCTTGAGTATCTTTTCCCTCCGGTCCAATATAGACACGGGCTTCTCCTCATACGAAAGGTTGGTACCAACAACCAGTTCCGAATGGTCTAGGATATGGCTCGGGTCCGGGATATACCGTCGTAATTGGGATACATGGAATACATCATGTACCTCACTTAGCGACGGCAAAAGAGCGAGACGATAGGACACATCACCTACTCGCTCTAGAATATCGAACGGCCCTATATACCTAGGACTAAGCTTTCCCCGCACGCCAAAGTGAATGACGTCGCGGTTAGGCGAGATCCTCAGGAATACATGGTCGCCGACAGCAAATTCTAAGGGACGCCGATGAGTATCGGCCCAATGGCGCTGGCGGTCCTGGGCAATTCGGAGGTGATCTCTGACCTTCCTGACCACTTCAACCGTTTGGGAAATCAATTCGGGTTCGAGCATCTGCCTCTCCCCGATATCGTCCCATGCTAGCGGGATCTGCACTTCCTGCCATAAAGAGCCTCGAAGGGTGCCATCTGGATACTGGCCTGATAACTGTTGTTGTACGAGAATTCCACCAGGTGCAGATGATTCTCTCATGAACCACCGAAGTCAAGGGTGCAAGATCTCAACATATCTTCAAGAGTCTGGATCGTACGCTCTGACTGACCATCCGTCTGAGGGTGATAAGCTGAGCTGAACTGGAGGTGAGTCCCCAAACTCTTCTGCAAGCTGTGCCAAAAGTGTGATACGAATCTTGAATCCCTGTCCGAGGTGATGCTGACAGGCACACCGTGAAGTCTGACGATCTGCCTGAGATACATCTCTGCTAGCTGCACCGTCGACTGACCAACTCTGAATGGAAGAAAGTGTGCCACCTTGGTAAGTCTGTCCATAATTATCCAAATAGCATCTCTGCCGGCCAGAGATCTGGGTAATCCGGTCACAAAATCCATGGTTATATGTTCCCATTTCCATTCTGGGATCGGTAAGGGTTGAAGAAGTCCAGCGGGCCTCTGATGTTCAGCCTTAACCTGTTGGCAAACCAAACACCGAGAGACAAACCAGACTATCTCCCTCTTCATGCCATTCCACCAGAAATGCTGACGAATATCACGGTACATCTTCGTACCACCCGGATGAATAGAATATTGAGAACTGTGGGCTTCTGCCATGACTTCCTGTCTGATATCTCCACTGGGTACACAAAGACGAGTGCCGTGTCGAAGTGTACCGTCTTCATGGATACATAACTCTGGCCTTCTTCCTGCTTCACACTCTGCTCTGAGTCGCTGGATCTTGGAATCTGTTGACTGCGCCACCCGGATTCTTTCAACTATGCTGGACTGAACCTGTAGACTGGCCATCAATGCTACACTGGTTGGAAGAACCACTTCAATTCCTATCTTCTAAAGATCTGCCAATAATTCTGGTTGCGCCGTCAGAAGATAGACTCCGGCTCTCCTGCTCAATGCATCTGCTACAACGTTGGCCTTACCGGGATGATACTGCAAATCCACATCATAGTCCACTAGTAGCTCGAGCCATCTTCTCTGCCGCATATTAAGGTCCTTCTGGGTGAAAACATACTTCAGGCTCTTATGATCAGTAAAGATCTCCACTCTATCTCCGTACAAGTAGTGTCTCCACAACTTCAAAGCAAACACTACCGCCGCCAATTCCAAGTCGTGGGTCGGGTAATTCTTCTCATGATCACGAAGTTGACGTGACGCATAAGATATTACCTTCCTATGCTGCATCAAGACACACCCCAATCCTCTGCCTGAAGCGTCACAATAAACTGTGAATCCTCCTGTCCCATCTGGAAGGGTAAGAATGGGAGCCGTTATCAAACCTCGCTTCAACTTCTCAAATGATTCCTGGCACTCTGCTGTCCAAACAAACGGCACATCCTTGCGGGTCAACTGGGTCATCGGCGCTGAAATCCTGGCAAAATCTGAGACGAATCGCCGATAGTAACCGGCCAATCCAAGGAAGTTGCGAACCTCTGCCACTGAGCTGGGTATCGGCCATGACTCGATAGCAACAATCTTCTGGGGATCCACTTCCACTCCTCCTCGGGTAATGATGTGACCCAAGTATGAAATACGATCGAGCCAGAACTCGCATTTACTGAACTTGGCGTACAACTGATGTTCCCTAAGCGTCTGGAGGACGACTCTGAGATGCTGCTCATGCTCTACTTCACTCTTGCTGTAGACCAGGATGTCATCTAGGAACACGATCACAAACTGATCCAAGTAAGGCATGAAAATGCGATTCATGAGGTCCATGAATACGGCCGGCGCATTGGTCGCTCCAAAGGGGATAACAAGGAACTCCCAATGCCCATACCTTGATCTGAATGCTGTCTTTGGGATGTCCTGCTCTCTGACTCTGATCTGATGGTACCCTGACCGCAAGTCTATCTTCGAGAACACTGAAGCCCCTTTGAGTTGATCGAACAAGTCATCTATCCTCGAAAGAGGGTATCTGTTCTTGATTGTCACCGAATTTAAGGTACGATAATCAACACATAGCCTGGACGTACCATCCTTCTTTTTCACAAGAAGCATCGGGGCTCCCCAAGGCAATCCACTTGCACGGATGAATCCCTTGGTCCTCAGTTCTTCAATCATCTTGTATAAAATCTCCAACTCTGAAGGCGCCATCCTGTAGACTCGCTCTGATACTGGTACTATCTCAGGGATCAAGTCTATAGTGAACTCAATCTCCCGCTCCGGCGGCATCCCTGGAAGCTCCTCTGGAAAGACATCTGGAAACTCTTTAACTATTCGGGGTAACTGCACTGCTGCTACTGCCATCCGCAATGCTGGGGAAGACGGCTCCACTGCGCCTCTGGAAAATGAAAACTCTGGCTCGCCAGGGATACTAAAGACAACTCTGTCGATATGGCAGTCTATCCTAGCATACTGGTTCCTCAACCAATCTATGTCTAGGACTACATCATAGTCTGCCATAGGGAATTCGATAAATCTAGCGGAGAACTCCCTACCGCTAACTACGATCCGACACGAGGAAAACACTCGATCTACTCCCACAAGACCATTACCAGTAAGTATATTGAGCCTCACTGATAATGACTCGGGCTCCAATCCTATCCGTGTCGCGAATCGTGCAGACATGAATGAATGCGATGCACCATAATCAAATAATACCGAAGCTGGAGAGGAGTTGACGAGAATAGTACCTGCCACAACCTCACCTGGTGTAACTTCTTCTTCCATAGCCATCATCATGGCCTGACCTTGTCCTCTAGCTGCTGGTCCCCTCTGCTGGAAACCTCGCTGCCTATTCTTCGCTGCCTATTCTGGATCTGAGCTTGGGCTTGCGCATACTGCTGGGGGTATTGTTGCTGGAATGCCTGGGACTGAGGCGGCAAGGGCCTCGGAGACTGATACTGCTGCTGCTGAACTGGTGCTGGGGCCGGTCCTCTCACCGAAGAGCTAGAAGGGTTGGATGCTGATGAACCACCCCTATTCGGGCAAGCCCCTATCCTATGATCTGCTGCTCCACAAGCCAGGCACAATCCCTGCGCCCTGCGACAATCTGCCACCACATGCCCTGGCTTCCCGCAATGAGAACATCCCACCACGGAAGTCTGCTTCTGCTGCTGCGGGTACGTCGGGGTCGAATGCTGAATCGACGTTACTGAGGCTGCCCGCCTCGGAGTTCCAATGGTCAATTTCCTAGCTGCCGGGGCTGGAGCTGATGATTGGTGCATCTGACTGTGGGACCGCTTCCTACCTCCGGTCCTATCCACGATCCGTTGGGAGGTGTACTCATGCCTCCTAGCCGCCCTCAATACTGTATCGAACGTCTGGTGCTCGAACTGCTCAACCGCCAACAAGATCTCCAAATACAGTCCCTGCTGGAACCGCTGGGCCCTATCAAACTCGGTCGCCACCAAGGTGGGGGCGAACCTACTGAGTCTAGAGAACTCAGATGCATAACCATCGACCGTCCTGCCTCCTTGCTTCAAGTTGGAAAATCTGGTCTGTAGGTCGTACCGAGCCACAGAATCAAAGTACTTCGTCTGGAACCTCTCCCTAAACACTGCCCAAGCAATGGGTGCCACTAGTCCCATGGCATGTGCTACCCACCAACTGTGAGCCAAGTCCAGCAACTGTAGGCGTACCACTGCCACCTTCTCGTTCTCGGGTGTCCTAGCTGCTTCCAGAATCACCTCGGTATCCTGAAGCCATGCATCCGCGACAACCGCATCCTCGGTGCCGTCGAAGAAAGGAGGGTTCAATCGCTTGAAGCTGTTCGCCGCCTGGTTCCCTGGATGTCCGCCTCGGGTCAAAGCATCTTAAACTGTCTGGTGCAGGGCGTCGCTTCGACGATCCTGGGAAGCTATCAAAGTTCTGATGAGGCCTACTAAGGTACCATCATCTGGCTCTGCGGGCTGGACGGGCCGAACTGGTGACTCTCCCCCAGTAGGCACAACTTTGGAGGCTACCCCGGAATGCTGGGCTTGATCTCCGGGTTGCTGCTGATCCACGGGACGTGCTCCATCTCGTCGATCGGTACGACCAGGTACAGTGCTGCTGAAGAAGACGACACAGGGAACAATAAGGAAAGGACCAGGACAGATCAATGATATAAGCACAGGATCAGGGCAAGAGTCCGGGGATTCAGAAGATACGAACAGAGATCAAGGACGAGTACTGATTGAGACATCTATCTGGTAAACCCCCACATATCTTGATTTACAAGACCTGTATGGGCCACCACTTAAACCATGTCACGTCCCAGAACCAGAATACTGGAGAGCGGGGGCAGACATAGCCAGCTACATATATTGAAATAGAAACTACCTCGATATACGGTCACGGCTGTCTAGATATATGAGGGTTTTCTACAAGCCAACAGTCTCTTATGGTCATGAACAAGCCTAGTGTCTCAATCACCACAAGTAAGTAAAGTCGCAAGATGTATGATCATTAAATATACAATAATAAGGCGTCCCAAATATTACATATTCAGCTGATCATGAAGCTAGTCGTTACAAAATGTTAGGACTAGCAAGAGTTTAGTCATACATGATCAACCCTAGGATTTGTCAATCATGTTTACAGCCCGTAGGCAGACAGTAAGTAAAAGTGCATCGAGCTAACAGGTGCTCGTCGGCTAAACGCCTCAAAAGAATAATTTTTACAATAGAGTGAGCGAAACAAAATAGAAAACCCACTCTTGGCCCGAATTCCGTCTAGTGTTCACCATTGGGCTGGAAGCTTGGTAGATCCTCAGGAGCTGCTCCGAAATCTGGCCACACAAAACCAGCTGGATCAACCTCAGAAAGAGCAAGTATCACAAGGGGGCCACGAAATAAGAACAAAAGCCAGCAATCAGCACAAAAAATCTAATATTAAAACTAAAAATAATGAAAACATGCAGGGTGATATACGACGAGATAACCATGGAACTATTCCGATAGCCAGGTTACAACCCGTAAACCAAACAAGGATCGAGGTTGTAACCCTTCATCTGAACAGAGCTTGGTTTTCCACCATTTATCTGCAAGAATAATGTAAGTAATCAAGACAGAAAGCAATCTTGCATGGGATCAAGACATGACTAGACTGGTTATACCTCATTCAATCAATCACGGCCAAGCATATACTACGGCTTACTACTTTAACTAACTAGGGTTATCACAGGCCTAATTACTAACAAGATGCAGTGAGATTGTTCCACAGCCACAAGCCCTGCAGACCATCCAGGTTACCCAGGACGAAAATTAGGGGTTGAATTCAGGTGGGTACATCGCCTGGAAGACAAATGTACCCTTAGGTGACTTAGAGGGTGCAACACTCGACGGTGCGCTGGAAATGTGCCCTACTCGACGGCAGGCTACAGATCCCAAGAGCGCCCAGGTAACGAGATCGCCTGTAGCTGTGTCATCTCTTCATGACTACTGTGTTATTCTAGTTATTAACCTTAATCCATTTAGTAGGTACTCCTGACCGTGGTACTCAGGAGTCCCATCCTAGACATGATGCAAGACTGGACAAGTGGATTAACAAGCAAGCAAGAAGAACCACCCACGGTGTCAAGGCAGGGCAAGTTAAGTTATCAAGTCAAGTCAAGTCAGGAGTGCGCCGCCACGGGCCACTATCAAGTTATCAAGATAAATCATGTCAGGGTACTTGTCATACCAAGCCAGGTACAATAGTCATTCCAAACATATTAAGTAAAATCAGTTCATGACAAAAGGCGTAAGCATATAAAATGGGCGTAAAATATCTAATAAAATACCAATATATAGGACTATAGAAGAGCCAAGATCAAGAAATAAACAATATTCATCATATACAAGTAGGTTGTGCAAGGGGGTCAGGGGTTGGGCTGCGCAGGGTATGTACTGCGCAAGGAAGAGCTGCGCAAGAGTTGCCTTGCGCATGGGTAGACTGCGCATGGGGTCTAGGGGCATAGGGAAAAAAGGGGCACAGGGGATGTACTGCACAATGGGTCATTGTGCATGGACCAAGGGTACAGGGGCTGCCTTGTGCATGGGTTGGTTTACGCAAGGGTAGGTTGCGCAGAGTATGGACTGCGCAATGGTCGAGTGCGCAGGGGTTACCTTGCGCATCGCTGGCTTGCGCATGGCTAGCTTGCGCCAGCGCAATCCAGCACAGCACAAAGCACTGGCTGAGCCTATGCGCAATCGGCCATGCGCCAAAGAGCACAGGCCGGGGTGCGCAAACGGTCAAGTGTTAAAGAGCACTGGACGAGAGCCTACACCGAGGCTGAGATGAACTCCTCAAGAACACCAAAACTTCAAATCTTCATAACTTAGCCCAATCAAAACCAAATCTAGATTTTCAAAGTTCTATCTTGAGTAAAATCGAATTCTCTTCCACATGGAAGCATCAAAAATCCATAAAATCCAACTAAAATAGATCAAAACCATGTAAATCCAAAAATAACAAAAACTTAGATCTAGAATAATGGAGACTCCAAATCGCAAAATGCCAAGTTCTAATGTTGTTCTCCATGTCCTAATCTAGCTAATGGACAAATAAAATTAGGTCCTTATGTGGTGGCAAGGTGCACTTGCCTATGGGTTGGAGAGTTGTGTGGAAGAAGGAAGAAGAAGTTGTAGGAAATTAATGGAGTTATGGAGGAGAGAGAAAAGGTTGGTGGGTTTTAATGAGGGTGGTTGTGATGGAATGGAGGTGGAGAATGGGCTAAGGTATTCTACTCATGATGAACCAAACCAAACAAAACCAACTCCACAAAATAAAACCAAGTCATGGTCCAAAACCCATTTACGAGAAACCAAATCCACAAGTCGAGAAAATAAAATACGTGCCAAAATCAATTACGAGTACAAATACGAAATACAGGAAATAGGGGTGACACATTTGGGCAAGTGCTGATTTTAGTTGATCTGGTGTGCATGCTATGCTTTTACGCTGGACGATAAGAGATCGACATTTTGCCTTATGCAGTGAAGTGTCCGCAAAACCAAATCGTGGCCTTGCAACGAATTGTGGCATGGGCATGATAGGCTAAATCAATCGAGTAGTTCAAAAGAATGGCTAAGTCCGGGAGTTAGCTATGCGATCGAGTTATGGAAGCGAGCCGCTTCAACTCAGCGAAACGACAAGGCGTATCGACTTAAGGTGGGCGGGTTCTTGACTCTCTCTCCCTATTCATTCACGTCTAATTAAATATGTTATGGTATGCGTAAGATGTTATCGAGTTAGCGAGCGTGGCTCGGTGACGAAAGGTCCAAGTATGTGTCGAACACTAAGATAGAACATTGAACAATCGAACAATTGAAGCGACGTGCATCAAGTGTACGAGTCGCGGTAGGGCAATGATCATAGAACATTGAAAGACGATATTGAGATGTGCATCATGTGCACGGCTTCGAGAACATTGAATACTAGGCGTAGAACATGGATTACGGTGCTGAGCGTGCCCTCGTGCACTTATGCTATGAAAAGATTAAGTATCTACGGAACTAGGCTATGAGAATGACTTACGAATGGTACGCGTTGAATACGAGTATGAGATGACTAAGCCGTTGGGCATCGTGCATCAATATGGATGTGTTGGGGCATAACGCCGACGGAGCTCCCCATATGGATGGTGGATTATGTTTATGAGACACGAATATATTTATGGCACGGAAAACCGTTTATGGAACGAGACTATGTTTATGCAATGAAGGATTGGTTGGTACGGTATGACTTGTATGCTATGGCGCGTATTGCATGGTCAATGGACTCGGATGGCCCGTGCACGGGTGCGGCTTCCCTCGAACGGTTATGCCGGGGCGCCGAGACCGTTCGGCCTAGGAGGGAATTATGTGTGGTATTTATGGTGCACAACATTCAGACGGATTGCGACCATCCAGTGCTGTGATAAGCTATGATATCCGTAAGTTTGGGATCCTTCGGATACTGGGCTAGCAACCCATATCGATGTGATTGTAGGCTTACACATAAGAGATGCCAAGTCTATTACGGTGCGAAATACCGTGACCTTCATATAGTTAGGGCCGGTGGGATGAGATGAGAGCTGGGTGCAGGCGCAAGGCCTGCCATCCATTATGCATATGTTTATGTTTATGATTGGTCGATTACACGAATCGTATGTTTGCTTATGTTAAGTTCTAACCACTGCAGGCTAAGAAAAATGGGACGGGAGGTGCACGATCACTATGTTTATGTTCCTATTATGCCTAACTGTATCTGCTGCAGGAACACGGGATATGGGACACATTTATGATAAGTTGTTATATATGAAGATTGCGATGAACCGATCCTAAGGCTAAATAGAAAGATCACAAATTAAGATGCATGATCACTAAATGATTAAGTGTTTGGTTTGGGTGCGAGCGGGTCTTGATCAGTGCGAAGCTAGGACGAAAGTACTAATCCCCTACTAGTTTATGTGCAGGCTCAGGTAATGATCGGCTTGGGGCGGGGCTTGGCTTGGACGTACCGAGGCATGGAGTCCTTGGCGTTTAAGAGGAGCTACCGCATATGCGTTCGGACTTGCGACATGGAGATGTTCGGCCGAAGACTACTTGGTGGCTATAAAGGGGCATAATGTATGGAATAATGTAATCCTTTGTGAGCTAGAGAGATCATGAGCGTTGTAGCCAATTGGCATATTATGTTGGGCTATTCAGAGCCTTGTAACCTTCAGTTCATTATCAATAAAAGAGATTCTTGTTGTATACTCTATTTTCCTTCCGCTGCTTATGTTATCAAATTAAGATAGTTCTATGTGAACCTGTTATCTTGCCTTGCAGGAGTGCAACTCCAGGCTTGTGCGGCATCACGCCCCAGCGAGGACGATGATTCGGATAAAATCTAGCGAGGACGAGCGATTTCCCGGGTCGGGGCGTGACAATAGCGAGGGTAGCACACGCGCCTATGGGTAGGCAGGCGAGAACTTCAGCTTTTCACGTGGTGCCCCTAAACAGGGGTTGGTTTCGACCAAGCGCACACATCACTGGTGAGAAGGCCATAACCAACCGCCACATAGTAGATATGATGTTAGAGAGAATCTCGAAATGCTCCAAACTCATTCTTTGTCGTGACTAGTTACTTGGACACGTGGCACACGCCAGAGTCACACACGCGTCTAGGAGTCACTACCCTAGGTGGTGCATGGTATGTAGCGAGGGGGTAGAAGCAGATGCGCCTAGGGGGCTTAAGGCGATATACGCCTATTTACATTATTCTCGAGGGGAATGAACCTTGACTTCAGTGTTTGTCTCTTTGCACGAGAATCAAAGCATCGTATGATGTTCTCAAGAGAGCCATGCTCATTAAATACAGTCTCGAAAAGGAGCAACTGATAAACATATGCGGAGGCGTGATGGCTCAGGCGTGCCTATGGAAGTAAGGCATAGGGAGAGAATGTGCGCCCTTAAAGAGGCGCACGTAGTCAGGGGCGCAAGTGGTAGTACGCCTATTATCTTCATCGAGACGCGGGCAACTTCAGTAATGATGGCTTCTCAACTTCTATGTTGAGGCCATATTTTCTAGCACGGGAAACGAAGCGTTCCACTAGAGGCATCGGTAAGGCTGATGCTTTGGATGAGGCGCGAGTAGACGATTTGGGCGTGTATTAGAGGGGGCGTGATTGGCCCAGAGCATAGAGATAGTCTTCTTTCTAATGTCATGTTGCTTCTAGTTAAGCGTGCATAGCTCTTCGCCAGGCCTGATGCTAGCATCATACTTTGATCATGTTGGAGGCGTGCGACCCATGCGCCTACAATGAATTGTCCTTGAGATTTTGCATTAAATTTTTGAGAAAATTTAGAGAATTTTAGGATTCAAGACAATAGCCTAAGGTTCCAACACCAAACCATACCTATTTATCCTTTCATTTCCACCCTAGTTGATCAATGTTCTTATCAAAGAATCCTTCCATTCTTTTCATCTATTTTACTTTCTTATTACAAATTTACTTACCGTTTCAATAATCAACAACCAAGTTCGTCTATTCTAGTAGTCCTTAAATTCGAGGACGAATTTATTTCTAACGTGGGTAGATTTGTAACTCCTCTTCCAGATTTTTTTTTTAAATTTGTTTATTTATTTATTCTAATTTTTTTTGTTTTTGAAATAAATCCTCTTCCAACGTATAAACGTTATTTTGTTGTTACTTTTGTATTTCAAAACTATTTTAAAGTTATGGTTTGAAAAATACTATTTTGGTTTTAATAAAATATTTATTCTTGAAATCTATTTGTAGCACAAAAGATTTTAGTTTTTGGACTTTCTAAATATGAACTTCGAATGTGGGTTAAATATTTTCTACCAATAAAAATATTAGTCAAAAGTATTTTTTAAATATAAATAAAAATTTGGATAAATAAATATGTTTTTAAAATCATTCGATGATATCGAATATTATTACAATGGTAGTTGATTATTGATTTAATTAAAAAATATATGATTTAATTTATTTTAATAAATAATCATGTGAATATATTTTAAAAGATCTTGTTAGTACCAAATATTTTTAGCTTTACCTTGATAATACTAGATATATGTTTTTATTATTAGCATAACCCATTATTGGATTAAAGATTGCCATGTATATGATTTAAATTAAATTGATATTATCGAATATAGATTTTAAATATTATTTATACGATAGTGATTAGATTAGATTGGTTTTAAATATTTATTTTGATTTAAATTAAGGGGAATGACTTATCTATTAGGACTTATAGTCCTTATCCACTAGGAATTTAACCTCCTATATAAGGGGAGCACCTCTCTACCTTTTCTCACAACCTAGCAAATTCCAGGCCACAAACACCGCAAGCCATCATCCATCAATCCCACCATACGTGCGTGTGTGTGTCCATATCTTTTTCTTCCACTACTTATATTATTACATCCACATTATCGGCGTGTCCGACAAATCCGGACACGACATCAATTCTACCAAAGCCTTCCGGGTCCAGTGTCACGCAAGACATGACACGACACAAATCCTAATCCAAACGTCTGCCCTGACTTCACCCCTCCGTCGTATCCATCCATCCCAGCCCCGAGCCTCGCCCAGCCACCAAATTTCTCAATCCTCTGCTGCTTCTTCCTCCAAGGATAGCCGCAACCGCCGAGATCCACCCCCAACTCCACCAACTACAACAACAACCTCGCCAGAGCCCCATTCAACCCAACCATGCGGTCTACTCCACCACACCATCCACTGTCACCCCAAACTGTCACCTGCTGACTCCTGCCTCCTTCGCTGTCACTACCACCACCATCAACATAGCGACCACTCCCCGCTCCATGTTCCCCGACTACCCCTCATCACCACTGTCACGACCCGCTCCCGAATAATCGGATATGAGTCGGACACGTCTAGCCTTTGTTATTAGAATAACAAAGTAAGTTGTACCATTCTAGGGAAACTAACCAGATATCAAGACAAGAATGAAACACAGCATCTATAAAATGTATCCCAAAGTAAAGTACAATATCTGAATTATTATATTCAACAAATGAAAGAAGTCTGCTAGTCTCAAAACATGGAAAATAATAGGAAACACTAAAAGAAGCACTAGGCTTCTGCAGCCTCTAGGTCACAAGCAGCTCCAGCTGGCTCAGCAGGAAAAGCAATATCCTAACCATAGTAAGTGTCGCACAAGGCCTCCATCTCACCTGCAACATATCCTATTCAGGAGCGGAGCAAGTACAATTCTAGGTAATGAACAAGACATTATAATATGAAAGTACGAGAAAACATGGAAAGTACAGGAAAGAACAGGTGAATAAGTACATGAAAGAAACAGTGTAAAGTACATGAAAGAACATGGTATGTAAGAACATGAAAGAACATGATATGTAAGCACCTGAAAGAACATGATATCATGGAATCACAGGAAATAAGTACAAGGTATATCTTCTGAACATGTGTGTACTATATTTGAAATATAACTAAATATGTGACCGGCTAGGGTAAGCACATGAAAGCACATGAATGGACGGCTTAGGACCCGCGTGCACAATGCGAGGTCTAAGCTAAACACACCTGAGTTGTTTCTTGGGATTGGTCACATAGATGGTATATTTTCCCACCCCAGATACAAGTAATAAGAACAAGGGAACATGAGCACCAGAAAGTACATGACGTCTTGCAATGTGTCAATCAAGAAAATACAGGATAAAATGAAATGCACAAGACCGTAGAGTGTACTTGCCTTGCTCCAGAAAAGTACAAGTAACCAAAGAAACTGGGTGTCCTCCTGTAATTAATGATTTATAATATAATTAGACTATGAACAAGATATTAACTAATCATATTTATAAACAATAACCTTTCTCTACAAATACTTCTTCCTAAACTAAGGTATTTCTACTAAAACAATGAGATGTATAGCTAGGGAAAATTTATAAACTCTAGAGATCACCCTACTGGTTGACTCCAAAACCAAGATTACTTATAACTAATAGGGTTTCTAGGTGTTGGTATCACCCAATCCTAATCAATCTCTCAATGGCAAGCTAAATGACTGGATTACTAATATGAGTAACCTCCTCACTAGTCATTTCAACTTGATGTGCTAATATACTCTAAATAGTCTAATGGTACCTACAGTTGCAATTTGCAACATGAATTACAATGTTCTATTTGAAACAGAACACTTAAAATCACTCTAGAGTAGGATTGAACCTATACCAATCCTAAATCTAAAAGGTTGTATTATCTCACAGATAACTGAACAAGGGTTCAGTTCACTGTGCTAATACTCTAGAGTACAGTTTCATTTGTGAAACTGGTAATCCAACCAGTACAGTCCCGACTTCTCAAATACCAGCCTTGATTCCCATGTTCTATCTATAGTTCAACAAATCCTCCCTCATTCGATTTAGCCATTCCATTCTCAGGTGGAAGTTGATTCTAAAAAAAGTAGGACTGTCTTCAACAATCCTGAATTACTTCCAAGCTTTAGTCATTCTTGAAATTGGTCCCAACTTCTCAGGAAGCCACACTAATACAGCTAGTTATCTAGTCTCAGAATTACAGTTAGATTTGAACTTAAAATTAACCTGGAAATTCCCCAACCAATCTGAGGTAACTGACCCCTTCATTCAGATTCATCTTTGAACCACAAACAAAGATATGCAGTCCCAGGTTACAATTTTAGCTAGAACATTGATATGTATTAGGTTCAACAGAGTAAACTAGGACACATAATAAGTCCCAGTAATAGGACAGTGCTAAAGTTCCTTGTAAGAAGCTGTAGTTAAGAGTTTACTATAAATTCAAACTTAATTTAACAACCTAACCTCTCTTTCTAATCAGCCTCTTGTTTCACTAATCTGTCCCATGCACAGAATTAAAAGCATTGAACAAACTCACAGTCCAACCAGGTAACATCTGTATCCTATTTAAATTATAGAGGACCTGGTTTATTACATGGACTGCATTGACAGGAAAAAATATAATTCCTAGACTAAACTGAATAAAACTCATCATTTAGATAACTCAAATGCCAACTAAAACTAATTCGAAACACCTGGGATCACTATGAGAAGAATTTGATAAGTTTAGCCTTCCTGAAGGAACATGTATCTCAGGTTAAGGCAGGTAGCATCAGTCAACCACCCAAACCAATTGATAACTTCTAAAGGTTTAGTCCTAAGAACAAAACAGGACTTGGTAATATAATTGGAGGTGAACCAAAGTCCCTGCATATCCTGATAACTGGAACACTTAAAAGTGGTTCCTCAAACTCCAGTTTACACCTAAACCATATCCCAAGCACCCTGTCCTGCTCTGCTTTAGTGTATATCAATTTGGTAGACTGGTACAACCAGTCTCAACTGGGACACAGATACCATTAGGCTATTCATAACTAATCTTGAACTCCTCCCATTGGTAACCTTTCTGTTAACAGAATAATTCGAAATATCATATCATGAATCAATATCTAAACCATCTCTACTATCTAAATCAAGATTGACTCCAAATTTGCACCCATAACCAAACTGTTCGAACTCCCATAGCAATTAAGGTTCAAAGGATTTAGATTCTAAAACAAACAAAAATTTAGATCCCCTCATTCCCTGAGCAGGCCTCTAAAACCCATATCACAAATTCTCTATCCTACAATCCATCAAATCATTATCCTATTATACACATGCACCCAAAACTCAGATATGAACAGGTTTAGAATTTTAACTGTGAGTTGTCAGATCACTCAACACAGCCAGGAACTGGACTCAAACTCAACTATCAAACACATGATTTCAAACAAGCATTACTTATAACATTCCAGATCTAAAAATTATGAAGAGGGATCGGGAAGGAAATTCGAGGATAAACTTACCAGTGTCTTAAAACACGAGCTAGGATGATCAACAAAAAATGAGATCCACTCATTCTAGATCTCGATCTATCACCCAAAATAAACGAGAAGCCAAGTCAAAGAAGAGCACGACAGTAACATTGAATTAATTCAAACCTATACCTCTTTGATTGATCTCAGAAGCAATTTCCTGAACAGATCAAGAGCTTGAGGAGAAATCTTCAAGTTCAGCTACAAATTATATTGATGAGGGATTAAATCAAGGAGGATTGAACCAAGGATTCAATTAGATTGATAAAACTTAACTCACTCGATTGGAATTAGTCGATCCTCTCCTTGCTTCCTGCTGTTGTGTCCCACTCTTCGTGTCGTCCGTCATTCCAGGAAGAAGTTCGTAGAGGCATGGTGGTTCGCCATGGCTAATACAGAGCAAAGTTTCGAAAGGGAAGAAGGAAAGATTGAAGAAATGGAGATGGTTGTTGATCAAGGAGGATGGCTTAAATAGGCCAGGTAGCGTGAGGCTCAGGCTTCCAATTCGGCGAGAAAAATTCTTAGTTCCCTCTCTGACAGGTTGTTAGGAATGCCAGAGCACATGGCCGCTCTCCACGCCGTTAGAATTTCAAAAAAAATTTAATTGTTCATTGTGAGGGAAGAACAGGAATGAACTGTCCAGCCCTGTTCCTCTCTAATGGTCGATTGAACCACAGAGTGATTAAAAGAATTAGGCTAAAATTTGAAAGGCTGGATTAATAAACAGGTAATGGGCTGGATTAGTAAACAGGTAATGGGCTGGATTAGTAAAGAAGATTAATTTATAAAGAAGCCTAATGCTAACTTAAATGGAATACTTTTAAAAATACTCTTCATGAAACAAAATAATTCCAAAATTAATTAAAATACATTTAATTAATTTTTTTTTAAAACAAAAAAAAATTATGAAAGGTGGAGTTACAAATCTCTCCCCCTTGAAAACTTTTGCCCTCGAAATTCAGAAATAAATCCAATTTTGATTTACGAAACACCCCGAATTATTTATTGAAATTTGGAAATTCGACATACAAGAATACAATCAGGTAAACAATGTAGGGTAGCGCTCTCGCATCTCATCCTCGCGCTCCCATGTGGACTCTCCCGGAGAGTGGTGTCTCCACATGACGTGGATAAGAGAAATGGTCTGGTTCCGCAGTCGCTTCTCTCTCCGATCCAGGATCTCTACTGGCTGCTCCTCGTAGGTCAGTCTCGGGCCCACCTCTAGCTCAGAATAGTCTACCACATGGCTCGGGTCTGGAATGTAGCGTCGAAGATGAGATACGTGGAAGGCATCATGCACTCCCTCCAAGCTAGCTGGAAGCGCTAGTCGATATGCCACCTCGCCAATCCGTGCCGTCACGTCGAAAGGTCCGATGAATCTCGGGCTGAGCTTCCCGCCTCTGCCGAATCTGGTGACGTCCCTAGTCGGTGAGATCTTCAGGAATACTATGTCTCCAACCTCGAACTCAAGTGACCGTCTGCTGCTGTCTGCCCAGTGCTTCTGTCGATCCTGTGCAACTCTGATACGCTCCCTGATCAGTCTGACTTTCTCAGCTGAGTCTACCACCATCTCTGGCCCAAGCAACGCTCTCTCGCCAATGTCGTCCCAAGATAACGGCGTGCGATATCTTCGTCCATACAGCGCCTCGAACGGGGTCATCTCGATGCTAGCCTGATAACTGTTGTTATAGGCAAACTCCACAAGATGTAAATGATCCTCCTACGAACCGCCGAAGTCGAGTGCACAAACCCGCAGCATGTCCTCCAGCGTCTGAATGGTCCTCTAGGACTGCCCGTCCGTCTGTGGATGATAGGCGGTGCTGAAGTTCAACTGTGACCCCAAGCTCTGCTGTAGACTCCTCTAGAAGTGTGATGTGAAATGGCTGTCTCGATCTGAAATGATGCTAACTGGCATCCCGTGAATCCTCACGATCTGACGCATGTAGAGGTCTGTAGGCTTCTCGATCGACAGCCCAACCTTGAACGGAATGAAATGGGCAGATTTCGTCAATCTGTCCACGATCACCCAAATAGCGTCCTTGCCACTGGGAGTACGCGGCAATCCAAAGACGAAGTCCACGGTAATGTGCTCCCATTTCCATTCCGGAATAGGTAAAGGCTAGAGTAATCCTACTGGTCTCTGGCGCTCCGCCTTGACTTGCTGGCATACAAGGCATCTGGAAACAAATCTGGCAACCTCTTTCTTCATCCTATACCACCAAACATACTCACGCAAATCCTTGTACATCTTGGTAGATCCAGGATGTATAGAATACTGCGACTGGTGGGCCTCCTGCATTACCTCCTCCCGCAAGTCCTTAGGCACATATAGCTGGCTCCCGTGCCTCAAGGATCCGTCCTCCATAATGGTGAAGTCGTCGAGCAGTCCTGCCTCCGTCTGAGCTCTAAGACATTGGAGTCCTATATCAAGAATCTGGGCCTCCTTAATCTTCTCTAACAATCCCGACTGTATCTGCATGTGCATCATCTGTCCTCCAAATCCTGGCAGAACAACCTCAATTCCAAGGCTGTCAAGATCCTCCAAGAGATGTCGGTCCATAGTAAGATATATAGCAATAGGATATCGACTGAGAGCATCTGCAACCACATTCGCCTTCCCAGGATGGTACTACAGACTGATGTCGAAATCCTTCATGAGTTCCAGTCATCTGTGCTGCCTCATATTCAGCTCCTTCTGAGTAAAGACATACTTCAGGCTTTTGTGGTCCGTAAAGATGTCCACTCTCTCTCCATACAGGTAATGCTTCCACAGTTTTAAGGCAAAAATGACTGCTGCAAGCTCCAAGTCATGTGTAGGATAATTTTTCTCATGGGGCCTCAACTGTCTAGAAGCATAAGCCATAACCTTCTTGTTCTGCTCCAGCACGCATCCCAAGCCTTTCTCTGAAGTATCGTTGTAGATGACGAATCCTCCCGATCATGATGGCAAAGCTAGAACTGGCACCGTCGTGAGTCTTCTCTTCAATTCTTCAAATGTTGTCTGGCAGGCGTCGCTCCAGATAAACTCCTCATCCTTCCGCGTAAGCTTCGTCATAGGCTCTGCTATCCTGGCGAAGTCCTTCACGAACTTCCTGTAGTATCCTGCTAGACCCAGGAAACTACGAATCTCTGCTACTGACTTGGGAGGTGCCCATGCTTCTACTGCTTCAATCTTCTTGGGATCTACAAAAATCCCCTCTCCAGTCACCACATGCCCTAGAAACTCCACTCTGTCCAAGAAAAACTCACATTTCGAGAGTTTCCCATACAGCTTCTCCTTTCGCAGAATCTCCAAAACAATTCGCAGGTAGAATGTCGTCAATAAAGACTACGACAAACTTATCCAAATACTTATGGAAAACCTTATTCATCAGGTTCATAAACACAGCCGGGGCATTGGTGAGTCCGAACGGCATCACCAAGAACTCATACTGGCCATATCGGGTGTTGAAGGCTGTCTTCGGAATATCCTGCTCCCGAACCTTCATCTGGTGATACCCCGACCGAAGATCAATCTTAGAAAAGACCTTCACTCCACTAAGCTGGTCAAACAGCTCATCAATCTGCGACAAAGGTTATCTATTCTTGATGGTGATATTATTGAGTGCACGGTAGTCAATGCACATCCTCACCGTTCCATCCTTCTTGGGCACAAAAAGTACCGGTGCTTCCCAGGATGAAGCACTGGACCGAATAAAACCCTTGCCCTCTAGCTCATCAATCTGCGCCTTCAACTCTGCAGCTTCCTTCGGGTTGATCTTGTAACAGTGCTGGGACTTCGGCGCTGATCCGGGCAATAGGTCGATGCTGAACTCCACATCTTGATCTGGCGGCAATCCTGGTAGCTCCTCAGGGAAGACGTCGTGAAACTCTACGATAAGTGGATGCGGCAACTCCTGGTCTTCTGCAATAGCTCCGAAGTAGACTTCCTCTGGCCTCTCTGCAACTCGTCTGCTGATCTCGAACGGTGGATCTCCTGGCGGGCTGAAGATCACCTTCCCTTCATGGCAGTCTATTATGGCAAACTGCTCGCTCATCCAGTCGATGCCGAGGACCACATCGAATCCAGGCAATGGCATCACTAGAAGTCGAGCCCTAATCTCTCTTCCAACAATAGTGATAGGGCATTCCACCATCTCACCTACTGGTACTAACCCTCCTCCTGTCATGATCTGACAGTTCCTCCTAGTGGGCTTGGGTGTGAAGTCGTGTCTATACAGAAACTCATATGATACAAAGCTATGTGTAGCTCCAGAATCAAACAATGCAATGGCAGGGAAAGAATATAAAAATATAGAACCTGTGATCACATCTGGCACTGCCTTGTCCTCCTCAACTGCAGCCATGACGTAAGCACGTCCCTGCTGTGCTCCTCCTCTCTGCTGCTGCTGGTGCTGTGCAAACCTCTGCTGCTGGGGTGGTAGAGCTCCTCCTCTCTGGTGTGCAGCAGGCAATGCTCTGGGTGGTGCAGCTGGTGGTCCTCCAGCTCCTCGAGGTCCTCCTGCTAGTCTGGCGGTAGCCTGAGCGCAGTCCCTCATCTGATGTACATCGAATCCACAGAAGAGGCAAAGTCCCAACCTCTTACGACACTTGTCGATATGGTGTCCGGGGCGATGACAAAAAGCAAAACTGGTCGCCAGATGCTGTCTCTGATGCTGATGCGTAGGAGCTCTGGCTGGACGGTAATGCTGCTGCTGGTGCGGCCTCGCCTGGATCTGAGTCTGAACCCTCTTCGCTGGTGTCTGGAGACTGCTGCTACCCACGTCCCGATCCCTCTTCAGTCTTGGGTCCGTCTCCTTTTCTACAGCCTGAGCAATCTTCAGAATGCTCGCATACGTCGTCGCCTGGCTGATCGCCACCGCGTGTCACTGCTCTCTGGTGAGACCCTTCTTGAATCTCCATGCTCTATCCTCTGGCTCTCTAATCAGGTTCTCAGCGAACCTGCTGAGTCTGGTAAACTCCGAAGTGTACTGCGCAACCGTCATCGTCCCCTGTTGCAGCGCCTTGAACTGCATCTTCAGCTCATCTTGCTCCACCTCTGGAAAAAATTTCTCCTTGAACAGTATTTTGAAAACTGTCCAAGACACTCGGGGCTCCGTCAACTGGGGGTCCTCCCGTTACCAAGCTCTGGCCAAGTCGAAGAGTCGCATGCTAGCCACTGACACCTTCTGGTCCTCTGGAATGTTCGCCATGTTCAAGGTCCTCTCTGCATTCTCCAGCTATTCATCTGTATAGATGATCCCCTCGTCGCCCCAGAAGCCCATCGGGCAGAGGTTCTGGTACTTCTTGGCTGTCCTTGGTCTCGGTCCTCGCGGTGCTAGAGGTGCTACTGGTGCTGGTGCTGGTGCTGCCGGCTCTCTGGTCCTAAGCGCGTCGACGACAGTTGCTCTGAAATGCGCTGCCTGATGGTTCTGGGCCTCCAGAAAACGCTGAAACATCTCCATCACCTGGGTGCCGTCAAATGTCATCGTCGGAGGCAGCAACGGAAAAATAGGAGGCGCTGACGGAAGCTGATCTGCCGGAACGTCGAGTGCGGGCTGCTCCGTGCTGCCTGTAATTCCTGAACCGCCTGCAACTCCAGGCTGATCTGCGGTCTTCCTCGTAGTAACCATCTGCATAAAAAGAAAACCTCGTTGAATGACAAACCCAAAAACCTAACAAACAATGTTTTATAATAATAAAGTACCTGACAATCCTGATAAACGTGATATACCCTTATTTCCCAATTTTCTTATGCTGTGATCAAGTTTCCCTAGTGTAATCAAGTCCTCCAATAGTACGCTAAGACCTAGGTACCATTAGGTTTGACCTGCATCGGCCACCACTAAAAATATGTCACGACCCGCTCTCGAATAACCGGATACAAGTCGGACACGCCCAGCCTTTGTTATTAGAATAACAAAGTAAGCTGTACCATTCTAGGAAAACTAACCAGATATCAAGACAAGAATGAAACACAGCATCTATAGAATGTATCCCAGAGTAAAGTACAATATATGAATTATTACATTCAACAAATGAAAGAAGTCTGCTAGTCTCAATACATGGAAAATAATAGAAAACACTAAAAGAAGCACTAGGCTTCTGCAGCCTCTAGGTCACAAGCAGCTCCAGCTGGCTCAGCAGGGAAAGCAATATCCTGACCATAGTAAGTGTCGCACAAGGCCTCCATCTCACCTACAACATATCCTATTCAGGAGCGGAGCAAGTACAATTCTAGGTAATGAACAAGACATCATGATATGAAAGTACGAGGAAACATAGAAAGTACAGGAAAGAACAGGTGAATAAGTACATGAAAGAAACAGTGTAAAGTACATGAAAGAACATGGTATGTAAGAACATGAAAGAACATGATATGTAAGCACCTGAAAGAACATGATATTATGGAATCACAGGAAATAAGTACAAGGTATATCTTCTGAACATGTGTGTACTATATTTGAAATATAACTAAATATGTGACCGGCTAGGGTAAGCACATAAAAGCACATGAAAGCACATGAAAGCACATGAATGGACGGCTTAGGACCCGCGTGCACGATGCGGGGTCTAAGCTAAACACACCTGAGTTGTTTCTTGGGATTGGTCACATAGATAGTATATTTTCCCACCCCAGATACAAGTAATAAGAACAAGGGAACATGAGCACCAGAAAGTACATGACGTGTTGCAATGTGTCAATCAAGAAAGTACAGGATAAAATGAAATGCACAAGACCGTAGAGTGTACTTGCCTTGCTCCAGGAAAGTACAAGTAACCAAAGAAACTGGGTGTCCTCCTGTAATTAATGATTTATAATATAATTAGACTATGAACAAGATATTAACTAATCATATTTATAAACAATAACCTTTCTCTACAAATACTTCTTCCTAAACTAAGGTATTTCTACTAAAACAATGAGATGTATAGCTAGGGAAAATTTATAAACTCTAGAGATCACCCTACTGGTTGACTCCAAAACCAAGATTACTTATAACTAATAGGGTTTCTAGGTGTTGGTATCACCCAATCCTAATCAATCTCTCAATGGCAAGCTAAATGACTGGATTACTAATATGAGTAACCTCCTCACTAGTCATTTCAACTTGATGTGCTAATATACTCTAAATAGTCTAATGGTACCTACAGTTGCAATTTGCAACATGAATTACAATGTTCTATTTGAAACAGAACACTTAAAATCACTCTAGAGTAGGATTGAACCTATACCAATCCTAAATCTAAAAGGTTGTATTATCTCACAGATAACTGAACAAGGGTTCAGTTCACTGTGCTAATACTCTAGAGTACAGTTTTATTTGTGAAACTGGTATTCCAACCAGTACAGTCCCGACTTCTCAAATACCAGCCTTGATTCCCATGTTCTATCTATAGTTCAACAAATCCTTCCTCATTCGATTTAGCCATTCCAATCTCAGGTGGAAGTTGATTCTAAAAAAAATAGGGCTGTCTTCAACAATCCGGAATTACTTCCAAGCTTTAGTCATTCTTGAAATTGGTCCCAACTTCTCAGGAAGCCACACTAATACAGCTAGTTATCTAGTCTCAGAATTACAGTTAGATTTGAACTCAAAATTAACCTGGAAATTCCCCAACCAATCTGAGGTAACTGACCCCTTCATTCAGATTCATCTTTGAACCACAAACAAAGATATGCAGTCCCAGGTTACAATTTTAGCTAGAACATTGATATGTATTAGGTTCAACAGAGTAAACTATGACACATAATAAGTCCCAGTAATAGGACAGTGCTAAAGTTCCTTGTAAGAAGCTGTAGTTAAGAGTTTACTATAAATTCAAACTTAATTTAACAACCTAACCTCTCTTTCTAATCAGCCTCTTATTTCACTAATCTGTCCCATACACAGAATTAAAAGCATTGAACAAACTCACTGTCCAACCAGGTAACATCTGTATCCTATTTAAATTATAGAGGACCTGGTTTATTACATGGACTGCATTGACAGGAAAAAATATAATTCCTAGACTAAACTGAATAAAACTCATCATTTAGATAACTCAAATGCCAACTAAAACTAATTCGAAACACCTGGGATCACTATGAGAGGAATTTGATAAGTTTAGCCTTCCTGAAGGAACATGTATCTCAGGTTAAGGCAGGTAGCATCAGTCAACCACCCAAACCAATTAATAACTTCTAAAGGTTTAGTCCTAAGAATAAAACAGGACCTGGTAATATAATTGGAGGTGAACCAAAGCCCTGCATATCCTGATAACTGGAACACTTAAAAGTAGTTCCTCAAACTCCAGTTTACACCTAAACCATATCCTAAGCACCCTGTCCTGCTCTGCTTTAGAGTATATCAATTTGGTAGACTGGTACAACCAGTCTCAACTGGGACACAGATACCATTAGGCTATTCATAACTAATCTTGAACTCCTCCCATTGGTAACCTTGCTGTTAACAGAATAATTCGAAATATCATATCATGAATCAATATCTAAACCATCTCTACTATCTAAATCAAGATTGACTCCAAATTTGCACCCATAACCAAACTGTTCGAACTCCCATAGCAATTAAGGTTCAAAGGATTTAGATTCTAAAACAAACAGAAATTTAGATCCCCTCATTCCCTGAGCAGGCCTCTAAAACCCATCTCACAAATTCTCTATCATACAATCCATCAAATCATTATCCTATTATACACATGCACCCAAAACTCAGATATGAACAGGTTTAGAATTTTACCTGTGAGTTGTCAGATCACTCAACACAGCCAGGAAATGGACTCAAACTCAACTGTCAAACACATGATTTCAAACAAGCATTACTTATAACATTCCAGATCTAAAAATTATGAAGAGGGACCAGGAAGGAAATTTGAGGATAAACTTACCAGTGTCTTAAAACACGAGCTAGGATGATCAACAAAAAATGAGATCCACTCATTCTAGATCTCGATCTATCACCCAAAATAAACGAGAAGCCAAGTCAAAGAAGAGCACGACAGTAACATTGAATCAATTCAAACCTATACCTCTTTGATTGATCTCAGAAGCAATTTCCTGAACAGGTCAAGAGCTTGAGGAGAAATCTCCAAGTTCAGCTACAAATTATATTGATGAGGGATTAGATCAAGGAGGATTGAACCAAGGATTCAATTAGACTGATAAAACTTAACTCACTCGATTGGAATAGTCGATCCTCTCCTTGCTTCCTGCTGTTGTGTCCCACTCTTCGTGTCATCCGTCAATCCAGGAAGAAGTTCGTAGAGGCATAGTGGTTCGCCATGGCTAATACAGAGCAAAGTTTCGAAAGGAAAGATTGAAGAAATGGAGATGGTTGTTGATCAAGGAGGATGGCTTAAATAGGCCAGGTAGCGTGAGGCTCAGGCTTCCAATTCGGCAGGAAAAATTCCTCGTTCCCTCTCTGACAGGTTGTTAGGAATGCCAGAGCACATGGCCGCTCTCCAGGCCGTTAGGATTTCAAAAAAAATTTAACTGTTCATTATGAGGGAAGAACAGGAATGAACTGTCCAGCCCTGTTCCTCTCTAATGGTCGATTGAACCACAGAGTGATTAAAAGAATTGGGCTAAAATTTGAAAGGCTGGATTAATAAACAGGTAATGGGCTGGATTAGTAAACAGGTAGTGGGCTGGATTAGTAAAGAAGATTAATTTATAAAGAAGCCTAATGCTAACTTAAATGGAATACTTTTAAAAATACTCTTTATGAAACAAAATAATTCCAAAATTAATTAAAATACATTTAATTAATTTTTTTTAAAACAAAAAAAATATGAAAGGTGGAGTTACAACCACTATCAATTTCAAAATCCTGACCACCACCGTAACCACTACTACCTACAGCCTTCCATGGCCAGAAACCCTCTACTCCGCTCGGCCGTACCGACTAACCTACATGACCGGAGTGCCGATGTCGAATCTTCACCGCCACTGTGCTCGAGGACCCCGTCGCCCTCTCGATTCACTCAGTCGAGTGTCGAGCAGGCGGCATGTCCAGCCCTGCGCTTCCCGCGTACTTCTTAATTAGTCCACGCCACCACGAAAAGCTGCCGTGGAAGTGCCAACGCCGTATGCAGCAGCATCTATTACCATCGGTGTCAGCTCGTGCGCCACCCGATCCCGCCTCTAGCCTCGAACTGCCTCACCGCCTGTGAGCGCCGCGGCCGATCGCCTCTGGAGCGCTGCTTCTCTGTCGAACGTTCCTCGAGGTGAGAGATCCTCCTCTCTCCGCTCTTCAGTTCAATCTCTCTCTCACTTCTTCACTTTCCTATATCTTTATGACTCTTTCTGTGGGGAAGAGTAATATTTATTTATTTTATTTTTTCTTTGTTTTAGTTGCATGGGCTTTAAAACCATGTGACTAGGCCAATTGATTAGAGTTGGGTGGGCTGGCAGTAAGAAAAGGGTACTACTGGGCCAAAGCCAGCCCTAATAATAGGGAGTATGTATTATATTATTATTGTTATGTTATTATATCTTTATTATTAATAGTATTATCATAGATATTATTGTAACTAGTTTTCTTATATATATATATATATATATATATATATATATATATATATATATATATATGTTTTCATAATAAATATATCATTTTGGTATTTAAATACTTTTAAAATAAAAGTATATTTTGGTCTTTGAATAAAAATAGAGGGTTACTGGATTTTCTTTTATGTTACTTATATAGGATTTATATAAATAAATTTCTAAGTATATTTTATATAAAAGTATATTTAGCAAATTGGGTTTAGCCTTACAGTTGAATTTCTACATTTTTAGTATTACTTATTTGAAATAGGCTGACTAGTAAAAATATAGTTTCAAGCGTCCTAGTATTTTCTAAAGTAGGTTATAAATATTTTTTATGGGCTTTTGCATTTCAAAATTATTAATTGGGCTCGGCCAGATATTATTAATAGAAATTTTATATATAATTATTGGAATAGCTTAATTGAATATTGGCTTCAGTGTGGATAGTAGATTAGTAGTATCGGGCTTTATATTTGTTATTTTTGTAATGGACTTTTAGATTTAAAAGTTTATGCCAATATATATTCCATTTGGGCCTTATCTAAAAATGTTATAAATATATTATTTTCCTAATAAATATATTATTTATTTCCTACTTTCTATATGTGTATAAGATTTGTTTGTTAAATAAAGTGTTATAAAATATGTTGTTGGCCCATTGGTCATGGTCAAACCTGATTTTAATAATTGATCAAACTCTGTCTCGATGTATGATGGATATCTACTCAGTTCAAGACCGAAGATATGTTTGCCAGTCAAAATTGTATTTCATTAAAGTAATATAATTTTTATTTTTATTGAGTCTAGGAATACTTTGTACACCAAGTCGTACTGGCAAATAGGCTATCCTAAATTATTTTTCAAAATTGACCTATCTTTTTAAAAATGACCTATGTTTTTGAAAAACATCTCTTTTACAAAAAGCTTCTGAAGGTTTTTCAAAAAGCCAAAAATTATTTTCACAAAATCAACCTGACCAAACCCTGACAGAACTCGGCCAGAGTTCGGCCATGGTGAACGTTATGTGAACGTTTGATTTTGAGCTTGGTCTCCCTTCAGTTGCGGTTGGTTATAAAGAGTTCTGTCCAAATTCTGTCCGAATTCTGTCAGAGTTCTGCCTTTGGAAAAACTATAAATAGAGAGGATTTATGTTCTTTCAAACACACCAATTCACTTTCATCTCTTCTCTTCTAAAGCTTACATTTCTTCCAAAGAGTTCTAAAAAGCTTCCATTTTTAAATCTCAAGTCAGTTACAATCCTCTAGTCAATTTGCCAGTACGGTGCGGTCTAGAAGATTTTAAAGAAATTGTAATCAGAGGCTCGATTGAAGAAAGACTCTTCAAAACTGAAGTTGGTCGAGTTATTCGTATCAAAGCTAGCGTCTGTAGAAGTTGCAAGGACTTCGTATGAAAACTTGCAGAATTTTCCAATAGTGGATTCAACTGGAATCTAGAGTTCTTTCGACTGGACTAGTCCTCACAAGAGGAAAACCAGTATAAATCTCTATGTTTACGTTTTCCTTCTGATCACTCTTTTTATTACAATTATTTACTTTGTGATTATTATTATTTCTGTGATATAACTGCTAACAAGTTTTAATTAGCAATATTCCGCTGCCTACTCTATTCAACCCCCCCCCCTCTAGAGTATTCTGCTTTACGATTTCATTCCTACAATTGGTATCGGAGCAGGTTATATAGGTAAAGCAAGGTATAATTGCAGCTATATTTAGTTATTTTTAAATTGTTATATAGATCACAGTATTACATATAGCAACTGTAAAATTCACAAGTGAAGGCCAAGCCACAAACAGACCTCCACAGTTTGACGGCACAAACTACAGTTATTGGAAAACACGTATGAGTTTCTTCTTAAAATCTCTTGATTTTGACTTATGGTCTGTAGTTATTGATGGCTACAAAAAGCCTCCTCGTATTAATGTTGCTGGAGTTTTAGTTGAAAAACCCCATGATAAATCTACGGAGGATGAAAAAAACAGCCAGTCTTGACGCACATGCTACTAACGCTTTATTTTGTGCTTTAGACAGAACTGAATTCAATACGGTGTCTACTTACACAACATCAAATGAAGTGTGAAAACTTCTCGAAGTAACCCACGAAGGAACAACACAAGTCAAGGAGTCAAGATCAGCAGACTTACTCAAGAGTACGAGGCGTTCAAAATGAAGCCAAGTGAATCAGTCACTGAGATGTTTACGAAATTCTTGGATATTGTAAATTTTTTATCTTCATTAGGCAAGGAATACAGTAACCATGAAAAGATTCGCAAACTTCTACAAGCTCTCACAAAGAACTGGATTCCAAAGGCTACAGCAATCATTGAAGGAAACGACCTCTCAACAATGTCTCTAGAAACACTCATGGGTAAGCTACTCACTCACGAGTTAGAACTTCAAGACTTTGAAGACGCTACACCAAAGGAGAAGTCAGAAAAGTCGATCGCTCTCAAGGCTCAACATAGAAGAACTGTCGAAGATGATTCTGACGACAGCGACTCTGACTCTGAAGATCAAGCTCTTCTGGTAAGAAAATTCAAGAAGTTCATGAGATTTAACAGGAGAATAAAAGATAGCAACAGCAACAACAACGAGGAAGATCCTATTTGCTACGGATGTAAGAAGAAAGGACATACGAAGAAAGATTGTCCAACAGTATCATCATCAACAAGAAAAAGCAGCAAATATGACAAAGGCTACCTGAAGAGATCTACATCAAGGAAGTAAGCCAACACAAGCATATGGCATGAAAGCGAAGCCAGCGATTCAGAAGATGAACAATCAGATGATGCTGCAAATGTATGCATGATAGCTTGCGATCAGGTAATCACTAATCCTCTGTTTAATCCTTATGATGATTTCACCTTTAAGCAACTAAAAGAAGCTTTCAGTGACCTGTTAAATGATTACAGAAAACTACGTAGTAAATATGAAACCTCTAAGAAGGTACTCAAAGAGTATAAAGGTGAGATAGGAAGACTTACCGACCAATTAGCTGATGTTAGAAATAATGACTCTTCTATTGAGTCTAGTGAGCTTTCATCTATTAAGCTATTGTTACACGAGACTATTAAGTTATCCGAAGAAAAAGACCAAACCATCATCCAGCTAAAGGAAGACCTATCTAAGGAAAGAAAGAGTCTCCAGTGTGCACAAGTCATAATAGAAACACTTATATCTGACTACATTAGATTATATGACACCTCCAAAAAGTTGAAAATTAGATTAGGAAAATAGCCTGAAGTTGCTGCTTCCTATTCTAACACGTGTCAATTACCGAATCATCGGAACACACCCAAACCAAACACAGTCTGACCAAACCATACCAAACCTATGCCCAAGAAGACTAATAGGCATGCATTCTTCTATACTAGAAAACCAAAACCTACCAATCATGCACCTCACACAACTTTCAACACTCAACATATAAAATGTCATTATTGTGGCCTCATTGGTCATATATCCTCTGCATATAGAATCAGAAAGTTAGTAGATTTAAATGTTTATGAATGGATACCAAAAACTAACCAGTCAGGACCCTACAAGAAATGGGTACCAAGAGTTTTATCTGTAAATTGTTTTGCAGGTGAAACGCCCTTCACATGCTAGGAGCAAATGGATCCTCGACAGCGGTTGCTCACTGCACATGACGGTGATGCTTTATTATTCGTAACACTGTCGAAGAAGAATAAAAAAGGATACGTCTCCTTCAGTAATAATTTAAGTGGGTACATAATCAGTATCGGTAACATTGGTAAGGCTCCCTATCCTATGATTAAAGATGTCTGTCTAGTTACCGAGTTAAAATATAATCTGCTCAGCATAATCTACTTAGCTGATCACGGTTATGGCATTAACTTCGTCAAAGACAAATGTACTATAGTTGATAGTTCAACTGGTAGTACTATCTTTGAAGGTATCAGGGAAGACAACATATTTGTTTTCTATTTGTTAGAAGATACTAACAAAGCAGGTAGATGTTTGATGACCAAAAGCATTGAGAGTCAACTATGGCATATGAGACTCGGTCATGCAAATATGGATATAATTTCAAAACTATCTACAAAGAAGTTGGTACGCGGCTTACCGGACATATCTTTCAAGAAGGATACGGTGTGTAGTGAATGTGAAAAGAACAAAGCTACCCGATCCACCTTTAAATCCAAGAACGCTGTAAGTACCACTAGACCTCTATAACTGTTGCATATGGACTTATTTGGACCAAGTAGAATTGCTAGTCTAGGTGGTAAGCTATATGCATTTGTCATTGTAGATAATTTTTCTAGATACACATGGGTATATTTTCTTGCACTCAAGAACGATACATTGTCAGAATTCGTCACCTTTTGCAAGAAAGTACAGAATAAAAAAGGTTTCATGATTACTCGCATTCGTAGTAATCATGGAAAAGGTTTTTAGATACAAAATTAATAGGGTTCTAATTCGACCTATATCGAAGAAGACTCCCTATGAATTATGGTTTGATAGAACACCCAATGTTTATTATTTCAAGATTTTTGGTTGTAAATGCTTTATTGTTAATACTAAAAATAATTTGAGTAAATTTGATAAAAAGGCCGATGAAGGTATATTTTTAGGTTATGCAGCAAAGAGCAAAGGAAACAGAGTCTTCAACAAGAGAACCATGATCATCGAAAAATCAATTAATGTCAAGTTCGATGAACTAAATCAACACTTAGACGATGACGACAATGAAGACGTAATCACACCAAGTACAGCTACTGAAAAACCTTCACAAAAAGATGCAGAACCTTCGAACAAAGAAGCCGGAACCAGCAATCCTGAGGATACGCCAAAAGTGATGAAATTCTTGGCAGATCATCCAAAGGACTTGGTAATTGGTGAGATTACCAAGGGTGTAAGTACTCGTTCCTCTAATAAAGATATAGCTTCTTGTGTTGCTTTTATTTCACAGCTTGAACCCAAAAATATTGAAGAAGCATGTAGTGATAATTTTTGGTTAGATGCTATACAAGAGAAATTAAACCAATTCGAATAGAATCAAGTTTGGAAACTCGTTCCCAAGCCCATTGATCATCCGATCATTGGCACCCGTTGGGTATTTTGAAACAAACTAAACGAGAATGGTTTAGTGTCTCGTAATAAGGCTCGACTCGTAGCTCAAGGATACAATCAAGAAGAAGGTATCGACTACGATTAGACTTATGCCCCAGTTGCGAGATTAGAATCCATTCGCATGTTATGTGCATTTGCATATTTTCATAATTTTAAGTTATTTTAAATGGATGTCAAAAGCACATTTTTGAATGGTTTTGTAAAAGAAGAAGTTTATGTAGCTCAACCTCCCAGTTTTACTGATTTCAAAAATTTTGATTATGTTTTCAAGTTGAAGAAAGCCTTATACGGTTTTAAACAAGCCTATCGTGCTTGGTACGATCGTCTAAGCTCTTTTTTACTTGACAACGGTTTTTCAAAGGGAAAGGTTGACACTACATTATTTATAAAATTTTTGAATAACAATATTCTTTTGATTCAAGTCTATATAGATGATATTATTTTTGGATCTACTGATGAATCTCTTTGTCAAGAATTTTCAAAGTGTATACAGAATGAGTTTGAGATGAGCATGATGGGAGAGCTGAAATTCTTTCTTGGACTGCAAATCAAACAAACCAACAATGGGACGTTCATAAATCAAGCAAAGTACACAAAGGATCTATTAAAGAAGTTCGATTTGGAAGCAGTCAAACCACTTAGCACTCCAATGGCGACTTCAACCAAGCTTGATATTGATGAACAAGGCAAACCCGTCAACATACGTAAGTATCGAGGTATGATCAGTAACTTACTATATTTAACTGCTAGTCAACCAGACATTATGTTTAGTGTTGCTTGTCTGCACGTTTTCAAGCCAATCGTAAGGAATCACATTTGTGCGTAGTTAAGCGTATCTTCCGATACCTTAAAGGCACTTCTTCTGTCGGCTTATGGTATCCCAAAACCACGTTATTTGACCTAACCGATTATTCTGATGCTGATTTTGCCGGATGCAAAGTAGATAGAAAAAGTACCAGCGGCACATGTCATTTCCTAGGAAAAGCTCTAGTCTCTTGGTTTAGCAAAAAGTAAAATTCTGTCACATTATCAACAACCGAGGCTGAGTATATCGCCGCAGGACATTGTTGTGCACAAATTTTGTGGATGAAGCAAACTTTAGAAGACTATGGATTGTATTTTACTCCATTTTCTGTGATAACACTAGTTATATTAATTTGACAAAGAATCCAGTATGTCACTCTCGTACTAAGCATATCGAGATTCGACATTACTTTCTTAGAGATCATCAACAAAATAGAGATATAGACCTTGTATACATAGATACACAGAATCAATTGGCTGACATACTCACAAAACCTCTAGCGGAAGATCGTTTTAATTATTTACGTTAAGAATTAAGAATTTTAGATATCAATAATATTAATTAATTTTGTTTTATTAATTAATCTATTCAATACTCAATAACTATTTTCGCGACAAGCCTAAAAAGAGTCTGTCTGTCACCACGGTCGAAGTGAAGCGGTATTTAAGAGTTACTCGGTGAACCTCCGTTAGCTGGGACAGTACTTCTACAGCTAATCTGAAACAGATACTGAGTAAAAAAAAATTAATTTATAAAATAATATTAATTATATTACTTAAAATTTAAAATTACTAAACTTTGAATTAAATATTTGAAATAAATTGATGAAAAAGATATGGCCCACAAAATTTTTTTTGCCAGGAGAACCCTTGGCAAATTCGGCCCGAGTTCGGTCCGAATTCGGCCAGAGTTCGGCTGGATGTATATATATTTCAGTCAGAACCCGAGTCCCCATCTTCTTCATCTCTTCTAAAACCACATCAACAGCAGCAGCAGTCGCCCGAAAACCCTAGTTCTTCTCCACCTCCTTCCTTCCATTCTACGTGGAGATCTTCGTCCAAAATTTGGATTCGTGCGGAGAATCATGTCCTCTACAGCATACTTGATTCTCAGAAGGTATAATTCATTCTCTCCTCCACTTTCAAATTATTAGGGTTTCTAGTTTTTGGAATAGAATGCCTAAGAGATTCAATCCTTTCAAGAGGAAGAAGACCCATGCCAGTGAAGAGGCGTCGCCTTCTGATCCGCATACGGATTTCCTCTTTTCTTCGGTCCAATCGGATGACGGTGCATCGGACGAGTTTTATTTCAAAACTTCCGACCAAGCATTACTTTGGTATGCCGACTTTATTATGCGTACTATATGTACAGGATCTCCGATCAAGTGGACTATATTTCTTGACCACCGTCCTTACTTTGAGGCATTAGGGTTACAATATTTTGCTACTTTACAATTTCCTATCGCCACTAATGCCATTAGACTGTTTTATTGTAACTTCGTGTTAGACACTTTTACCGCGAGAACTCGTGTTGGCGGGATAGATTATCGAGTTCAATGATGAATTGCTAGCGAAAATCCTTGGTCTTCCAAGCAAAGATGCCCCGTTCGATGATATCACTGACTTCGATTTCCCCGAGGGCATAACTCTCATTAGTTTCAAGAATGAGCTTTGTGCGCCCGCACGTGCTCGTCCTGGAAAGTTTAAGGCCAATAACTTGAACTTGTTTAACTACGAATTATATCGCATCATCTATTCCACTTTACTTCCAAAATTCACTTCCAAAGATGATGTTACTGCCCTAGAAATTTCTGCTTTATATCACATTCTTAAGGGGATTCCTTTTTCTGCCCCTAAGACTATCATTCAGATGATGGGTAGATGTCGCGGAAGAGGCCACAACCTCTCTTATGCGATGATCATCCCACGTATTTTTCAGCGATTTGATATTGACCTATCCACTTGTGCTCTGGACCCTGAGCCCAAGTTTCTCAAGCTTTCTCGTCGTAGCATTGCCACTACTCCTCCACCACCTGCACCTGCACCTGCACCTGCACCTACTGCACCTGCTCCTACTGCACCTGGTCCTCTTCAGTCTTACCCTGTGACCTTTGAAGGTATTCACCAGCATCTATCAGATCTGCAGACATTCTTCGTTGACACTTCCAGGAAATATGAGTTTCGTGACGTGACTCATTTCCAGGCTATTGCCAACTCCTTTGCCTATCTTCGATTTGTGCAGACGGGTCACTCTGCTAGCTCTCTTCCTAGAGATCCTTCTGTATCTGGCTACCACATTGATGACGAGGTGGTCCACTCTCTGTTTTAGCCAGGGAACGCTTACGATTGGTATCGTACTTCTGGTGCTACTCCACACACTTCTAGAGCTGGCACTTCTGGAGCTGGTCCATCTGGACATGCTGGCACTGCAGCCGATGACGATGAGGATGATTTTTGAGTTGTTATTTTTTTAGACTGATGACTTTGTCTTATGTTTACTTGAAAATGCTCCGACATTCCAAGATAGTATCAGTACTCTTTTTATTTGGATATAATTTGTTACTTTTGATGGACATTTTTTATGCTTCAGTTTAGTTTATTATTCAGTTCAGCACTATTTGATTCATCTTTATTATAGCATTATCCTTTTTATGCTTTCATATAAACTGCCTGTGACAAATATCATGTATATGTTGTTTATACAATATTATCTATTTATCTTATTATCTGTCTGTGTTGTTTATACCATGTCTGTGTTGGATGAATTTATTCATATTTTTTTACGTTTCTTTACTAATTGTTACTTATGCATTTATTGCGGGAGAGCTTTCTCTTTTGTAATTATTTTGCTAAGTGACAACTGGAGAGAAATAAGATCTAACATCTTCATAAATACAGGTTATGAACAATTTTTCATTTTATAACTCGGTACATTCGGTACACTTTTGAATTGATCAAGACCAAAGATGTTATATCGGTCAAGGTTCATCAATTATCAAAATGGGGGAGATTTTTGGCCCATTGGTCATGGTCAAACCTGATTTTAATAATTGATCAAACTCTGTCTCGATATATGATGGATATCTACTCAGTTCAAGACCGAAGATCTGTTTGCCACTCAAAATTGTATTTCCTTAAAACAATGTAAGTTTTATTTTTATTGAGTCTAGGAATACTTTGTACACCAAGTCGTACTGACAAATAGGCTATCCGAAATCGTTTTTCAAAACTGGCCTATCTTTTTAAAAATGACCTATGTTTTTGAAAAATATCTCTTTTACAAAAAGCTTCTGAAGGTTTTTCAAAAAGCCAAAAAAAATTTCACAAAATCAACCTGACCAAACCTTGACAGAGTTCGGCCAGAGTTCGGCGATGGTGAACGTTATGTGAACGTTTGATTTTGAACTTGGTCTCCCTTCAGTTGCGGTTGGTTACAAAGAGTTATGTCTGAATTCTGTCCGAATTCTGTCAGAGTTCTGCCTTTGGAAAAACTATAAATAGAGAGGATTTCTGATCTTTCAAACACACCAATTCACTTTCATCTCTTCTCTTCTAAAGCTTACGTTTCTTCCAAAGAGTCCTAAAAAGCTTCCATTTTCAAATCCCAAGCCAGTTACAATTCTCTAGTCAATTTGTCGGTACGCTGCGGTCTAGAAGATTTCAGAGAAATTGTAATCAGAGGCTTGATTGAAGAAAGACTCTTCAAAATTGAAGTTGGTCGAGTTCTTCG
Source organism: Iris pallida (assembly GCA_029216955.1). Lineage (NCBI taxonomy): Eukaryota > Viridiplantae > Streptophyta > Magnoliopsida > Asparagales > Iridaceae > Iris > Iris pallida. The sequence goes on along the minus strand of JANAVB010027999.1, from coordinate 19,909,995 downwards.
TATCAAAGCTAGCGTCTGTAGAAGTTACAAGGACTTCGTATGAAAACTTGCAAGATTTTCCAATAGTGGATTCAACTGGAAGCTAGAGTTCTTCCGACTGGACTAGTCCTCACAAGAGGGAAACCATTATAAATCTATGTGTTTGCGTTTGCCTTCTGATCACTCTTTTTATTACAATTATTTACTTATGATTATTATTATTTCTGTGATATAACTGCTAACAAGTTTTAATTAGCAATATTATGCTGCCTACTCTATTCACCCCCTCCCCCTCTAGAGTATTCTGCTTTACGATTTTATTCCTACATATATGAGCTTTAATAAAACCCACATATGGGTTTTAATATTTTTTGGCTTCTAAAATAAGTTGAATAATTAGCATACTGGGCTTCGGGCCTACATATATTGGGTTTAGAATTTATAAATATATTATTTTCATGGTATTTGAAAATTAAGAATTTTAACCCTAAAAAGGATTTTCTTGATTTCTAATATATTTACTTACAAATATTTTAAATATACTTATTTCCAAGTAGCTAGAATATTTTCATAATAAATATACATAGTAGTTTACAAAATAGTTATATAATTTTTTATTACAAAGTTTCCTTCGAATATCAAATCACGATTGTGACTAACTAATCATATTCATATTTCTTTTGCCAACTTTGGACTTCTACACACCGACCCTAGCCAATAGGACTATCATGGATCCACGGGATTATCAGTTTCACCACCTAAGAACTTCAGGCGAGTATATTTCTGATAGTTTTCATATTGATAACTTCTATGATTCGTGTATTTAGTATTATCTTATATTGATTTTATATTGATTCTCGACACGATAGTTACACGATGTAGTAGTTATGGATTCTTTACATGTTATTTTTCGTGTCTAATGTATTACCGTATTCATGGCTTGTTCGAATCCATGAGTACTAGTCGAACGAGAAAATATCTTAGTATACGTGTGAACTACCCTTTCCATCCCAATTATCTATCGTGGAGAACAGCAGCCGCACACGACATATGCGGTTAGCCAAATTTATCCCTTAGTCGTTCACATGTGGAAAGTGGTATTTCAACCCACTATTAGATGCAGACTTGCTATATATTATTGTTTCTGTTTTAGTTATTTATTACTGTTACTACTTGTCTTTATTTCCATACTCTCATGTTTTTACTCACATGTTTCATACCATGATTCTCTGTTTATCCATCCATCATGTATTTTAGTATTATTTACTGTTTTATATATTTTGTCAATTATTAAAACTGTTGTTAAAATGTACTTGTTTTATTCCTAATTGGAAACCAATTTTTCTGGTTAGTCACGGCTACTATTAGCATTGGGGAGATACGAGTGTAATTGAAGGCCAAAATCCTAGAAGACAAGTTAGATAGAAGTTAGTCATTTACAAAATTTATGAGATATTGTATTTTTCTTCAAATGTAAATTTTAAATGTTGTAAGTTGATTTAGTTTTGTGAATGAGCAAATAAAGATATATTTTATATAAGCATTTGTTTATTTTGGGCTAGACATCATACTACCGTCGATATTGTGGCGTAGGCTGGACTTGTGCACGCACTAACATCCGAAAAGCGGGTGCGGATCGTGACACTTCTCATGCCAATCTGATGAACCAACTTTTGAAATGTGGACTTCATGAGAGATTTTGTGAAGAGATCTGCAAGGTTCTATGAAGACTTGATCTGTTTTACATCAATATTCTTTTTTTTTTTTTGAAGCTGGTGGGTGAAGAAAAACTTTGGTGAGATGTGCTTCGTCATGTCTCCATTGATAAAGCCTTCTTGAATTTATTTTATACATGTTGCATTGTCCTCATAAAGGGTTGTAGGTTCATTCATAGCTTCCGGAAGATCGCAACTCCCCCTAATGTGTTGAATTAGTGACCTTAACCTTACACATTCTATGCTTGCTTCATAAAGTGCTAGATTTCTAAATAATTGGTTGATGTTGTTGCAATCATTTTTTGACTGATCTCCATGATATAGTTGTACCACTGTTAATAAAAATAGACCAGTTTGTGATCTCCCCTTATAGGGATCAGTTAAATATCCTGCATTTGCATATCCAATAAGGCCGGCATGTTTATATGAATAATATAAACCATAACCAGTGGTTCCTTTGAGGTATCTAAGAATGTGCTTTATGCCACTCCAATGTCCACGTGTAGGTGCAGAGCTACATCTAGCAAAAAAATTCATAGAAAAAGAGATATCATGTCTAGTGCATTGTGCTAAATAAAGGAGTGCACCTGTTGCACTTAAATATGGCACTGTCGGACCCGAATCATCTTCATCTTCATCTTTCAGCCGAAATGGATCTTGGTCAATTTCAAATGACCGAACCACCATAGGTGTGCTTAGTGAGTGACGATTAATCATGTTAAACCTCTTCAGAAGGTTTCCAACATATTTGGCTTGATGAAGTAAAATTTCAGTTTTACTATGCTCGATCTACAGGCCGAGACAAAAAAAAATTTATCCAAGTCTTTCATTTCAAATTCTTTCTTAAGATAGGTAGCGGCCTTGTTAATCTGTTCTGGAGATCCTATCAAATTTATGTCATCTACATAAACAGGTACTATGATGAATCCATTCAAGGATTTCTTAATGAATACGCACGTACATATAGGATCGTTATTATATCCTTCCCTGGATATGTATTCACTGATCCTATTGTACCACACTCTTTCGGATTGTTTTAGTCCATGTAGGGCTCGTTTTAATTTAATATTGTGCGTATTGGTAGACATGGTTTCTTGCAATTTGAATCCTTCAGGAATTTTCATGTATATATCAGTGTCCAGGTTACCATACAGGTAAGCTGTCATCATATCCATAAGTGTGTTTATATATATATATATATATATATATATATATATATATATATATATATATATATAGCAAATGACCTCTAGCCTAGTGGTTAAGAGAGATGCTTGCGGCTCGAGTGGTCAGGAGTTCGAATCCCAGTGGGAGCGATTCCAGAAATAATTTACCTGGTTCCACATATATATATATATATATATATATATATATATATGTATATATATATATATATATATATATATGTATATATATATATATGTATATATATATATATATATGTATATATATATATATATATATATATGTATATATATATATATATATATATATATATATATATATATGTATCCAGTTTTCAGAAACATCGAGACTTATCAGATATCTAAATGTTGTGATATAGAAACATCGAGACTTATCAGATGTCTAAATGTTGTGATATCCATGACGGGAGAATATGTATCTTTATAATCTAATCCTGGTCATTGTGAGAATCCTTGAGCAAATAATCATGCTTTATATCTTTGGATCTCATATATATATATATATATATATATATATATATATATATATATATATATATATATATATATATATGTGTGTGTGTGTGTGTGTGTGTGTGTGTGTGTGTGTATGTATCCAGTTTTCAGAAACATCGAGACTTATCAGATATCTAAATGTTGTGATATCCATGACGGGAGAATATGTATCTTTATAATCTAATCCTGGTCATTGTGAGAATCCTTGAGCAAATAATCATGCTTTATATCTTTGGATCTCATTATTTTTATTCGTTTTTTCTTACAAAAACCCATTTAAAAGCTACATGATTTATTCTTTTGTACAATATGACCAAACACTCCAAATTTTGCAAGGAAATCCAATTCCGCTTGAATCACGTCTTTCCATTTTGGCCAATCTTGTCTCTTTCGACATTCAACGATTGTTCGTGGTTCAGTGTTATGCTCATTTTCATTACTCTTTTTAATTTCATCTGCTACTGCATATGAGAAAATGTCATCCATTACAAATTCTTTTCGATTTCAGATTTCTCCTGAGTATGAGTAAAATACAGATTTCTCATTATTGTTGGGTACCGATACCTCTTTCTTAGTCTCTTCTGGGATCCGAGGCATATCCTCGACCGGACCAATATGTATTATCTTAGAAATTTTGGATTTTTGGTTCATGACATCTTCCAGACTAGGGGTGCATTATTTAATTTTGGACCGAAAATCGAACCGAACCGAATAAGAGATTCGGTTCTGTTTTAAAAACAATTCGGTTCGGTTTCAGTTTTCAAAATACAGAAATTATTTATTTGGTTTCGATTTCGGGTTTCGATTTAGGTCCAAAATCGAAAATTGAATAAGAATTATACAATTATAATTATTCTCAATTAAAAAATGTGTATATTTTGAAAACAATAATTTTATATATGTGTTTTGAATTACAACTTTGATAATTTAACAACTAATTCAATTTTTTATGTAACTTTGAAATTCAAAAAATGTGTATGAAAATTATAATTTTTAATATAATTTAACCTTCGAACTTCGGGTCCGACCGATTAGTTCCAATCGAACAAACCGAATAAACTGAATTCATTTTTCGGTTCGGTTTTGGCTTTGGCTAATTCAGTTCTTTTTTGGTTTTGAATTTTTAGAATTTCAGTTTATTCGATTTTAACTAATTGGGTTCGGTTGAAACCGAATAGACTGAACGCTCACCCCTATTCCAGACCGTCATGAACTTCCTCTTTGGGGGATGCTATTTCAAGAGATGCTTCTTCAGGAGCATTAGGGTATGCAATATTATTCAGTCTCCTTTTTGGAGGAGCTGTATCTTTTGGTCTCCCACATTTTTGATGTGTAATTGACTCATTTCATGCTTTATATTGATCTTTTGGTACTTCTATTCTAGAAGGTACATTCATAGCTGGTATGTGTGACATAGTCACTTTTGCAGCATCGTTAAATGCATCGGGAAATTCAATTGCTATAGACTGTAAGTGAATAATTCTCCTAATTTATTGTTCACATTGGGAAGTTCTAGGGTCCAGATGTGATAAAGTTGGAGTACACCATGATAATTCACGACGTTCTTCTGTAACAAGGCATTTTTCTCCCCCGAACGTCGGAAAGACTATCTCATCAAAATGGCAGTCAACAAATCTTGCGGTAAAGATATCTCTTGTCAATTGTTCTAAAAAAATTAATAATCGAGGAAGATTCAAAACCAACATAAATTTCCAGTGGTCGTTGGGGACCCATTTTGGTTCTTTTTGGTGGAGGGATAGGAACATAAATTGCACAACCAAATTTTTGAAGATGAGAAAATTTTGGTTGGTGTCCAGAGATTAAATGTGAAGAAGATAACTCATGGTAAGACGTTGGCCTTAACTTGATTAAGGATGTAGCATGGAGTAGTGCATGACCCCGAGCACTAGTGGATAATCTAGACTGCATAAGTAAAGGTATAACTATCAATTGAAGTCTTTTGATCATAGATTTTGCCAAACCATTCTGGTACGTACATGAGGAACAAGATGCTCAACCTTTATTCCCAAGGATAGACAAAAATCATTAAAGGTTTGAGAGGTGAATTCAGCTTCATTATCTAGTCCTATTGATTTGATAGTTTGATCAGAAAAATGAGTTCTAAGCTTAATGATTGGGCCAATAGAATAGAAAAAAGCTAAGTTTTGGAATAGTAAAAGACAATCATGAGACCATCTAGATGAAGCATCAGTCAATACCATAAAGTATTTGAAAGGTATACTGGAGGGAGGGATTGGTCCACAAATATCTTCTTGAATTCTGTAAAAAAAAAAAAGGTGATTTAGAGCTAATCTTCATGATTTAGGGTCTCGTAAATCGTAATACATTTTTCCTGGGAACGTGTGTAGTGCCCTGACCCGCAAGATGCCTTATGATGGTTAGTTGGTTCGATGAAGTCTTGTTGGACTTGAAAATATGCGAAGGATTGCTCAGAAGGCTATGCGATCGTGGCGGGAATCATCTTATAAAAGTGAGTAGTGTTGAACCCTTCGAAGATCCTTTAGCTTCATGCTTAATAAAAGGATAGTATATTATATTCTTGTTGAGTTGCTGAATAACACCTTGCATGAAAGGCGAATAGAAAATGAAAGATAATTAATCATATGACCCAAAAACTGTTGCATATTGTTTCATGAATTATGTGCTTGTATGTTGTTGCAATGAAATATATGACAGGTGAAGCAAAAGTCCCAAATACTTGGACAGTGAGTATATCGAGCCTTAACTCGATGAATAGATGATAAAACAAATAATAAGTCCCCAGAACTGGACAGTAAGTTTGCTTGAATTATGTCCGAATGAAGATATGCTAAAACAGATGCTAAGTTCCAAGAATTGGGCAGTGAATACATTGAGTTTTGGTTGAAAAGATGTATGGTATCAAAGATGTGGGCAAAGAGATTGAGTAATCAGCATTCTATTATCCCGTCGCCGATGTAGAATGTTGATTACACTAAGACCCTAGATTGGACAGTTGGTATTTGTGAGCTCAGTTCAAGGAAGGGTGGCTAGATGGATGAGATCAGTGGCTTATTTATTAAGTTTTTCTTATCATGTATTATATGTTTTCTTCATAGATAATTTGCATATACTTGCATGGTCATGGACAACTTGTGCACAAGGTAGTTCCTCGAACGGTAATCCGAGGACGCAGACCTTGTTCATCCTAGGGGGAACAAGGATTGGTGTCGACGTACTGGCATCAGTATACGGGGCCTTCAGTGGGACTAGCTACCCGTACTGCAGGGGCACCGTTATACCAGTAAGACGGTCCAAGATGGCGTGTCGCTAGTGACCTTCATATAGATAGATCCAGTGCTAACGATGGCTTATGCAGGAAGAGTAAGTTATTACTCAATTATAGTAAAGGATGACGGTTGTTGGTAAGAATCACCTAAATAGTGACAATTATGATAAATATGATATTCTTTCTAACAATGTCTTATGCAGACTGAGTAAGTATTATAAATATACAGGGATGGCTACATGACCGTGGGTAAAAAATCACCAAAGGGTGATACCATATTATTTTACATTGTGCTGGCTATGAATGAATGCATGCTTTACTTCTATCGTATGAACTGCTAATTGACCCTAAGGCAACAAGAAAGACCATATTTAATAATGTTCTATAACATGATTACTTAGTATTATCTTCTTAGGTGAGTTGGGTCAGCACCGCTCGCCAGTACATAGATGATGTACTGACCCACATTGTGGGAATTATTTCAGGTGCTTGTGCGCAAGAGAAAATTATTTAATCAGTGCTTGGCATCAATGAATCGAATGGTGTGTAGAAGCTCTTCTTACAAAACGATGTCTTCTGCTATACGGGACATAATGTATGGAACAATGTAATTCGATGTACCAGTGAGATTGTAGCCAAATTGGCAAGTTCATTGTATGCAAAGTCGGCATATTCAGTTGTAGCCTAAATGGCAAGTATATATATTCAGTTGGCTATTCAAGAGTCTTGTAATTGTTGTAAACTCTGTATTCAGCTGCAAGTCTTGTAATCATTTAAGATAATCAATAAAGAGATACATTTCTTCATATCTTGTGTGACTTCAATTTATCTGCTTGGTTTTACTATGTTGTCATTATTTTCTGAGAAAGACCAGGAACTGTAATGGTTTTGCCTTGTACAAGTGCACTCTAGACTTGTACGACATCACGTCTAGTGGCTAGTTTTTGATCCTTGGGGATTGGGGCGTGACAACGTAGGACAAAAAAAATGACCATTAGGTATATTGTGAGTTGTTAAAGAAATGGCAACTGGAATTACTTATGATTTTTTTCACTATCGTAGTCCAGGCTTGCCCAGACGGCCATGACAAAGTTTAAAGTTGAGGGTATCTTTTGGTGTCTTTCCAGTGATGGATCCTGAGCTAGAGATGAGTTGCTGGCTCATAGAGGTATGAGACTCGACTACCCCAATGTGAGTGAAGTAGATCCCTAGTGATAAGCCGAAAAAAGAGAGCTAAATTTTAATGATTGTGTGAGTGGTAGCAGTATCAATCTGGAAAAGGCTGTCTTTATCTAGATTTGCCATGAATTCCATTTCCTAGATATAACAATATCTTTATCAATACTTGTAAGAAAAATAGTATTAATCAATAGAAATTTATTTCAAATATAGAACTCCAGTCTATTTTAGCTTATAATACCAACATTAAATTTATGGCCTTTCGGGGGCCAGCAACCCGCTGCAACCTGCAAAAAGTAATTTATGGGCGATTGGGTTCCACTGGGCATGCGGGCAATACATGTCATGCATGCACCTATATGGGTGCGCAAAATATATGCAAGCAATCATGTTTAATCATGTCACGTACTATATTATGGAAAAAAAATGATCAATGATATTATAAATCATTTGAAAATGAAGATTTTTATCTAACTACCACAATAATATATAGTAACAAATCTTAGCATGTGATCATAAAACTGAATGAGAAAACAAGTTCAGGGCCCTTACATAGTTGATTTTGTTTCTCATGCTCGCTAGGACTTTTATTGCTATTAAGGGAAACATGTCCATATATGTTATATCAAAACATATGGTCCATTATGAATCAAAATATTTATTTAGTTGTAAACTAAGGCACACAGATGTGGCTTCTAGCTATAACAACTATAGTTAAAGATAAGGCACGTCAAATTTTCGTAGATTATGAATCAGAAAAATAAGTCCATATATGAATCAGAAACACTAAGACACAACAGCTATCTATACTATTCAAATGTGAGCCTTGAAGTGAATGGATTCCACACCCAGAAAAGTCTCTGGAACTTCTTCGGCAGAAATTGCCCACTCCAAATTGAGGTGAGCTAGCTGTTGGGCAAAATTCAACAGTTATTTACTTAATCCAAAGGATTAACAGAACAAGGATTACAAAATTTGATAGATTTTTTTATAAAATATTTAAAAATTCCAAACAGTTTATCTAAGAATATCTAAAGGGATCATATATTCAGAAATATACTTCAATCTCCTAAAGAAACAATTATCGACGGCATGTGTTGAAGTGTCAATAACATCTATTATTTATTGATATTTAAAATAGATATTAATTTATATTCTATCAACTATTACATTAGACAAATATTATGTTAATGTGATAGAACAAATTACTCGCCATTATTGCAGACGACCAAGAATATACAATTGTTTATTCCATTTTCTCAAGATAAGGACGTATGGTAAAATGAACTTTATAAAAATTATACCATCGGTATAATATGGGAATTAGATCTAACTATAAAATCTCATAATAGATTTTGATTGAGATGAATAAATCTTGGTAGTACAATATTAGACATAATATAAATCTCAGGTAACAATCAACAAAATCATGAAAGTAGAAAATAATTATGAATGAAAAATATAACTATTTTAGTGCAAAATTTTAGCTATTGCCAAATATCTAACCATGATAAAACGGAGGTCCAATCTAATAAATCCTATAAAAATCATGTTGATAAGTCCATGCTAAAAAAATTACAATTTAGTTTTACATGGAGCACTTTCTTCTAGGAAAACACGGGCTGTAGAAATACCAGTTGCAACTACAGAAAATTGGCATAAGACATCGCAAAGACAACAAAGTAATGACATTAAAATTAATAAACCAGAATATTGGACTAAACTACCCGTTAATTTATTAATACAACAAATATATAACAGTCATGGCAAGATGATGCATAATTTGCCTGTCTTTAGGAAATATACAAACCACTTGCAAAACTTCCATTAACAAAGACTAATGCATTTATAAGGCCTCAATAAAGATCTAAGATAAATAATCATTGAACTTATAGTTCTTTATTTGCATGGTTTTAATGATTTTCATATCTTGATACATCATCAGGTTTAACCATGCAATATGAATATCATCCAGTGGGAAACATACCTTTCTTCTTGCCTCGTCGTCTAATATGTCACGTTGCCTTGGAGCTTTTAGGATCTCCTTGAGTAATGGTGCTGATATTTGCTGGTTGGATCTCTGAACCTCCTGTGATGGTCTAAAACTCCTCGAGCAGTCGTGCTGATAACGTGTTATAAAAATGAGTGAAAGAGAGCAATAGCCAGGAAAAACTGTACGTAACTTTTCTCATTGATAACATATAAAGAGGTAATAGAATAGAGGTTGTTGTGGGTATGGATAAGGGTATTCATATTTGGGTTTATCCAAATCACAACAATACGACTGTTATAGTGAGGTTATAGGTAAGTTGTCGTTATATTGTCACTTTAATTATGTGCTCATGCAACATAAGGATTTACCAATTTTTGCTCTTGAAGTTACAAGTTAGTCCAAAATCATAATCAATGTTAATATATATGAGTTATAGTTGGCTTACAGTCCTTAGATTCATGAGTTGAGTTGCAAATAAAATTCAAAATTGCATACTTATCTTTGAATCAAAGTACGTACTTTCTATATATATATATATATATATATATATATATATATATATATATATATATATATATATATATATATATATATATCATCAAAATAAAAAGGAGCAAAAATGAGGAAAGCATCCCAGATTACTTACATTCACCCGAAGTCCACTATCGGAGATCTTATTAGTGTATCTAACACAAGTACTACTTTATCTCCAATTACTCCCCTCGCCACGTCAATATACCTCCCTATCCCCGCTCATTTCTCCCCCACCCCCCCCCCCCCCCCCCCCCCGCCCTGACTTCTCCCTCTTCTCCGTTATCCTACCCAACGGATGTCCACATGGCTCCACTCTTCCCGTCGTCTAAAAACAATGATGTGATTGAAGGGACCCTACTAGCTCCATCCAAAATCTTTAATGAAGGCTTCATTATCCGAACTAGCAACCCCCGTAAACAAGCTTGGAAATGCATGGCTCGTAAGGCAAAGGCGCCACTCCTCAACACAGATACAGAGATTCGGAAGCGTACAAACCCTTCCTCCCCGGAGTCGATCCAACGTAAAAAGAGAACTCTGCATATCCAACAACCAAACAATGAGATGAAGGTGGTGGCGGCTGGCCTACAATAGCCGCAAGGTCAATGTTAATCCTATCCTGGAACTGTCGAGGTGCGAGAAATGTCTCGACAGTTCGGACTCTCCGATCATTTCTCACTGCGACCCGCCCAAACATATTCTTCATCTTCGAAACCATGTCTTCACCCCTCTATACTTCCAATACTCTTCTGAAACTCGGTTACAAGAATTCTCACTCCGTCCCACGTATAGGCCACGCCAGAGGGCTTTAGCTGGGGTGGGACGACACAGTTCAAGCATCCATTATTCACTCTTCCAACAACATCATCACCCTCCATATTGAGCCAACACATTCATCGGGCGCCTGGAATCTACTATGTGTGTACGGATGCCCAAGGAAATCAGACCGACCAACGCTATAGCATAATATTATGACGATCACCGACCAGTTCTCAATCCCTTGGGCTTGCATCGAAGACTTCAACACAATCCTTAATCAGGGAGAGAAAGAAGGAGGATATGGAGTGGACGCTAAAGCAGCGGGCCTCTTTCAGTCAATGATCGATCACTGCGGACTTATAGGCCTCGGATGCCCAGGGCCAGCCTACACATGGTCTAATGGCTAAAATCCTGCACATCACATCCGTGAGCGTCTAGATAGCACGTTAGTAGACCCACTATGGTGCAGCCTGAATCCACATGCATATGTATCATCCCTTTCCGGTCTTAATAGCGACCACGCGCCTATTATTTTGAACACATGAAAAAAGACTCCCCATAAAAGCAGACCGTAGAGGTTCGAAGCATTCTGGATGTCCCATGCGTCTTTCCCAGGAACTCTCGATGAATGTTAGCAGAGGGATGACTTTGGTGCAGGATCCAGCCTGACTCAAAAACTCCATAATACCATGACGAAACTCCGCAGGTGGAGCCAAGCTACATTTAGGAGCATAAATATGTTGGCCCATTCCATGGTCACACCCGATTTTAATAATCGATATGCACTTAAGTCAATACACAAAATATACAAACTGCTGCTAATCATTTTAGGGTATATGAAATCAATATCAACGAGCTTCGTACTGCATCATCAAGCATATATATCATCAATCTGAAGATTACTTTCAATGGGATTCAGTTTGAGTCATTTTACAATTTATTCTGTATTTTATCTTTATTGAGTCTAGGACATAAATTGTAAGATCGACTAGGTAATACTGGCTTAGGTTAATCTCAGTCCAAATTTCTAAAAAGCCTACCAATTTCCATTTCATCTTTACAAAATGTTCAAAATTATTTTTGCAAACAGTTTTTGACCAATATTTCGAAATTCCCCTTGACAGAACTCAAAACCGAGTTCGGCCCGAGTTCGGTCCGAACTCTGCCCGAGTTCGGTCTGTTTGAATTCAAATGTCAGTTGCCACCAAATCTGCATGCAACGTATATATGCAAAATATTTGCATCAAAACTCTGCCAGAACTCTATCCGAGTTCGGTTCCAGAAAACACCTATAAATAGGAGAGAGTTTTTCATTTCAAATCATTCATTCATTCTTCGTCTTCTTTTCTCTACTCAATAAGTGTTTTCAATCGTTCTAAAGCTTTCAAATCACACATATACTTCTCTTAGCCAAAAGCCAGTAATATCTACGTTGATCTAGAGTCTTTTGGTGTTGAAGAGTTGTAAAGAGGTTGTTCCAAGTACAACAACTATCCTTGTTGTGGAGCCGGTCGCGCGCTCGTCACCAAGCACGGTATTGTGAAGTTGGTCGTGCACTTGTCACCAAGCACGGTATTGTAAGAGACTGCAACCTCTCAATTAGCTTGTGCCTTAGTGGATTAACATCGAGCAAGAGTACTCGAGACTGGATTAGTCCTCTCAGAGGGATACCGGTATACATCATTGTGTCACTGAGTTTGATCTCTCTATCTCTTGCTACATTTATTTACTGTCTCTTATTTACTGCCATAGTTATAACTTTAAAATTTTTATTGGTGATTATTTTTTGCTGCACACACACACTCTATTCACCCCCTCTAGAGGTGCACACACACACACTCTATTCACCCCCTCTAGAGGTGCTCAACGGTCCTACTTGTTTTGTAGGTGGACCCTCAACCCTCTCATGCTAAAAGCAAGTGGATCCTCGATAGCGGGTGTTCGTGGCACATGACAGGTGATGCATCTTTGTTCGCTACGCTATCGATGAAGAAAGAAGGATACGTCTCCTTCGGAAATAACTTGAGAGGTGATATTATTGGTAATGGCACTGTCGGTATTTCTCTTTATCCAGTAATAAAGAATATTTGTCTAGTCACAGAATTGTAACATAACCTACTAAGCATAAGTCATTTGGCTGATAATGGTTATGGTATCAATTTTATAAAAGACAAATGTACCATATATGATATGTCATCTGGTGATCCCGTATATAAAGGGATTAGAGAAGACAACATTTATGTTTTCTTTTTGGAGAGTACTAATAATACAGGTAGATGCCTAGTAGCTAATCTAGATGAAAGCTGGCTATGGCATATGAGACTAGGACATGCAAATATGGACACTATCTCACGACTCAGTACTAAGAAGTTGGTAAAAGGACTCCCCGAGATTCCATTCAAGAGAGATATAGTATTTGCTGACTGTGAAAAGAACAAAGCACATAGGTCTACATTTAAATCCATCAACGCTGTAAGTACTTCTAGACCGTTGCAGTTGATTCATATAGATTTATTTGGTCCTAGTAGAGTCGCTAGTCTTGGCGGTAAGCTATACGCTTTTGTTATTGTTGATGATTTCTCTCGCTTTACTTGGGTTTACTTTTTATCAAACAAAAGTGATGCTATTTTTGAATTTCAGATATTTTGCAAAAAGGTACAAAACGAAAAAAGGCTTCATGATTACTCGTATTCGAAGTAATCATGGTGGCGAATTCGTAAATTCTGATTTCAAAAAATTTTGTGATGATAGTGGATATTACCAAGAATTTTCTTGTCCTAGAACTCTCCAACAGAATGGTGTTGTGGAGCGGAAGAACCGTACTCTAAGCAAAATGGCTAGAGTCATGCTGAATCAGCATAATATTCCTAAGTATTTTTGGGCAGAAGCTGTTATTACAGCCTGTCATGTTTTGAATAGGGTGTTAATTCGACCTATCTCGAAAAAAATACCATATGAACTTTGGTTTGGAAGAATTCCAAACATCTCTTATTTTAAAGTTTTTGGTTGTCGTTGTTTTATCCTGAACACCAAGGATAACTTAGAAAAGTTCAACTCGAAAGCAGATGAAGGAATATTTCTCGGATATGATGCTAAGAGTAAAGGATATAGAATTTTCAATAAAAGATCTATGATTGTTGAAGAATCGATTAACGTTACTTTTGATGAGCTCAATAGTCACAGATCCAGCGACAGTGATGATGAAGATGCACATACAAGAACTGAGAAGAGTCCTGTGGAAGATCTGACTCAAAAGTTTGATACATTAAAGTTCTTACCAGATCATCCAGAGACACTCATTATAGGTGATGTATCAAAAGGTGTAAGTACACGCTCCTCTCTTAGGGATTCTAAAATAGCAGCAAATGTAGCTTTTATTTCTCAAATAGAACCTAAGAATATAGATGATGTATTTTCTGATGAGATTTGGATTGATGTCATGTAAGAGGAACTAAATCAATTTGAAAGAAATCAAGTTTGGGAACTCGTTCTTAAACCTATTAGTCAATCAATAATTGGTACCAAATGGGTGTTCTGAAATAAACTTAGTAAAGATGGACAAGTTCTACGCAACAAAGCACGTTTAGTGGCACAAGGTTATAATCAAGAAGAAGGGATTGAATATGATGAGACTTATGCTCCTGTTGCTAGACTAGAAGCCATCCGCATATTTTGTGCATTTGCAAGTTTTAATAATTTTAAACTATTTCAAATGGACGTGAAAAGTGCATTTTTAAACGGATTTTTAAAAGAGAAAGTTTTTGTGAAACAACCACCTGGTTTTGAAGATTTTCAAAAACCCGATCACGTCTTCAAGCTTAAGAAAGCACTCTATGAACTCAAACAGGTACCTCGTGCTTGGTATGAACGCCTAAGTGCCTTTTTACTTGATAATAGTTTTTCAAAGGGAAAAGTTGATACTACTCTGTTTATCAAATCTTTAAATGATGGCATCCTCTTTGTGCAAATTTATATAGATGACATTATATTCAGTTCTACTAATAAAAAAAGTTGTCAAGATTTTGCTAAGTGTATGCAGAGTGAATTTGAGATGAGTATGATGGGAGAGCTAAACTTCTTCCTAAGACTTCAGATCAAACAGCATTCAAAGGGAATATTCATCAACCAAGCTAAGTACACGAAGGACATACTGAAAAAGTACGACTTCGAAAACGTAAAGCCAATCGGGACTCCAATGGCTACATCTACAAAGCTTGATTCTGATGAAAGTGGCAAACCTGTCGACCAGCATAAGTATCGAGGTATGATTGGTAGTTTATTATATTTAACTGCTAGTCGCCCTGATATTATGTTCAGTGTTTGCATCTGTGCACGTTATCAGGCAAATCCTACGGAATCACATTTAAGTGCCGTTAAGCGTATCTTTCGATACCTTAAAGGAACTTCTACAATCGGCTTATGGTATCCTAAAACCAAATCCTTTGACCTGATAGGTTACTCGGATGCGGATTTTGCAGGATGCAAAGTAGACCGTAAAAGTACCAGCTGTACGTGTCATTTCCTAGGAAAGGTCTTAGTCTCTTGGTTTAGCAAGAAGCAACCGCAGCATTATCAACTATTGAGGCTGAGTATATCACCGCAGGTCGTTGCTGTGCTCAAATTTTGTGGATGAAGCAAACCTTAGAAGACTATAATCTGCACTACACTAAGATTCCTATTTATTGTGACAACACTAGCACCATTAATCTGACTAAGAACCCTATTTGTCACTCACGCACAAAACACATTGAGATACGTCATCACTTTTTACGTGATCATTAACAACACGGGGATATCTGCTTAGAGTTCATTGACACAAATCATCAACTAGCAGACATTTTTACAAAACCATTGGCTGAAGATCGATTTAACATAATAAGGCGAGAGCTCGGTATACTTGAATTTTCAGATTCATAATGTAGTATGGTAATTAAATTTAATTTTATGACTTAAAACTTTGAAATTTATTTAACGAAAATTATTTTGGAGTACAAGCCTAAAAAGGGTATGTCTGTCACCACGACTACAGTCGAAGCGAAACGGTACTTAAGAGTTCCCCGATGAACCTCCGTTAGCTGGGACGTACCCCTACAGCTAACCCAAAAATAATACACGTTATTAAATATAGGAGTCAAAAGTCATAAAGTTAAAATTCAAATACCAAAACTGTATTTATTACCTCAGAAATGCAAGTAGCCGAACTCTGACCGAGTTCGGGCCGAGTTCGGTCGGCGCTGTTTTAACTTCCAGAACCGAACAGTCGGCCCTAAACCCTATTTAAACCCCACTTCTCCTCGTTATTTTCACTCAACAAATCGAAAAAACTTCTCCTTCCTCCCAAAAACTCCTTCCTACTCCTTTTTTGCAAGATTTCTAGGAGATCCGGTGGGCTACTCGACTTCGTTCTCTTCCTTCTTCTTTTAAGGTACTTTATTTTTCTTCTATGGCTCCCAAACGTCAGAGGAGATCGGTTGATCCTTCACAAGTTGGATCTTCCTCATCTGACTATACTCCAGCTAGTTTTTTAGTCCAGCCAGACCAGTAGGCTCAGATGATTTTGATTCCACTTTATTTCCTGATAAGGAATTTTCTGACCTATGGTTTGATTCTTTCTCTGGTCAAAAAATTTGTTATGGAGCTGTTGTTAACTTTACAATTTTTTCTGAGTATGCTCCCACTTTTGATCATCTAGGCTACCGAGACTTTTTCGAAGTAGCTGAAAATATTTTCGACAATGCAGTCCGTATCTTTTACTGCAACCAGCAGGTAAAACCAAATGGCAACTACTATTCTTGCGTTGCTGGGCAAGAATTAGAGTTTAGTGCCACTGATATCAGCGAATACTTTTATGTTCCTGATGTTGATGAAGCTCTTGTGGATATTTATCATATCTAATTTCCAGAGGATGTCACCCTTAACTCCTTCAAGGAATTAATTTGTCATCCAAACCCCATTCCTAGAAGAGTATTTTCAAGACATCTAAACCAAAAATTTCATGAAATCCATCGTTTTATTTTCTCTATTCTCCTTCCTAGGACAGGATCTTCTGACGATATTACTTTTTTAGAGCTATCTGCTATGTACCATATTCATATTGGAATTTCTTTCTCTATCCCCAAGACTATGATGGCCTGGATGCTGAACTACAGAAATGCAGGACGCAATCTGGTGTATCCTATGCACCTGGCCTCTATCTTTCACAGGTTTGATATTGATCTTCAAACCTGTGCCTACTCCTCCACTCCCATCGAGCTCACCAGATCTCATAGATATCCTGCTCCACCTATGCCTCCCGGAGCTCAGCCTGCTCCAGATGTCGGTGCTGAGGCTCCTCCTCCTGATGCTGCTCCAGCT
This sequence comes from Iris pallida, assembly GCA_029216955.1. Classification (NCBI taxonomy): domain Eukaryota; kingdom Viridiplantae; phylum Streptophyta; class Magnoliopsida; order Asparagales; family Iridaceae; genus Iris; species Iris pallida. The sequence goes on along the minus strand of JANAVB010027999.1, from coordinate 19,892,517 downwards.
CCTCCAGCCCCTACTCCGAAATTCGATCCAGGATTCTATCAGACATTTGATGACTTTGTTGCTCTTTCTGTCTAACGTCATCAAAGCTATCTTGACTCGGAGTTTTGCCACATATACCAGGCTCAGGTGTTGCAGAACGGGATTGCAGATCTTTACTGGAGTCTCTCTCAGGATCCAGTTCATCCAGTCACTATCCTTTCTCACCCAGGCTTCACAGGTCCTAGGTTCGAAGATGAGGCATCTTTTTCTTACTTCGATCCTACTGCAGCTTACTTTCCTCCTGATGCTCCTAGCGGTGATGTCCCCACTATGTGATGCGGACTCAGCTGATGGATAGTGGATAGGATGTTAGTCGATGATCTTTTGTTATGATGTAGTTTTTATTTTGTTATGTCTAAACTTCTTAGTTAGACATATTTAGTATTTTATGATTGTATCTTTGCACTTTTAGTGAGATATTTCAGTACTTTATTTCAGCACTTTATTTCAGTACTAGTTCTCTATTTATGCTGTGTTTATGGATCTCTTTAGCTTCACTTTGTCTGTTTATGTTGTAAATTTGTTGGCTTCACACATTACGGGAGAGCCAAAGTCATTTTTATATTGACAAAGGGGAAGAAAGAGGACCATACCAAAAATCAAAAGCATACAATCCAAACCAAAACAAATGACAAAACCAAACCATCTTCTGTTCAGGTATTTTTATTTTTGTTCTATTTTTTAAGATATATTTTGGTATAGACTCAAGTTTGTCAATTATCAAAATGGGAAAGATTGTTGGCCCATTCCATGGTCACACTCGATTTTAATAATCGACATGCACTTAAGTCAATACACAAAATTTACAAATTGATGCTAATCATTTCAGGGTATATGAAATCAATATCAACGAGCGTCGTACTGCATCATCAAGCATATATATCATCAATCTGAAGATTACTTTCAATGGGATTCAGTTTGAGTTATTTTATAATTTATTCTGTATTTTATCTTTATTGAGTCTAGGACTTAAATTGTAAGATCGACTAGGTAATACTGGCTTAGGTTAATCTCAGTCCAAATTTCTAAAAAGCCTACCTATTCCCATTTTATCTTTACAAAATGTTCAAAATTATTTTTGCAAACAGTTTTTGACAAATATTTTGAAATTTTCCTTGACAGAACTCAAAACCGAGTTCGGCCCGAGTTCGGTCCGAACTCTGCCCGAGTTCGGTCCGAACTCTGCCCGAGTTCGGTCTGTTTGAATTCAAATGTCAGTTGCCTCCAAATCTGCATACAACGTATATATGCTAAATATTCGCATCAGAACTCTACCAGAACTCTGCCCGAGTTCGGTTCCAGAAAACACCTATAAATAGGAGAGAGTTTTTAATTTCAAATCACTCATTCATTCTTTATCTTCTCTTCTCTACTCAATAAGTGTTTCCAATCGTTCTAAAGCTTTCAAATCACACCTATACTTCTCTTAGCCAAAAGCCAGTAATATCTACGTTGATCTAGAGTCTTTTGGTGTTCAAGTGTTGTAAAGAGGTTGTTCCAAGTACAGCAACTATCCTTGTTGTGGAGCTGGTCATGCGCTCGTCACCAAACATGATATTGTGAAGTTGGTTGTGCACTTGTCACCAAGCACGGTGTTGTAAGAGACTGCAAGCTCTCAATTAGCTTGTGCCTTAGTGGATTAACATCGAGCAAGAGTACTCGAGACTGGATTAGTCCTCTCAGAGGGATACCAGTATACATCATTGTGTCACTGAGTTTAATCTCTTTACACTACAACAAAAAACCCTTTTAATAACGCTCGATAAGTCGTATTGATGACGCCTGATACCTAAGCGTTATCAAAGTTCGAAATACCTTTACTTCTATGACGGTTTGGACTAATTCTGGGCTTTTTATGACGTTTATAAAATAAAGCGTCATTAATAGTTTAGAGCGGTGGCAAACTTGTAATTAATAAACTTCCAACAAAACCTTTCACACCCGATCTTTTTCAGATCTTCCCTTCCCCCCCCCCTCTTCCCTCCTCTCCCTGAACCCTAAAATTTTCCAAACCCCTTTCAATTTCTTGCTCATTTCCATCTTCCTGAACCCTAAAATTTTTCTAAACTCTAATCTTCTCCTTCTCCTCCTTCTTTCAACCTCCTACAAACCCTAACCTTAGCCCCAACGCCCCCTCCCACAAACCCTAACCCTAATCTTAGCTCCGTCGAAAGATCTCCGTCGAAGACCTCCGTCGAAGAACTCCGTCGACGTGGCCGAAGACCTCCGTCGACGTGGCCGACGAAAGCCTGGTCGTTCGATCATAACCGTCGACCACCGCTCTCCGCCTATATAAAGACCCCCACCGCCTTCGTTTTCTTCATCCCTACTTCAGCGTCGAAGCTCTGTCCGACTCCACACCATTCGACGCTTTCTTCCTCCTCGAAAAACTTGCAGCCATGGCGAAGACGAGCACCACCACGGCGATCTAGAAAGATTCATCCATGGGTAAATTTGGTAGCTTGTGAGGATGTCGAGACTCGTTCCCGAGTCAGTGACACTGCTCGTGTCGTCTCGACACTTGAGGAGGATGGCTTCATGGACACTGGAAAGGCAGACTCGACTCGATCCCAAGTTGAGTATTACTTGTCTAGAATTTCTGTTCCTCGGGTATTATAACTAGTCAATGATGATTCGGTTGGTCGATTCCTACCTATAAGGGAAATCGGCTTCTTTGATGTTGTATTATAACGGATACATATTTTGGATGGGTATGATCCTTGATCATACTTTTGTTGTGATTTCAGTTTAGTTAAATAAACGTTTGGATATGTGTTCTGTTGGTTGGTTATGATATAATGATCATATGGGATTGGATAAATATTCGGTTTTTTCTTAAAATACTGGAGGAAATATACGTATGTATTTTAATTATACATCATATATTTTTGGGTTCCTGTTTTTATGTTGTGGTTGGATATACATGTATGTATATAAGCTATTATTGGATTATGGTTCTACTGTGAACATCTCATGTCACAGTTGGGTTTTAGTTCATTGGATATTGTTATGCTTAGGATCGTTTCCATTCGGGTTGGGTTCCTTCTATTCTTTGTTCTACTTCTCTGTAATTGAAGTTCCTTTCTTTTCCTTGTTTCACTTGCTGGCTGTTGGTTTTTTTTTTCCTATGGGTTAGCTTGCTGTCATTGGGAATTATGTGGCCTGTTGATTATAAACTATCAAGTTGGATATCTAGTACTGTTATTATTTTTGGCTATAATTATATCTTCAGTTTCTGTTTTGATATGCTGGGCTATGCATTTTCGAGTTGGATAATTCCTATGGTACTAAAATGTTAAGCCAAACATATGGTACGAGAAACCTTATATATGAAATAAAAAAATTAACGAAGCTGAAAATATGTGAGAAATAGTAGCACTGACTCGGGAACGAGTCTCGACATCCTCGACATTTTTTTCCATCTTCTCATATATTTTCAAGGCATTAGTTAGAAAGATTCATCTTCTATCTTTTCTTCTTATATTTTCATATTTGTTCAAGGTAGAGGAAGTCCAGGGAGGTGCTGGTGGTGGCGAGTGGCGACGTTGTAGAAGTATGTGAGGATCATGGATGGAGGAGCACTACATCCTATTTCCAGGGCCTCAAGGTTTTTTCTTTCTTTCTTTCTTTTCAATCTGTCCTTCTTATGTTTGATGAAATGTGTCATAGAGTCATAGAGATTGAGTTCACAGAGATTATGTTTTATACGAATAAATGTTATAACTTATTATTAGTTTTGAGTTAGTGTTAGCAATTCACAAAAATTGTGTCATAGAAATTGAGTTCATTTGTTCAATTTAGTTGCACATCACGTCATAATACAATGTATCATTATCTAATAATGATAGAAAGCAAATGAAGAATTGCTGTAAAAAAAAAAAGGATTGCTATTGAAAAGCCCAAATGGCTCCAACTTCAGATATATAGGACCTATGAGTGAATGTGGATTCCACAACCACTCCACACCTCAGAAATAGAGAGAAAAAAGAAGACCAAAGAAAGAAGGTTCTACTTACTGCTGCAAAAGAAGTACAAATTAGAAAATGTTAATGCATGCTTCATTCTGAAAGTTGTCTGAGGACTTCACATAGCAGAGGAATTCTTGACATGAGCACTTAGAGTTCTATAAACTTTTTCCATTTATGAAAGTTTTGGCTTCTGGGTTTTCTGAAATTCACTTGAACCTATGTTTTTTTTTCTCTTGAATTTTGTAGTGACTTGAAGTTTTTTTTTTCTTTCCAGTTTTCGGTCTTTCAAATATAATGTGTCATTTATACCTGGTTCTAACTTGATAACATCTAAATTGTGGATATAGGTGGGGTGAGGATTTGGAACACGAGACCTCTATTTGGTTGGCATTTTAATATCATTCTATTTTTAGCAATTCTCCATTTGCGCCAAGTGCAGTCAGTCTAATAAGTGATGCTTTATTAATTATGCATTTTCGATTTTGATTTCTAATATATAAATTTCTTGTTAACTTTCTTTAATTTATTGGCTTGGTAAAATCCAGGTTGATTGCTAGGCTCACATTTCAACGTTGATTACTAAAGTGCTAAGCTGACATTTTCGATTTTTTGCAAAAAAGGGCACAACGTGACGCTGAGGTGCATGCAGGCGCTGGTGAGGGTTCAGGCGAGAGTAAGGGATCAGAGGATGAGGCTCTCCCATGACGGCGCCGGCTTTAGCAGCACCAAGTCGTCGCTCAGATGCGACACTACTTCTCTTTAGGACTCCCGATATCTTCAAGAGATGGCAGAGAGAAGATCCATGGTCAGAATCTACTTAAGTAAATATTTCTAATAATTTGGTTAGCAAAAGAGAGATTTATTCCTATTTTTTGGGTACATTCTGTATTTGGATATTCAATGTAATTAATGAAGATGTTGATATGCACTCTATTTTGAGAAATGTAATAAAGATGGTGATATATAATGTTAAATTTTTGGAATGTAATATATACTGTGCAGTATAAAGCATTATAAATATGCTAATTTGAATAGTATAAAGTGTTATAAATGTGCTGCATTGAGCCTATACATATTATCTATTCATAACGTTTTAAAATTGTTCTGAATTGTGCACTATATATTAACTATTCATAACGCTTTATAGAAACTATTCATGACGGTTATTTTATGACGCTTTTAAAAAATATTTATAACACCCGTTTTTATGACGGTTGCTGTGAAAAAAAAAAGCATCATGGTTCGTCATTAATGAAGCTTTTTAGCCGTCATTAAAAGGGTTTTTTGTTGTAGTGCTATCTCTTACTACATTTATTTATTGTCTCTTATTTACTACCATAGTTATAACTTCAAAATTTTTATTGGTGATTATTTTCCGCTGCACACACACACTCTATTCACCCCCCCCACCTCTAGAGTTGCTCAACGGTCCTGCAAAATAAACGCATTACCAAACTTCAACAGGATCTGGCCGATATCCAAGCAAAACCAGTATCCAACCATACTCTCTGCTGTGAAAGAGAACTAAGTAAGGAAATCAATGAACTGCTCTCCCAGAAGAAACCTATTGGCGACAACGAAGTCGTTGCGAACTGATCAAGAATGGGGACAGGAACACCAGATACTTCCACGTTAAAGCATCATTATGGAAGAGGCGCAATGACATCAGATCAATACAACTTCCAGACAACAGCTGGACGAGTGACCAAGCAGTAATAATCTCGATATTCCTAAATCACTTCAAATCCATCCTCTACACTGATGACTCCTCCCCGATTGACCCTTCATTCGGTATGATATGGAACTCAATCAACGAAGATGATAATAAATCCCTGTGCATTCCGCCGGACGATGAGGAGATTCACAAATTCATCTGTAGTATGGGTCCTCTCAAGGCGCCTGGCCCCGATGGTTTCCCCGCAATCTTTTACCAAAAATATTGGCATATTGTGGGAAAGGACGTCTCAATCGCCGTTCGATCGTTCTTCACTGATGCGACACTTCCTCTTGGCTTTAATTATACAAATATCATCCTCATCCCTAAGAAGCAAAACCCGACAGCTCCGGTGGACTATAGACCCATATCATTATGCAATGTGGTCTACAAAGCTATCTCAAAGATCCTAACCACGCGTCTCCGGCCACTCATGAACAAACTCATCTCAGAGGCGCAGAATGCGTTTATCCCAGGGAGACAAATATCGGACAATATAGTCATTGCGCATGAAATTTTCAATGCCATGAAACATTTTTCGAGAAAGAAGAATTCATTCGCATTGAAGATGGACATGTCCAAGGCGTATGATTGTGTCTCATGGTTATTCATCAAGGATGTTCTCAGTGGTATGGGCATCCAAGGGCTATCCAACAACGTAATTATGAGCTGCATTAAGTCGCCTTCATATTCCATTCTGATTAACGGCAGGCCAGAAGGAAATTTCAAACCAATGAGGGGCATCAGGAAGGGATGCCCATTATCGCCATTCATATTCATCCTTTGCGCTGAGACGTTGTCCAGGTTGTTCTTCCAGTATGAGAGGAACGACCTCTTCCTTGGAGTACGTATAAATGAATATACTCCCGTTATTTCTCATTTGCTTTTTGCAGATGACATATTCATATTTGGGAAGGCAACGCGAAGCTCACTGATCGTTATTCAAAACATATTGAAGGCCTTTTCATCCTGGTCGGGGCAGCAAGTAAATTTTGAGAAATCCTCCATACATTTCAGCAGGAATGTATCTCAACAAGACCGTCAACAACTTGCCGAACTTCTCCACTTGGCGTCAATGGAAAAAAGAAGATAAATACCTGGGCCACCTCCTTCTCCAAGCAAAAAGTAGAACGGCAACGTACTCTAGACTGTTAGATAAGTGCAATGCTCTACTAGCAGGATGGAAATCCAAACTGTTGCCACAAGCTGGTCGAACAGTGCTTATCAAAGCAACCCTGAGCTCCATTCCCGTCTACCTCATGTCGTGTTACAAAATTCCAAAAACAATCACAAATCACCTCGAGAAGCAGCAACCCTCCTTCTGGTGGGGTCACGAAGCAATGGAGAGAAGGATCCACTTCCTAGCTTGGGATAAAATAGCGCAACCAAAGAATAAGGGAGGACTGGGTATCAGAAAGCTCAACTGGGTTAATGAAGCTCTTATTGACAAACTCTTATGGCGCCTAATAGAAAGCCCCCAACAGCTCTGGGCCAGACTCCTCAAAAGAATATATCTACACCACGCTTCCATTTGGACAACGTCGAGATCAAGACGGAGCTCCCCCATATAGTCAAGCATCCTGAAAGTATGACAGAAACTGATGAACAAACTATGCTGGAAAATCCATCGCGGTTGGGTGGACATCTACAAAGAACCTTGGGTCCGAACATCCCCGGCTTCAGAGTTGACATACAAGATCCACCTGTAGACGGGTCAAAGCTAGTTAGACATCTGATGATACCTAATGAAAGACGGTGGAACGCCCCTCTAATTCAGTCCTTGTTCTCGCCTATGGAAGCCAAAGCCATCATGGATATCAACCTCTCGGATGGGGATGGGCCAGACAACCTTATATGGATGGAATCGAAAATCGGTTCCTTCTCAGCCAATTTTCTGTATGAATCAATTCGACGGCACACCGCTTGCAGCTCCAACACAACTCAAAGACAACCCATTTGGCACAGACTCTGGAGCGCGAATACTCTGGCCCCTAGAATCCGTATGTTTATCTGGCGGCTCCTTCACAAAGCGCTTCCTTTAAACACGTCCATCAATAGACGTATCCCATCCACCACTCGTATATGCCCTATGTGCATGCTCCAAGATGAAGTTGACGACCACCTTTTCCTTCATTGCCACATAGCGAAAGCTGGATGGTTCGCAAGCCATATAGGACTGAGAGTTGAAAGTTACCACATGATCCACAAACTGATTACGGAATGGCTCAACAATCCGCAGGCATCAGAGGCATTTAGATTGGGAGCTACGTTCCTGTGGGCTTTATGGAAGGCGAGATGCGATTGTATATTCATACATGAAACTCCCGAGGTCGAGAAAATAATCAACACAACAAACCGATTACTTCAAAGCCAGTCGGGACGAGATATAGAGATTCTAGAGGCTACTCAAGAGCATCGCAATGAAATTATCGCATCTGATAAGTGGTCCCCTCCGTTGGCCAATGGCGTCAAGATTAATACATGTTGACGGTGCAACTTCGCCGGAAGCCATCGCGGTGGCAGCTGTCGCGAGAGATAATGAAGGAGCATTCATAGCAGGAAAAACTTGGCACTCGGGTCAACATCATGGCGTCGAGAACAGCCTGTTGGCGGAGATTATAGCAATCCAACATGGGGTTATGCTGGCTAAGGAGATTGGGGTGAGCAAGGTCTGTGTTGAAAATGATTCATTAACGGCCGTTAGGATTTTCAGAGGCGAGCATGGACTGACTCCATGGAGGCTAACCGACACCGTACCATCCGATCTGAGATTGATCATATAAACTGCGACTTTGTATTCTCCTTCGTTAGAAGAACAGGGAATAGGGTTGCGCACACACTGGCCAACCATACTATTCGTTCTGCAGTTTCCTCTGTGTTTTTTACCACCCATGATTGTATTCGTAACCTAAGAGGCTTTACGTGGTGGTTCACGTTTAGAACCATACCACTGAATAAATGATTTCATTACCTCAAAAAAAAACTTCCAATTACATTTTTGCTATATATCAACAACACTTATTTAAGAGGACACCCAAAACAAAAAAGAGTTGGGGGCTAGCTTCGGTCTAGACAAGAGGCCCTCCCTTGAAGTACTCGGTGAACGCCAAGGCCACCAGGCCGAGCATGGCGAACCTCCCGTTCAACATCTCGGCATCGGCAGTCATGAGCCCCCGGGACTTGGACTGCACGCTTATGCCCTTGAAGAGAGGGATCAGCGACGCTGCAGAGAACACGGCACCGGCCAGTACGAACCACCCAAGGCCACCGTTCGCCAGCTGCATCGCCAAGTCATCCCCCCTCGCCAGCTCCACAGCCAAGGCAGACACGAACCCGAGCATGGCCAGACGGCCGTTGATCCTCTCCGGTGCGGGGCCGCTGAATGCTAGCAAGTCGGAGAAGCTGGTGCTGACCTGCATCAGTTTGTAATTCGTACATAGAAAGCAGCAGTTAGCTACTTGTATATATAAGTAAGTGTTGATGAATATGTTGGACTGGTGATAAAAGTTTACTTTGGGTGACTGCTGCTTTTGTGTAGGAGTCTTTGGAGGCTGCTCCTGCACACAGCAAAGATAAAGAATCAATCATATGGTTACTTAAAGGTGAGATGATCATATCATATGTACTGTCGTCGTCGTTGTCGTCGTCGTCGGTGGAATGTAAGAAAGTTAATCTTCATCAACAACAGTTAGTTATTATAAATAGATAGAGATCTATGTCCATCCGTACCTCTGCTTGACACCGAATGCGCATGCCAGCGGAACGGCGGCTCGGCAACAAGCAAACAGAAGGAAGCCTCGCCGGAGAGCGGCTCTCAAAGGCGCCTCGCAGCGGGGAGCAAGAAACACATGATTGTAGTGTGGCTGAGGCTGCCATTAATTGCAAATGGAATGAGAACAGAAGAGAGGAGTGAAGTTTTGACGATCGAGGAAGATATTGATCTCTTAGTGAGTTGTTTGCATTGCTGTGGGCTGCATGCCAACTTTATAGAAGCGGATCGTGAGCAATTGGAGCTGGTGGATTGCCGGAGTGCACGTAGGCCTTGCTTGATGGTGTGGTCCACGTACGCAGAGAGAGATCGGACGTGGACCGGAGCAATGTCACATGAACTTGAAACGCGACGTGGACCTGGAAGGGACCAGCTGCAATGCAATTTGGGAATGGGCGGACGCATGGAGGGGTCTCTTTGGATTCTAGCTTGTTATTTTGTCTTCTTAATATTGTGTGCTTTTTTAGGGTTTGGGAGTCTAGCCACGTGGGCCTAGTCGACATGTTAAATCTCCCTCTGAAAATACTTCGAATTGCAAAATTGATTACGTGTGCGCGACGAACTCGATACGTTTTCGTTGAAAATCACTATATCTGTATTTTTGCAAAATTGATGATTACTTTGTGTATGCTCCTCAACTTGCGACGAAAACTGCATCATGGGATTCGCAGCGTTGTGCTGGTCCTGTGAGTCAAATTTGGTCCGATTCTGAGACTGTTGGCCAGATCACCGTTTCGTGGGCCCGCGATCCGATTCAAATGAGCATTTTATGATTAGATCATCGAAATTCAAAACTGGACATGTCATTGAGTTTTTATCGAAAAGCTGGAGTGGTAAACATATAGTTTGTTGACTTTAGAGACCCTTAGGTTTGGTATGCTTTTCGATGCAAAGCGGGTCCAATGACAGATATCGTTTTGACCCGAAATTAACCTCTTTGTCCCTGTATCAAAATTGGACTTACGGATAGTATGTCTTAGATATTTCTCTTATTTCGGAAACGTTGGTGATGTTTATTTTAGCATCCTATATTACTTGAATGTTTGTAAACTGACAGTTTCTTTCTCTGGTTCTCCCACCGTTTCTTTCCTTCAAGTCTGCATACGTAGCTAGAATTGGTCATCATGGACATGTCATTTATTGTCGGTCATAGTATGAAATTAAGTGGACTCTTGGTAGTTGAAATGTGAGAGTTTATGGCATTCGATTGGGCTTTCTTGGGATTTTATTTGAAGATTCATGCATTTTGTTTGACATTAGTGATTTTTTTTTAATTGTCCATGCTTCCTAGGACAATAATGTTCCTCTGAAGTTTAGACAGATTTTTTATGTATCTTTTCAGCTTACGGGCACGAATGTTATCCCATTTTGTATTTCTTTGTCAAAGATTGTTGTTTCTGTTATTCCCGGGACTTGATCAAAGATGGTAAAACTGATGCAATCGAGATCTACGATGATACAACGGACCAAATAGCCAGATTACAATATGAAGGAAGAAAATAGAGAGGAGAAGATCTCTCGTTCTTCCTTGCAAACGTTTTGCAATTGGGACAGAACGAGTTACAAAATCTAGAGAAAGATGAGATGAAGAACAGTGCTGGGGTGTCAAAACACCGTTGCTCAAAGCAAGATTCACCCCACACGAATTGCTTCCAGGAACCAGCAAGTTGAAGAACTTGTGGAACGCTCGAAGTCACCTCTGTTCTAACTCCTCGGATGGACTTGCAATGGCGGCAGCAGCTCCCTCTCTCTCTCTTTTTTCTGACTTATAAAATTTTTAGTACCCACAAAGGAGGCCAGAAGAGAGTATATATGGAGAAAGGGTGGAAACCCTAGCCGCCTCTTTAGTTATGGAAAGATTGAATCAAATTCCAAAAAGATGGCAACGAGATTAATTCAAATCCCACAAAGATAGCAACAAAATTAATTCAAATCCCACAAAAAGTGGATCTGAATTAATCGCATTGAATCAGCCTTTCCATAACTGACTTATAGTCTGCACAGTCAGCGGAGCCCTCCATGCGGCAACAACAGCAGCAGCCTGGCCGCGTGAGCCGCATGACCTCATGGCCGCATGACTGCTGACGTGCTAAGTGCAAAGTGCGCCAACAAAATGCCACATTACGCCTCATGAGCCCATGAGCCCGAGCCCGAGTCCGAGTCCGATTCCGAGTCCGAATCCGAGTCCAAGTCGCTAAGCCCCTTTGGGGCTTAGCTCCAAATGGAATTAATCCAAGAGAATGACAAAAGCATTAATGCTTAATCCTTGGAGCCTTATTCTTACCTCCTAGTAAAATCACCCACATGGTTCCCTCCTTAGGGTCACCACCCCATGTGCATCTCTCAACAACACAACCAAGTATATATGTTGAGATAACTCATGGTGCACTTCTGATATGGGACTAAAATTTTACAAGGCATGTTGAGAGCAAGTTCTCTCCATGTAAAGAAAGCACCAACAATCCCCCACATATCACAACATATATATGTGTCCAGGGATGAGCGTTCCCCACAGTAACTGTCCATTTTGTATTAGGATAGATGTCGCTGACGACTTGAATCTTTCCGCATGGGTTAAATAACAATGTGATACAAGAATGGACTACGCCTTGAATTCTGTACCACAATTGTAATTCTTTCCACTCACAAAGTGTAGTTACGTGTGCTTCTGGCTGCATATTAAAGGCCCTGTGCCAACCTGGTTTCAGTGTATAATTTTGGGCGTCTACAAGTTTACCCTCAAGAGACGGCCTGATATCTCTTTCCATACACTATAGGTGAGTTCTTTATTAAAGAGACATGGCATGAAGCCTTGCACTTTCTTGCGGTGCTACGCCGCTATGACATGGCCTAAAGTCGAGGTATTACCCCTACCTGGGAACCTCATCGTAGTGTCATACTACTATAGCATGAGGTCTCAGCCTCTTTGTAGTGCCAATCTACTCAGCATGAAGTCTAAGGCTTCCTTACGGTGTTACGCCGCAACGACGTGGCTTGCAAGGCCGAGGCTTTACCCCTACCTGGGTACCTCATCGTGGTATCGTGTCACTGTAACATAGGGCTATCCTCCCCTTTGTAGTGCTGTCTACAACTCTTTAATTATGTCATACAGCATTAGGCTACCTGCCTATTTGCGGTGCTACGCCGCTATGACTTGGCTTGCAAAGCCGAGGCATTACCCCAGACCTGGGAACCTCATGGTGGAGTCACCCCACTGTAGCATGGAGTTTCACTCCTTGTAGTACTGCTCTACCGTGCTTCTTGTAAAGCACACCAGGCATTCACTCTGACTGAGAACTCATTAAGGCGTTTAAGCCAACCTTCCACATGATCTATTTTTTCTGCAGAAAATACATAGTAGACAACAGTGGTTATGGGTTCGTATCCCTTCCATGTTCCATAGAATAAGTACCCACTGTTACCTGATAGTTTCCCAGTCAGTGATCCTCCTTTGAACCAAAAGTTAGATGCTTAGTAGATTTCTCTTTGAACTAATAGCAAAAAACTTTATGGTATGATTACAAAGACACACTTTTAGAATGCCTTCAATCCTATTTTACGAGCTGTCATCGACCAACTGGCGCTTGAGGCCCTTTGTGAACGGATCTGCCAGGTTCTTCTGACTCCGAACATTAATCACTGCAATTACACCTCTTTTGATAAGATCGTGTACTGCCCTGTGCTTCAACCGTACAGTCCTATTTTTTCCGTTGAAGAGGTCATTTGATGCCACCGCCGCAGTCGCCTGGTTGTCACAGTATATCGGTATCGCCGGTATCTGAGCCCCAACCAGTGGAAGATCATACATGAGCTCCCAAAGCCATTCTGCTTTATCTGCTGCAGTTTCAAGTGCATAGAATTTAGATTCCATGAAGAAACGAGAGAGTATAGTCTGCTTCTTCGACTTCCACGATATAGCAGCTCCACCCAAGGAAAAGATATATCCACCTGTGGATCTCTCGCTTTCTACTTCTGAACACCAGCTAGCATCACTGAAGCCTTCCACTACTGTCGGATACCCGTTGTAGTGCAGTGCATATGTCTGAGTCTTCTTGAGATATCTCATCACCCGCTTCAAAGCTTTCCAGTGCTCAACTCCTGGGTTGCTTGTGAACCAACTCAGCATTCCCACGGCAAAAGCTATGTCAGGCCTTGTGACAGTGGTTGCGTACATTAAACTTCCGATAATGCTAGAATACTCCAGCTGCCTGACGCTTTCCTTCGAGTTTGGCTTCAGCTTTTGATCACACCTGTATGGCGTATTGATCCCTGGAAGATCCTTATACCCATAGCGTGTGAGCATCTTCTCAATGTAGTGAGATTGTGACAGCGCTACTCCAGTGGTTTTTCGGATGATCTTTATGCCCAAGATGACATCTGCATCCCCCAAGTCCTTCATACTGAACTTGGTTGAGAGGAACTTCTTTGTCTCTGTGACACATCCTATATCCGTCCCTAGGATTAGCATGTCGTCAACGTACAGACAAACGATGACTCCTCTTCCATCAGCGAACTTTGTGTAAACACATTTGTCCGTCTCGCTGACTCTGTAGCCGTTTGACCTAATAACTTTGTCAAACTTCTCATGCCACATCTTGGGAGCTTGCTTCAAACCATACAATGATTTCACCAACTTGTAGACTTTGTCTTCAAGACCTTTAATGACGACAAATCTATCTGGCTGTTGCATGTAAATCTTTTCGGTCAGCTCTGTAGCTCCCCTTCCCGATTTTTTAAAATATTTTATTATTATTTATTTTATTTAAATGGTGTTTTCAGATTTTGTAAATATTATTATTAGTTGTCCTTCATTGACATTTTATATAAAATGGGTCTTGTGCATCTTGAAATTATTAGGCTGGCTTGGACACGTCTCGTATCCGAAAAGCGGGTGTGGGTCGTGACAAGCTCCCCATTCAGGAATGCTGTCTTTACATCCATCTGATGTATCACCAACTTTTGTATAGCTGCTAGAGCGATTAACATCCTGATGGTGGTCATCCGAGCTACTGGAGTGTACGTGTCAAAGTAGTCTATCCCCTGTTTCTGAGAAAATCCCTTGGCTACCAGCCTGGCCTTGAACTTGTCAATAGTTCCATCTGCCTTCATCTTCTTCTTGAAGATTCAGTTACATCCGATGGGCTTTTCTTCTTCAGGTAGATCTACCAACACCCATGTGTTATTGGAGGTGACAGAGTCAAACTCGTCATTCACTTCCTCCTTCCAGAAGATAGCATCTCTGGTCTTCATCGCCTCATCATAGGTAAGCGAATCTGCTTCCACATGATAGGTGACAAAGTCATCTCCGAAGTCTTTAGGTATCCTCGCTCGCTTTGCTGACGGCTGTGCGAGTTCTGGTACAAGAGTTGTTTCATCAACAACAGCTTCTTCTTGGACTACTGGCCCATATGAGATTTCAGTCTCATTTGCACCTACATCATTTTCCAAAATGTCCGAAAGAACAATATTTTTGTCTTTTGCAAACTTGTCTTCAAAGTATTCAGTATCGCGAGATTCGATGATATGATTTGACTCAATATCAAAAAATCTTCGAGCATCACTCTTCTCGGCATACCCCAAGAAGATCGCCTTCGTATTCCTTGTCCCTAGCTTCTGAATCTTCAGATCTAGGAGCTTCACATACGCCAGACACCCCAACACTCGAATGACATTCAAGTTTGGTCTGACTTTGAACTAGAGTTCATGAGGAGTTACGTCCGAAGTTGCATATGGCACTCTATTCAGAATGAAAGTGGCCGTTAATGCAGCTTCTCCCCAGTAGCATTTTGGAAGACCTGCAGTAAGCAGCATTGAATTCATCATTTCTGTTAATGTTCGGTTCTTTCTCTCTGCTATTCCGTTGGATTGATGAGAATATGGAGTAGTAGTCTCGCATATGATTCCATGTTCTTTACAGAATGATGTGAAGTCATGAGACCTGTACTCTCCACCTCGATCACTTCTCAACCTCTTGAGTTGTTGTCCAGTCTGCCGTTCAGCTTCGGTCCTGAACTCTCTGAACTTCTCGAAAGCTTCGTCTTTAGTCTTGAGCAAGTAGACGAACGCGTATTTTGAGAAGTTGCCGATGAAGGTTATGAAATACTTCATCCCGGTCTTTGTAGAGAAATGTTTGAAGTCACAGATATCGGAGTGTACTAACTCCAGAAGATCTGTGCTTCGATTGACCCGATGAAAGGGTTTCCTTGTGATCTTCGTCTGAGCACATACTTCACACTTCTCCACCTTACCCCCATATTTGGAGATAAGTCCTAGACTAGACATTTTATTAATTTTTTTACAATGAACATGTCCTAGTCTATTATGCCACAACTCAAGAGAATAATCAGAAAATGCAACTGCATTAATGTCATCAAACTGGTTGACAAGCTGAATTTTAAACATTTCTTCGGTTTGATAAGCCTTCCTGAAGTATGTTCCCTTCTTGGACATCACCATCTGACTAGCATTGATGTCCATCCTTAAGCCTGCATTGCAGAGCAGGCTCCCAGAGATCAGGTTCTTGGCAATCATCGGAACATGCTTCACACCTTGAAGCGTCAGAGTGTTCCCAGAAATGAGTTTCAGCTCCACAGTCCCGATCCCCAGAACTTCAGCTTGGGCCTGGTTCGCCATGACAACCTTCTCAGATATCGGCTGGTACATGACGAACCATTCCTTGTCAGAACAAACATGACAAGTCGTACCAGTGTCTATCCACCAGTCAGAGTCAACCCCCACAGTTATGACCTGTGCGATCATAGCAACAATGTTAGACACCAATGAAACCTTACTAGGCTCACCTTTCTCTGATTGTTTAGGCTTAGATCTGCATTCACTCTTGTAGTGGCCTTTCTTGCCACAATTGAAACAAGTCACTTGGGACTTGGACTTCTGTTGCTTGAATAAAGGACCCTTCACTTTTAGATTGGTGAAGTCCTTCTTCTTGTGACAAGCCGCCTGCTTCCCCTTGGGATCTCTCGTCTTCACTAGATTGGCCTTAGCCAACTGTTTGGACAGAGTGTCCATCTTCTGTTGGGAACGCATCTCGTCCTCAACATGGATCTCTTGAAGTAGATCTCCCAAGCTAATGTCTAGCTTCTTTCTGAGCATCCTTGCATAGAAGGTACTCCATCCAGCAGGAAGTTTTGAGATGATCCCTCTAACGACAAACTTGTCGGAAAGGGGCATCTCTTCGTCTTCCAGTTTCTGACGCAGCTTCAGAAATTCCTTCACCTGTGGCAACATGGACTTCTCGTCCTCAAAGAGCAATTTATGATATTTTTCAACCACAAACATCTTGCTCCTGTTCTTGTCTTCTTCATACAGTTTTTCTATAGACTCCCATATGTCTCTGGCAAATTCCTTCTTCGAGTAGCATTCTGCCAGGGAATCCTCCATAGCATTCAGGATGAGAAGCCTGCAGATGCTATTTTCTCTTCTCCATTTGGCCTGGAGTTTGGTAGCCACATTGATTGCGGCAGTAGACCCAGTGTCTGGTATAGAAGGTTCTTCCTCCAACAGTACATGATCAACGTCTTTGAGTTGAAGAGTTAGATAAACCTTCCTCTTCCAGACTTGATAATGCTTCCATCGAACTTTTCCAACTTACAGTAGTCCGATTGGACGAGCGAAGCATTAATGTTTTCCATCTACAAGGATCTTGCTTTGAGATTGTTATTCCCGGGGCTTGATCAAAGATGGTAAAACTGATGCAATCGAGATCTACGATGATACAAAGGACCAAATAGCCAGATTACAATATGAAGGAAGAAAATAGAGAAGAGAAGATCTCTCATTCTTTCTTGCAAACGTGTTGTAATTGGGACAGAACGAGTTACAAAATCTAGAGAAAGATGAGATGAAGAACAGTGCTGGGGTGTGAAAACACCGTTGCTCAAAGCAAGATTCGTCCCACACGAATTGCTTCAAGGAACCAGCAAGTTGAAGAACTTGTGAAATGCTCGAAGTCACCTCTGTTCTGACTCCTCGGATGGACTTGCAATGGCGGCAGCAGCTCCCTCTCTCTCTCTTTTTTCTGACTTATAAAATTCGTAGTACCCACAAAGGAGGCCAGAAGAGAGTATATATAGAGAAAGGATGGAAACCCTAGCCGCCTCTTTAGTTATGGAAAGATTGAATCAAATCCCAAAAAGATG
Organism: Iris pallida; assembly: GCA_029216955.1. NCBI lineage: Eukaryota > Viridiplantae > Streptophyta > Magnoliopsida > Asparagales > Iridaceae > Iris > Iris pallida. Next base: position 19,874,871 of record JANAVB010027999.1, on the reverse strand, counting down.
GCAACGAGATTAATTCAAATCCCACAAAGATAGCAACGAAATTAATTCAAATCCCACAAAAAGTGGATCTGAATTATTCGCATTGAATCAGCCTTTCCATAACTGACTTGTAGTCTGCACAGTCAGCGGAGCCCTCCATGCGGCAACATCAGCAGTAGCCTGGCCGCATGAGCCGCATGGCCTCATGGCCGCATGACAGCTGACGTGCTAAGTGCAAAGTGCGCCAACAAAATGCCACATTACGCCTCATGAGCCCATGAGCCCGAGTCCGAGTCCGAGTCGCTAAGCCCCTTTGGGGCTTAGCTCCAAATGGAATTAATCTAAGAGAATGACAAAAGCATTAATGCTTAATCCTTGGAGCCTTATTCTTACCTCCTAGTAAAATCACCCACATGGTTCCCTCCTTAGGGTCACCACCCCATGTGCATCTCTCAACAACACAACCAAGTATATATGTTGAGATAACTCATGGTGCATTTCCGATGTGGGACTAAAATTTTACAAGGCATATTGAGAGCAATCTCTCTCCATGTAAAGAAAGCACCAACAGTTTCTACTGTTCATTAAAGGATTTGCTACATGAACTGAGAGCAGCTCACTAGAATGAATGACCGATACTTCATCAGCACAAGCGAGGAGAGGAAAGATTATACAAGGCATTCCATGAGTAGGTTGCATGTAACTAGGGATAACTATAGGCAGACACAGTTGGATAAGTACACGAGTTACGAGAATGTTCCTACTTCTGGGGAGCGAATTGATAAGGTGCAACTTGTTCTGCCATATTTCAATGTTCTCTTTTATGTGCTTATTGTGATTGTTGCCCTATTTAGGAGTGCAAGCAAATGGAAAAGGGTGGAAAATACTATGAGTTTAGGTATAATACAAGATTGGTGAAGCCTATATTTCCTCATTTTCAGGTTGGTGAAGTTCTCTCTGGTGTTAGATAAAATTGAATGTACAATGTTTTTTGTGATATAGATAATTTACCAAAAGAAATTGTTCTGCTGCGTTGATGCCATATATTATTTCAGTTCTTAATTTGGAGCATAAGGATTTATCATGCTAGGTAATTTTTTCACCATAATTTTTTCTTTCCAAATATACCTTTACCTAACTTTACCAAATATACATATATTATTTCAGTTCATAACTGTTAGCAGCAAACTTACAACATCAAGTACTAGTACAGAGAAACGGTACAAGCTAAGAAGCATTCAAAATCTTCTAGTAAGTAGGTACATTTGTCCTTATGCACACACCTGGTTCCACTTGCCTATATACATCCTTACAGTGTTGATCACAAAAGTTGTCATGTGGAAGACTGGTGCACACACACACACTAGCACAAGAGAAAATAGAGTTTGAAGTGACCATGGGGTACAATTTGAAAAATAAAGTTTTACAATCTTTTGTGAAGAAAAAAGGTATTGAGCACAATTCTATTTCTCCTCGAAAGCCTCAATGAAATGGGGTTGTTAAGAGAAGAAAGATGGCTAGGATAATGGCCAATGAATATGATTTTACAAAAATATTTGTGGGCAGAGGCAATGTTAGGCAATTAACATGATGCTATATTGGTATCAAGTTCTTCTTCCTGTTTTGTACAAAATCCCCCATGAACTTTGGAAAATATAAAACCCAAAGTGGACATTTTGAGTTTTTGGTGCAAGTGCTTTGTATTGAATACTAAAAGTAATTGCAAAGTTTGAATCTAAAAGTACAAAGGTATCTTTCTTGGATACTTTTCAACTAGCATTTGTCACGACCCGCTCCCGAATAATCGGACACGAGTCAGACACGCCTAGCCTTCGTCGTTAGACACGACGAAGTAAGCTGTACCAATCTAGGAAAATCTAACCAGATAATCAAGACAAGTATGAAAACAAAGCATCTATAAACGTATCCCATGATACAAGTACATGTCTCAGAATTTATTACATTCCAGCAAATGAAAGATAGAGTCTACTAGTCTCAAATACAAGGTAAAATGTAAAGTGCTAATGGTAAAGCTCTAGGCTTCTACGGCCTCTAAGTCGAGAGCAACTCCAGCTAGCTCTCCTGCATCAACTGGCTCTCGGCCATAGTAAGTGTCGCACAGGGCCTCCAACTCACCTGCAACATATCCAATTCAGGAGCGGAGCAAAGTACAGTTCTAGGTAATGAAACATGAACATGACATGAACAGAGTACAGGAGTACAGGAAATGAAATACAGGAATGAACATGAAAGTACAGAAAAGTAGCACAGGAAATAAGTACATGAACTATAATACAAGAATATAAAATACAGGAACATATAAAGTAAAGGAATGAAACTATAAACCTGAAGTACCAGACATGATAAGTACACAATATCAAAATACATCTAGTCCATGTGATCGGCTGGGGTGAGAACATGCACAGGAGTACATGAATATGGTATGACTTAGGGCCCGCGTGCACGATGCGAGGCCTAAACTAGGCACATGATTATAGTAACCGGGATTGGTCACATGGCTAGTGTATTTCCCCCACCCGACACTAATAAGTACAAGAACAAGAGTACATGAGTATATGATATCGTGTCATGACATGTTACAAGAAAGAGTACAAGAATGTAAATGCACAAAACTGTAGAAAAGTACTTGCCTGGCTCCGGAAAAGTACTAGTAATCAAGGAAGCTGGATATCCTCCTGGTTTAATAATTTATAAGTTGATGTAACGCCACAGTCCCAAAATACGTAGGACTAGGAACATAGACATGCCAGCTGTATTTATACGAAGTACACTCCAATATATGGAATCCTCGTATGAATACATAAGCTGTAAAATACAGTAGAACCATAACTAATCTCATCCACACAAAATAAAAGAATAGAAGATCTCATATAATCAACTATAAAATTGTTATTTGGTACATGTAGTTGGACGAAGGCAAATCCACTACCAGCTATAAAAAGAAATACATAACAAAAGAAAGATTTTAGCGAGCGAAGCGAAGACGATCCAAGTGCAATCATCTTCGAAGAATAGCGATGATCACGGCTAGAGCTAGAGCACCTGCGAAAGACAAGAACACACACCTGGAGAGATAACCAGGTCCTCAGAGGGACGTAACAAGACACATAATATCATGCCATATAAACTGAATAAATATTGCTCAAGTAAATAAGTCAATTGAATTATAACATGGTCCAATACACACCCATTGAACGAGCTTACCATCCCCCCAACCAAACAAGGACAGGAGATGGTAAACTAATTTACAGTGACGTATCTTTCTATGCCATGAATCCAATATGGTATCCGGACCCCAACAAGGTTCAATACCTTCTCATCGAAGTAGTAGGTCACACCTTCAACCAAACAAGGACAAGATGTGACGAGCTAATCTGCGACAAATTATTGTTCCAAGCCACGGTCAGATACAAGTATCCAAACCAAAAGTACTCGTATCTAATGGATAAAGGTAGCCTAACCGTTCTAAGTGAATGTAGTTAAGAACAATTCATGGTCGCATGACTACCCGGTCAAGTCAAGAAAATACCAATGTAGTACCTCAGTAGTGAGTCACAACACCATATACTATTCCTCAGTATCGAGCGAGTCTATAGCATATAGTCTACCTATCGTTCCTCAGTAGCGAGCGAGTCTACGATAGATAGGGTGGTAGTCAACTTCTAATCATGTTCTTCTCGCCCAATGCTAACTTATAACTGCTAAGGCTTCTAGCATGTAATTCTATTAGCAGTTATTTCCTAATGCACGCACTACCAGAATAAGTCGATTTAGCGATGCCTAAAGACGTCGCTAAAACGACATTTTTCGTCGCTAAAAATATTTAGCAACAAAATTATCGACGTTTTGGGCTGGTCGCGGAAATGTAAGTCGCTGATCTTCTAAACGTCGCCAAACGTCGCAATTACCGATGTTTGCCGACGTATTTATATGTCGGTCTATTGCCAACGTCTACCGTCGTGTCGTCGGTGGCTTAGCGACGTATTACTTCGTGTCGCTACGCGTCGGTAAATTTACCGACGAATTACCGTCGAATCGTCGGTGGTATAGTGACATGTTCAAAGTCGCTAAACGTCGGTAAATCCTGGGAATTCCTGGGATGATTATCGACGTGCACCGACGTTTATCGACGTTCTCCGACATATATTGACATCACTAAACATCGGTACCCTGGATAATATCGTATATCTACCGACGTTTACCGATGCAAACTTACGTCGGCGGACGTCGGTAAACGTCGCTAAATCTGCAAAAAAAAAAAATACATAATGTCTATTTCTCCCAGCAGTTTAAAAAGAGAACAATTTCTTACTGTAGAATAGGATCCAAACAAGCACAGAATGTCCATTTCTCGCTGTACACAGGTTTCAGTCCCTATAACCACGTCTACAACAATCACACAATGTCCAGTTCTCAGAATGTTCATTTCTCACTGTACACAGAATTCAGTCCCTATAACCAAGTTTACAACAATCACACAACAACTAACCAAATAACCAAATATCCAAATAACCAAGTATCCAAATAACCAATTCTACACCAAATAACAAAGTCTACAACCAAATAACCAAAGTCTACACACAACCAACAAATAGAATAGGATCCAAACATCCAAATCTACACAACCAACAAATATCCAAGTCACAAACAAAGAATAAAACAAACACAAAAAAACAGTCCTAACTAGGACTACTAGGAATCTGGTGCAGGAGGGGCACCGCCGCGACGAAGGGATAAGAATAACTCATACTCCTCAAGTAAAATCGATACCTATGGAGGAGGCAGTGACGTCGGTGGAGTCGGTATTGAAGAAGAAGGCGGTGGAGGCGGTGGAGGCAGCAGAGTCGACGACGATGAAGGCGCACCCGGATGACCAGCACGCTCCAACGCTGTAAGTCGCTGGTGGTATGAATCCATGATAGATAACATTCTATCACTGCTCTGGACCATCGACTCCTACGCCAATCTCATCCTCCCGGCCATGGTCACCTGTCCTGTCTGTAGCTCCGTCACCATGTGCTCTAACCCTCCAACGGTGCGCTCTGTCCTCTCAGTCGTCTCCCTGAGGTCCATAATGCCGCGGTCGAGTGCATCCAATCGTGCTAGCAACGCAGGATCCTCCGTAGGGTACTGAGACTGCTCCTCGATCCATCGTAGCAGGTCGTCACGAAGAGACTCCATCATCTGGTGGACTCGGGTAGAATCCTGGGACGGCTGTGGACCATGCACATTAGCAGGAGATGTCCTAGAGGACTGGGTCACAACTAGGGCGCCATAGGATCCAATATCGTAGTACGTACCCCTACGGAGTCTACCAGCGGCGGCCATCCACAGCTCATCCGTCGACGGAGCTTGAGTGGGCTGCGAGGAAGTACCGGCCTCTCCTGCATCAGGTGCACTAGCAGCCGCCCGCTCCCGCAGCCTCTGATACTCGTCCCAGAAAGTACTTATTATTACTAACTTCTAATTTCTAGTTAATGTACTTATTATTACTAATTTCTAATTAATGTACTTATTATTTCTAATTTCTAATTAATGTACTTATTATTACTAACTACATGAATATTTATTTGCATCATATTTACTAAGTTATATTAAAATTGACACGAAGTATTAAATTAAGATAACGTATTGTAATACTTACATAAGTCTGCTCGGCCCTCTCGTCAATAAGGTCACCACCGTGACGATGGGTGGCCAGGAAGACGGTCACCATGTCGGCGTTATCGACCTTCCTTACCCGTAATTAAATATATTATCTTAGTAATAATTTATCGGTTTTGCATTAAAATAATATTTCTAAAAGTGGAAGACATACCAGACGACGAAAATATTCCGTCATCGGAATCGACCCACCGCACCACTTCGAGGCATGTTGCCTAGCCGCCTTGGCCTTCTCCGACTTCTCTTTGTACCTTGGCTCCTCGAATCGAGCCTTCATCATATTCCACTGATCAGGGGTGATCCAACCTTGGATCGGCTTTCCGGCATGATCACGTTCCTTCTGATCATTGATAGAGTCGCGGATCAGCTTGGCGGCGACGGCAGGAAACATCCCCTCGATAAGCTCAGCCCGGTGCGGTGGATAGAAAAATATATCCTAGAAGAGCGCAAACCAAATATTTATTAGTTATATATAATATACAAAAATTATATGATTCATGTTAAAAGCAAATATATTTTAACCTTGAAGCGCGCAAACCAGAAGGCCTTCCTCTCGTCCTGAGCATCAGAGTAGTTAATCCAAGCACCACCATAATTATGTCTCAGCATGTGGCCTAGACGTCTCTGTACCTCTGGGTGACGATATCTATACAAACATATTATATTCATGAAAAAAGTTAATTTTTGATAAAAATAAAAAGAAAAAAATTATAAACCAAAACACCTACTTTGTACCGTCGGCCCAGATCTCCGTCCTTCTCTCTTCCGGAGGTGCGCACGCATCATCTGCATGATGCTGGTCGGCCGTCGGCGCCGCCGCCTCGGCCGTCGTCGCAGCCTCCGCTATCTGCTCATCCGTCTCCATCGTCGTATCAGCAGTAGGAACGCTAGATGGGCGAGCACTCTCAACAGGCCTGGAACTACTCGTCCCAGGAGATAACGTCGTCCGAGCAGGCCCACCTACTGTCCGATATGGAGGAGTAATCGGCGACGAGGATCCAGATCCGGTACCAGAATGAGGTACCGAAGGAAAACTCCGTCCTCTAGCAGTACCTGTAGGAAGTACCGGAGGAGAGTGACCTCGTTGTCACCCTCGGAACGCTCTGCGACGACCTGCCATACCTGATAACAGTATATGATAATACAACAAATAATAGAGACTAGAAATATGAAAGTACAATAAATAATAGAGACTAGAAATATGAAAGTACAACAAATAATAGAGACTAGAAATATGAAAGTACAACAAAGACAAGATAATAACCAAGACAACATATGATGATACATTCTACAATAAACATCTAAGTCCAGATAATATATTCTAGAATAAACATCTAAGTTCAGATAAGTATATCTCTCTCAATCATCTTCAGAATAATCATCTTGTTCGTCTTCCTCGACCTCATCTTCCTCTTCCTCCTCATCTTCACTTTCATCTTTGCCTTCGTCGGCTTCGTCTTCCTCTTCGGATAATTCTACATCTTCTACATTATGTGTCGTGTAATGCGTAACTTCTGTGGAGTCCACATCGATAATATTGTTTACAAGAGGTAGCTCGTCCTCCTGGTAAGCTTTTTTGTCAACATCAAAAGTATCTCTGGCTTTAGTCTTGCATACTGTCCACCAGTCAGACTTCGTTGCTTCCCGTCTCGGATAAGCTGTGAAGTACACGAGCTAAGCCTGAGTTGCTAGGACAAATGGTTCGTAGCCTTGATATCTACGCGTGTAGTTTATATCCAGAAGACCATGCTTGTCAATTTTCCAACCTTGATTTTCAATCGGATCGAACCATTCACACTTGAACAATACGATCTTTGCAGGTTCTCTGCCAATATTATATGACAACTCCACAATCTCTCGCAAGATGCCAAAGAAATTATTTCCTGGATCGACGTCTTTGTAGTTCGAAGACTTGATACACAAACAACTATTTTTCGTGGAATCAAGATCCAGGAAGCTGTCTCTGATCGGAGCATTTGTCGACTTAAACCGAAAGCCATTGACACAGTAACTTGGCCATATTTTAACAAAAGTAATTGGTCCCTTGGCAAGAGTTCTAATTAATTCAATCTCGGGTAAAATTAGACGATCGACCTGAATATCAAAGAAGCGATAATAAGTTATTTGTTGCGCATTTGCATTAGAAGAGGCCAGTAATTACCAAGCTACTTACATATTCGCTCAAATAAGAAGGAAAATGACGTCTCATTTCTTGTTCTAATGCTTCGTCTGTTAGGTAGGATCTAACCAGCCTCAACTCATCATTATATGTGCTGGAAAACAACGAAGCAACCGCCGATTAGTACAATAATATTAGCATATACTATTACATTGAGATGACGTAAACTCATCATCCTGAGTTACTTACCCCTCTAGCTTCTCTACTTCATCCTCGTCGCAATTGAGTAATACATACAACTGAGTAGCCCTTAGCTCTTCGTCATTCAAATATCTCTTCTTCATTTTCCCCGAAGGCTTTCCGGACGCATTGAATACTTTTAATATTCTATCATTAAATTCTTCATATCCGTCGTCGTTTCTCGGAGCCCTCGTTCTATTCGTAGCAACATGAGGTTTGAAATAGGAGGAGCAAAAATTTGTAATCTTCTCGAGAATATAGGCTTCACAAATAGAACCCTTGACCCGAGCCTTATTTTTCACCTTTCTTTGTAGGTGATTCAAATATCGCTCGAATGGGTACATCCATCGATATTCGATGGGTCTACCAACACGTGCCTCATAGGAAAGATGAATCGGCAAATGCTCCATAGAGTCGAAAAATCCAGGAGGGAACACCCTCTCTAGCTTGCACAGTGTTACCGCAATGTCCTTCTCTCGCTTTTCTAGACGATCAACGAGCAATTTCTTAGAACAAAGGTCCCTGAAGAATATGCTAAGCTTCGTCAATGGATCCCAAACTGCCTGCGGTAAGAATTCCCGAAATGCAATCGGAATTAACCGCTCCATGAATACGTGACAATCATGGCTCTTCATACCTGTCAGTTTATTCTCCTTGAGGTCGACGCATCTTCTCAAGTTCGAAACATACCCATCTGGAAATTTCAAACCTTGAATCCACCTACAAAGCCTCACTTTATTCTCCTTCTCCAGTGAGAAAATTGCCTTAGGCTGCTTCAACTTCCCATTCCCGTCCTCTATCAAATGCAATACAGGACGTCTACATATTTCTTCCAAGTCCAATCTAGCCTTTGGATTGTCTTTCGTCTTTCCCTTTACGTCCATTACAGTATTAATTATGTTGTCAAACACATTCTTCTCGATATGCATGACATCAAGGTTAAGTCTAATCAGATTGGTGCTCCAATATAGAAGATCCCAGAATATACTCCTCTTCGTCCAGTTATGAGTGCGACCAAATCCGTCACACTTGTAGCCCGTAGCACGCTGCTCAATAGCTCTTGGTAAATCTTTTACTTCTTTCCATATCGTGTATCCGGTCCACCTTGGCGGGGGATTAGCCTTCTCCACAACGCCAGCACGAAAAGCATTCATGTTCCTCCGGTACGGATGATCCTTCGGCAGGAATTGTCGATGACAATTGAAGAAGCATGGTTTGCCTCCGTGTTTTAAATGGAAAGCCTTAGTGCTGTCCATGCAATACAGACATAAAAGAGGACCATGCATGCTCCATCCAGATAACATTCCATAGGCCGAAAAGTCGTTGATGGTCTACATAAGTGCTGCCCGCATCCGAAAATTTTGTTTTCTAGATACATCGTACGTGTTGGAACCTACTTCCCACAGCTGATTCAACTCATCAATCAACGGCTGTAAATACACATCGATGTTCCTTTTCGGATTGTTCGGACCTGGGATAATAACGGTGAGAAACATATACGGAGTCTTCATGCACATCCAAGGCGGTAGATTGTACGGGGTGACGATCACAGGCCAACACGAATACTGGGATCTCGAAAGTCCGAATAGGATAAAACCGTCGGAGAAGAGACCCAATTTGACATTGCGTGGATCAGAAGCAAAATTTGGATACTCTCGATTAAAGTGCTTCCATGCTTCTCCATCAGATGGATGATCCAACACTCCTTCGGTATGTTTCCGCTTATGCCAACTCATGTTTTCTGTAGTTTCCTTCACCATAAACAACCGCTGCAACCGCGGCGTCAACGACAAGTAGTGCATCGAAGAGGTAGGCTTCCTGGCACCGACAGACTTTCCTCTACCACATGCTTTGTAGCGATCGACACCACAAAATCTGCAGGCGTCTTCATCCTTGTCGTCTTTGTAGTACAACATGCACCCGTTACGACAGGCATCAATTTTTTCGTATCCCATCCAGAGCGATCTAACCATCCTCTTAGACCGGTAGAAGTCATTAGGCAACTTCGCACCCTCAGGCAATATTTCTATAAGCAACTCCATAAGACGGTAGTAGCAATCTTGCGACATGTTAAAATCGAACTTGATGCTCAACAATCTTGTAACCACCTCCAACGGTGAATGATCCTCACAACCAGGATATAATAGAGTCCTTGTATTCTCCAACAATTCCATGAACTATGCAGCATCGGGGTTCGATGCCTCCTCAGGTGCATCATGATCATCCGGATCGAAACTAGGCCTGGCCGCGTTGAAAACCATGTTCACCAACCTATCGTCGTAAGGAGCATTGTTGTGGACATCCACATAAGGCTCGTACTCTGATGCTAAAGACACAAGTTCTACGTGCTCGCTCTACTGATAGTAATTCAACGTGAAACCCTTCGAGTATAAATGATACGTGACATCCACTTCTGGATGATATTTCAAGTTGCGACATCTCACATACGGACACTTAATTTTGTTACCATCCATGTACTGAGGGAACGCCTTGGCAAACTGCAGAAACTGGTGTACACTCTCTATGAATTCATCCCGCACACTGCACATGTCATCAGGATGATGGTTGTACATCCAAGTACGATTCTGCGGATAGTAATTCAGCTCCATAATTCTGTAAGATAGATACATCAAGGTAGTGAATGATATACAATTGTCAGTTCATGCGGTCTACACTTTCTGCAGTATATGTACACATGATGTTAAATGGTCGGAGATTATCGGTCATCTTCTTTTCGCATTGCTAACTTTTGTTTCATGTGTTTGTGCATACGATGGTCAGAGATTATCGCGGCGGTATATCACCCGTGTCTACAATATTTCATATAGGCTGAGTTATATAAGTCAAGTTTTAGGATATTAGTCTATATATTATGTATAGTCCAACCGAGTCAACTCTAAGCTAAACTAGTCCAACTTGGTCAAACTAGCCATTTCTAAGTTGTATAAGTCAAGTTTTAGGATATTAGTCTATATATACTAGCATAAACTCTCCCTCCTCTCCAAATACCTGGTACTAGTTAACCCTCCCCCTTTCTCCCACTAGACACACACATACATATACATGATGTATACAACTACACCATAGTTCCCAGGTTCTTTTAACCTAACTTTCCAGTTGGTACTAACCTCAATAGAACAAACACTCTCACAGCTCAAAATACTAACACATGCTCACGCCTTACTCTTGTGACACCCCCTTTCAAACACAAACACACACCTATATGTTCCCTTACACATGTTGCCATGTTACCCATAAAAATAGGAAACCCTTGTTGTTTAAAATAAGACACAATTCTACAAAGAGAACCATACTGTAGAACTCACACTTTAAGACAATAGATGAAGGAAGACTTGTATGGAGGATCGTCTACTTTATTCATGGAGTTGTCATAGGGTGTTGAGTGATGTCATTTTATTCTTTTCTTCTTCTTCTTCTTGGGATTTTTGAGTATTGGATCTTGAGACATACATAGCTAGAACTTACGAAGAATGGAGTACCATACTTCAACAAATAGATGTTGACTAATTGGTTCATATACTTGTTGTCTAAAATAAGTGTAGGAATGTTGCAAGGTGAAACAATGTATCAAATACTATATCAAAACCCAAACCCAATATGCAAATCCAAATTAATATGAAAATACACAAGTGTATGTAGGAGATTAAGTGTACAAAGGTGAAATACATATATATGCATGCTTGGGGGTGTCCACGTGTCCAACAAATGGACACAAAGTGTCCAAAACCGCACGAACACACTGTATCAGTGAACACATGGTCGTAATGTGTCTTTGTGTCCATTTTAGACACGAAAAATGCCTCAATTAGGGTTAGGGTTTACCTTCAGTCTCCTCGCGGTGGTGGAGGAGGAGGAGGAGGACAAGTTCGGTGGTGGAGGAGGAGGGGATTAAGTGTACAAAGGTGAAATACATATATATGCATGCTTGGGGGTGTCCACGTGTCCAACAAATGGACACAAAGTATCCAAAACCTCACGAACACACTGTATCAGTGAACACATGGTCGTAATGTGTCTTCGTGTCCATTTTGGACTCGAAAAACACCTCAATTAGGGTTAGGGTTTACCTTCAGTCTTCTCGCGGTAGTGGAGGAGGAGGAGGAGGAGGAGGACAAGTTCGGTGGTGGAGGAGGAGGATCTCGCGGTGGAGGAGGAGGAGGAGAAGGGGCTCGCCGGAGGGAGGAGAAGGGGCTCGCGGTAGAGGAGGAGGATGAGCGGCGCCGGAGGTAAGGGGGTCGGGCTGTCATCGAGGTCGGGGGAAGAGGGGCAGGAAGAAAAAATTTGGGGAGAGGGAGAAATGAAAAGTCGAACCGAGGAAACCCTATTTAGCAGAAGTTAGCGACGTCTGTAAATACGTCGCAAAGCGCCGACTTTACTTTAATATTTGGCGACGCCTTAATCTTTGCGACGCTAAACGTCGCTGAACTAATAAAACTGGCGACGTTTTCTGACAAATCAACGACGTTGGTTTTTATTACACAAAAAGTAGTCGCAATATGTCGCTGTTTGTCGCTATCAGCAACGTATTGTGACGCATACTTTTGGAGTCGCTAAATCCAAAAATATTAACGACGTTTTATGTCGGCGTCGCTAATTTCGTCGCTGATACGACTTATTTTGGTAGTGACGGCTTATGCGTACTGGTGGCCAGCCAATCACGCATGTCCGAGTCCTATATGCGACTCACCACAACGTGGTACAACGTGTCAAGGCCAATGAATGCAACACATAAGGTGGTCCCTTAAATCTAGGTTTATTGTGTAAGAAAATAATACATAGCAAGAAACTAAACAGTAAATTCTAACAGGTTATGTCATGTATCATAGTTTATTTTGCATAAAAAAAATAATGAACATGCATAAAATATGAGCTAAAATAATTAAACAGCAAATGGCAAGGTGTCTTGCCTGGTAGGACGCCTGGTGTACTGCAATGATGAATATGGCACGGTCTACAACTTCGGTACAACCACTATGCAAGATGACCTTGGGTGGTGGCACGGATAGTTTCATTGGGTCCAGATGGGTCAAATTGGTTAGGATGGACATATGGTAGGATAGAATTGGCGAGAGGATAGAAAAAATAGGATTAGTCATGGACCGCAAGATAATCGAAGGGAATTGTATAAATGATATACTAATTTAGAAAACAATTTATAATACTTTTGAAAATAGTTTTATTTAATTAAAATAATTTAATTAAATACTTAAAATCCAGAAATCCTTTTTTGGGCAAAAACTCCAAGTTTTGTCAAAAGGTTATTTTAGGCTGAAACCTATATTCTATAAATCAAAAATATTTTAAGCGAACCAAAATAATATTAGAAAAATTATTTAAGGTTAAGAACCATATTTTGTAAAAATAAGATTTTATTAATAAGCTATACTTTTAATGCCACAATTATATATAGCAAGTGCAATTAGGGCTCCTAACCCAATGTCGAAATTATTTACTTATACTTATAATAATAACAATATAATTAGTAATAGTACTAATAATAAAAAAATTCTTAAATCAAATATAATACCAATAATATATACTTACTTAATATTCTGTAATTAAAAGATAATAATAATAATAATAATAATAATAATAATAATAATAATAATAAAACTTATAAATATACCTGTATATACATAGTATAATAATAATATACTAATAAATTTCTAAATACTCGTTAATGTTGTTAAACCAATAAATACTTAAACTTATAAAGAACCCATTAATCGCAGCATAACACAGTACTTGCTCTTCCTCGGGTGGAGGGATAAGAGGAGCTGGGAGAGAGAGAAAGCAAGGGAAAAGGGGGATTTTCGAGCGAGAGAGAGAGGCGGAGAAGAGAGGAGTGTTCGGGGTGGAGCGGGGGAGCTGTGCTCTGCGTGCGGCGGATGCGGAAGGAGGAGAGCGGGGCCAGCTCGCGGAGGCGGAGGTAGCAGAGAGGGGCAGACGCGCCCGGAGGGAGGAAGGGGGAGGCGCAGCGGCTAGGGCACGCCGGCGACTAGGGGCGTCCGAGGAGGAGGAAGAGGCGGAGGCCGTGGCGGGTTCCGGCAGGTCGAGACGGGAAGGAGGATTCGGGTGAACTATGGCTCGGCGGAGCTCGCTTGCTCCGGCGGCGTTCGTTCGTTCCGGCGGCGCGGCGGAGTCCTGGAGGATGGCGGCCAAGGGTGGAGGAAATGGGGGATCAGACGGCGGAGGACGGCTCGGAGGGGCGGTCGCCGGGACGGGGTGATCTTGTGGGAGCGGCGGAGAGCCTTAGCGGCTAGGGCGGCGCGGAAGCTCGCGGCGGCGCACAGAGTGGTGGCGGCCAGGTGTTGCGGTGGTTCGGGAGGCTGGTCGGTGAGGTAAGGGCGTTCCTAAGCTTTAGGGCTTATTTATTTGTCGTGTTTCTGGAATCGGTGGCGGTTGTGGTTGTCGGTGGTGGAGAATGGTGGTGGGAAGTTGGCCGAAAAATGTTGGATGGTGGCGATGGTGCGTGGGTCGGATTTGATGATGTGGTGGCGGTGGTGATCGGTGGAAGAGGGAAGGCCAGGGAGTGGCCGTGGGGTTGGCCGTGTCAGGATCGACGGGTGGTGAACTCCGGTGATGTTGTGGTCGATTGTGCAAGGGCGGGGACAGTCGTGGCGGGTAGTTGTTGTCAGGGTGATGCAGGATTAGTTTGGGATTAAGGATCAGAGATTGGGTTGCTGTGTTGAAATCGTGTCCGACCTGTGGACACGAAGAAGGTGAAATGTACATGTAAATAAAATAGTGAAAAGGGAAAAATAAGGTCACGGACACGATGCACGGGATTAGGGTTTGTGGAAAAAATTTATGGAAGAATTTGTTGATGATAAAAATTATGGAGGAGTACCTGCCTATTTATAGGATGTAGGAATTCCCAATTGGATAGGATTAGGATTATTTTAAACCCCAAAAATTGATAATTCGTAGTTTAAATTTAAAAGCAATCAAATCCAATGCCAAATACAAATCCAATTTAAATCAAATTAAATTCTCTTAGTTTAAAATCAAATCAATTTCAAATATAGATATTAGTTTACTATTTAAATGTATCCATGGAATCAAATCAAAATTTAAATCTTCACAATAATTTCGAAATATTTTTTCCAAAATTATTAATAATAATAATTTTGAAAATTACATTAATATTTTTAAATATCTTTGAATAATAAATTATTAATATTAATAAATCTTGAAAATTACATTTTTATTTAAAATAAACTAGCAAAATATTTATGAAATATGTGCATGCACTAAGAATATTATTTAATCTAAATAAAAGGCTTTACATAAATAAAATCATAAATTTAGGAAATTTTGATAGCTAAATTAAATATTACATATATTATTTTGAAACTATAAAAATAAGAAAATATTTTTCTAAAAATATGTACGCTCGTACATATTCGCACTCGTCGAGTAATTACAAAAAATAAAATTTTGTGCGCGACGTACAATACGACTACGCGACATACAATACAAAATTTTAAATCGTTACCAAATGTAATAATAAAAAATAGTAGAAATTTAGGGGTTTTACATCCTACCCAACTTAAAAGAATTTCGTCCTCGAAATTAAGAATTAGTAGGGGATGCGAGGACACAAGGGGGTATCAATGGGGATCCAACGATGACAATATTTTCACAAATCATGTCGTAAGAAGTTGCGATCTAGATCATAGAAAAAAATAATACGGATATGGTCGTGGGTAGTGAATGAGGGTCATAGTAGGACCGAGAAGAAGGACGAGGAGTTTATGATGACGACATAGCAACATCGAGTGGTAATGGTCATAATTGATAGGACAGCTAGAGGAATTTCAAGTACAAGTACCTTCGTCCTTTAAAAAAATCGGTGAAGGCGAAAGCGATTTAAGGAGTTCAATGACGACATTATTAATTACGAATACGTGGTTCAAAGGCGGTCGTATAGATTTCAAAAGAATTGTCAAGGCAGTCGTGGATGGGATTCCAAAGGGTAAGTTTAACTATATCACATCCACGTAGATCGAAAAGGCGAACCAAAGTGCACTCGGTTGATCAGACCATCATGCACGGTTCTAGTTAGACAATATGTTAAGTGGGTCGACCCAAATAACATATGTCTTGAACAAACTCGATAAAGGAATAAGCTTGCAAAAACTAGGCTATATTAGCATCATTAGTCTAGATAGTAGAACATATGCACGATGGTAGATGAAATAAGAACCAATATGAATAGTCTAAGAGTCGTGAGAATCTAAGTCTTGTTTATTCCTATACCATCATTCTACGATTTTATTGACCAAGGCTTGGTTGACCAAATGGATTAAATTCCTCTAGTCTCTATAGTCTAGATAATACTATTTATATTCTCTTTAATGGTCAAGGGTGTGTCGGTCGTAGGGTATTCTACCCAACTTAAAAGAATTTAGCTAAAGGTGTTTTGGACATCTAACTAGTAGGGTCAATCTCTAGCAAGCACGAAGTGAAGATATGAATAATGATAGGGGGAATCAAGCAAGATGCAATGAATAAGTATGAGTCGGTCGAATATGGAATCGAGAAAAGAGGTCAAGTATGTGGATGAGATCCTAGACTTTTAATCCTATACGCAGGCTTGCTTGGTACGGTAAAGTAACCAAACAATTTATCTTGACCTGCATGGGCCACCACAAAAACATATAACGCCCCAGTCCCAAAATACGTAGGACTAGGAACGTAGATATGCCAGCTGTATTCATACGAAGTACACTCCAATATATGGAATCCTCGTATGAATACATAAGCTGTAAATGCAGTAGAACCATAACTAATCTCATCCACACAAAATAAAAGAATAGAAGATCTCATATAATCAACTATGAAATTGTCATTTGGTACATGTAGTTAGGTGGAGACAAATCCACTAACAACTATAAAAAGAAATACATAATAAAAGAAAGATTTTAGCGAGCGAAGCGAAGACGATCCAAGTGCAATCATCTTCGAAGAATAGCGATGATCACGGCTAGAGCTAGAGCACCTACGAAAGACAAGAACACACACCTGGAGAGATAACCAGGTCTTCAGAGGGACGTAACAAGACACATAATATCATGCCATATAAACTGAATAAATACTGCTCAAGTAAATAAGTCAATTGAATTAAAACATGGTCCAATACACACCCATTGAACGAGCTTACCATCCCCCAACCAAACAAGGACAGGAGATGGTAAACTAATTCACAGTGACGTATCTTTCCATGCCATGAATCCAATATGGTATCCGGACCCCAACAAGGTTCAATACCTTCTCATCGAAGTAGTAAGTCACACCTACAACCAAACAAGGACAAGATGTGACGAACTAATTCGCAACAAATTATTGTTCTAAGCCACGGTCAGATACAAGTACCAAAACCAAAAGTACTCGTACCTAACGGATAAAGGTAACCTAACCGTTCTAAGTGAATGTAGTTTTAAGAATAATTCATGGTCGCATGACTACCCGGTCAAGTCAAAAAAATACCAATGCAGTACCTCAGTAGTGAGTCACAACACCATATACTATTCCTCAGTATCGAGCGAGTCTATAGCATATAGTCTACCTATCGTTCCTCAGTAGCGAGCGAGTCTACGATAGATAGGGTGGTAGTCAACTTCTAATCATGTTCTTCTCGCCCAATGCTAACTTATAACTGCTAAGGCTTCTAGCATGCAATTCTATTAGCAGTTATTTCCAAACACACGGCTTATGCGTACTGGTGGCCAGCCAATCACGCATGTTCGAGTCCTATATGTGACTCACCACAACGTGGTACAACGTGTCAAGGCCAATAAATGCAACACACAAGGTGGTCCCTTTAATCTAGGTTTATTGTGTAAGAAAATAATACATAGCAAGAAACTGAACAGTAAATTCTAATAGGTTATGCCATGTATCACAGTTTATTTTGCATAAAGAAAATAATGAACATGCATGAAATATGATCTAAAATAATTAAACAGTAAATGGCAAGGTGTCTTGCCTGGTAGGACGTCTGGTGTACTGCAATGATGAATGTGGCACGGTCTACAACTTCGGTACAACTACTATGCAAGGTGACCTTGGGTGGTGGCACGGATAGTTCCATTGGGTCCAGATCGGTCAAATTGGTTAGGATGGACATATGGTAGGACATAATTGGCGTGAGGATAGGAAAAATAGGATTAGTCATGGATCGCAAGATAATCGAAGGGAATTGTATAAATGATATACTAATTTAGAAAACAATTTATAATACTTTTGAAAATAGTTTTATTTAATTAAAATAATTTAATTAAATACTTAAAATCCAAAAATCCTTTTTAGGGCAAAAACTACAAGTTTTGTCAAAAGGTTATTTTAGGCTGAAACCTATATTCTATAAATCAAAAATATTTTAAGCGAACCAAAATAATATTAAAAAATTATTTAAGGTTAAGAACCATATTTTGTAAAAATAAGATTTTATCAATAAGCTATACTTTTAATGCCACAATTATATATAGCAAGTGCAATTAGGGCTCCTAACCCAATGTCAAAATTATTTACTTATACTTATAATAATAACAATATAATTAGTAATAGTACTAATAATAAAAAAATTCTTAAATCAAATATAATACCAATAATATATATACTTACTTAATATTCTATAATTAAAAGATAATAATAATAATAATAATAATAATAATATAATAATAATAATAATAAAACTTATAAACATACCTGTATATACATAGTATAATAATAATATACTAATAAATTTCTAAATACACGTTAATGTTGTTAAACCAATAAATACTTAAACTTAAAAAGAACCCATTAATCACAGTATAACACAGTACTTGCTCTTCCTCGGGTGGAGGGATAAGAGGAGCTGGGAGAGAGAGAGAAAGCAAGGGAAAAGGGGGGTTTTCGAGCGAGAGAGAGAGAGAGAGAGGCGGAGAAGAGAGGAGTGTTCGGGGTGGAGCGGCGGAGCTGTGCTCGGCGTGCGGCGGATGCGGAAGGAGGAGAGCGGGGCCAGCTCGCGGAGGCGGAGGCAGCAGAGAGGGGCGGACGCGCCCGGAGGGAGGAAAGAGGAGACGCAGCGGCTAGGGCACGCCGACGACTAGGGGTGTCCGAGGAGAAGGAAGAGGCGGAGGCCGTGGCGGGTTCCGGCAGGTCGAGACGGAAATGAGGATTCGGGTGAACTATGGCTCGGCGGAGCTCGCTTGCTCCGACGACGTTCGTTCGTTCCGGCGGCGCGGCGGAGACCTGGAGGATAGCAGCCAAGGGCGGAGGAAATGGGGGATCAGGCGGCGGAGGACGGCTCGGAGGGGCGGTCGCCGGGACGGGGTGATCTTGTGGGAGCGACGGAGAGCCTTAGCGGCTACGGCGGCGCGGAAGCTCGCGGCAGCGCACAGAGTGGTGGCGGCCAGGCGCTGTGGTGGTTAGGGAGGCCGGTCGGTGAGGTAAGGGTGTTCCTAAACTTTAGGGCTTATTTATTTTTCGTGTTTCTGGAATCGGTGGCGGTTGTGGCTGCCGGTGGTGGAGAATGGTGGTAGAAAGTTGGCCGGGGGATGTCGGATGGTGGCGATGGTGCGTGGGTCGGATTTGATGATGTGGTGGCGGTAGTGATCGGTGGAAGAGGGAAGGCAAGGGAGTGGCCGTAGGGTTGGCCGTGTCGGGATCGACGGGTGGTGAACTCCGGTAATGTTGTGGTCGATTGTGCAAGGGCGGGGACAATCGTGGCTGGTAGTTGTTGTCAGGGTGATGCGGGATTAGTTTAGGATTAGGGATCAGAGATTGGGTTGCTGTGTCGAAATCGTGTCCGACCTGTGGACACGAAGAAGGTGAAATGTACATGTAAATAAAATAGTGAAAAGGAAAAAATAAGGTCACGGACACGATGCACGGGATTAGGGTTTGTGGAAAATTTTTGTGGAAGAATTTGTTGATGATAAAAATTATGGAGGAGTACCTGCCTATTTATAGGATGTGAGAATTCCCAATTGGATAGGATTAGGATTATTTTAAACCCCAAAAATAGATAATTCGTAGTTTAAATTTAAAAGCAATCAAATCCAATTCCTAATACAAATCTAATTTAAATCAAATTAAATTCTCTTAATTTAAAATCAAATCAATTTCAAATATAGATATTAGTTTACTATTTAAATGAATCCATGGAATCAAATCAAAATTTAAATCTTCACATTAATTTTGAAATATATTTTCCAAAATTATTAATAATAATAATAATTTCAAAAATTACATTAATATTTTTAAATATCTTTGAATAATAAATTATTAATATTAATAAATCTCAAAAATTATATTTTTAGTTAAAATAAACTAGCAAAATATTTATGAAATATGTGCATGCACTAAGAATATTATTTATTCTAAATAAAAGGCTTTACATAAATAAAATTATAAATTTAGAAAATTTTGATAGCTAAATTAAATATTACATATATTATTTTGAAACTATAAAAATAAGAAAATATTTTTCTAAAAATATGTACGCTCGCACATATTCGCACTTGTCGAGCAACTACGAAAAATAAAATTTCGTGCGCGACGTACAATACGACTACGCGACGTACAATACAAAATTTTAAACCGGTACCAAATTTAATAATAAAAAAATAGTAGAAATTTAGGGGTTTTACAGTTGATAAGTCAACAATGTAAAGTAGTTATTTCTAAATCAAGAAAATCATTTAACAAAAATCCTTAGTTTATACTAAATCTATTAAGTCCTATTAATCTCTTACATTTGTACAACTAAAGTAATATCTATATACAACCCAAAATGTGAGACAACAATCTTCAACCTTCAATATCACTCAACTTGATATACCAAAATCCTCTAGATGGTCAGCATCTAAAGGTACCTAATATTGAAACTTGAAATACCATGTTCCACCATAGATCACAAAAGGATTAGCTCTAAAATAGGACTAAACCAACCAACCTTAGTTTAAAACTCAGTGATCAATTTTCAGGTGACTGAACAATGGTTCAGTCCACTGATTAACCACAGTTTAATCTCCCATATCAATTTCAGTTTTCATGCCCACTGGACTCCAAACGCCTCACCCCTACTCTCTTCATAACTGCCATGGCATACTCACTATGACAGTTCACTATAATGGACACCCTACTCTAACACTCCTATGCACTCATACACTAAGGCACTCACTTGTACTAGCCTAACTAGCCTGCCAAGGCCACACTGCCATATGGTATTGTCTGAATGCAGGCCAACTTGAGGCCAACCAAGGCCTAGGCAGCCTCTCCATTATACTGCTGCTTATACAACCAAGCCCAACTTATCAGCGATAAACATAACACTGAAATTTACTCTTGTAACTAATATGGTAATATAGCATAACCCTCATTCACTATAGGACTATCCCTGCTGCAGTTAAAGATATACACATCTGCATTCATGCATAAGAGGACTTGATGTCCAGAACTTGAATTAAAAATTCAGTACTCAATATCATTTCAAATAGGATGACACAAGATTCAGTTATAAGTAAAAAGAACATGAGAGCTAAACAGCCCATAGCAGGACATGAGACACATTAGTCCCTAATGGAAGTAGTACACTCAGGTTAGTAAAATTACTGATGCATTCAATCCTAATTTGGACTGAAACAATCAATAGCAAGCTTGATATAGCAGTCCTCGAACAGGTAGGGGACAGTTAAGTCTCAGGACAGATACCCAATACTGGTTAGAGTAGTAAAATGGAAAAAGTAAAGTGGAGTTCACATTTAGGATTGAAACTTATGATCTGCATATCCAATCAGAGGAGTGAATTGAAATTGTTGCCAACTAACCAAATCTCTACATCTGATAACCAAACTCTGATACAAAAATTTAACCTAACATGTTGGCCAGGCAATCAACCTATCACAGTAACAATTTAACTGGTAATTGATATCCCTTTCCTGCATAACTGGTAGGGACTTCCAATCTCAGGTTAATGAGATTTAGCAACCTAGAGTCCAATGTCAGTATTTTACATTAGCTAACTGTCAAACCATCCTAACTTTCAGTTTACTAACTCATTAATCATCCTAAACCTCAGTTCACTAAGATACTAATCCTGATCATTTGATCCATACCAGCCCTGGGTAGGACTGATATTTCAGTCCAATAGAACTGATACAACCAGTCCTTGACTTCCATATTAACCTGCAACTCAACCAAACATTCCAATTCTATTTCTATCTAAAACTGAAAGTATCAAGACAGAACAAAACAACTAATCCTGCCTTCCATACTTGTTTGTCAGTACAATTAGATTAGCACTCTGATTTGATCATTCAATTCCAGCAGGGTTTGAACCTAGTCTTCTAAGTATGAGTAATCATGAAGGATTCTCACTGTGTTATTTCACTGCCAACCAAACACAAATTTAAAGTTGGCCCTGATCTAACAGTCCACTATTCCAATCAGATGCCTATACATCTAACTTTCATTCACATTACATGGATTAAATTCTACATCCCCATGAGTACACATAAACTTGACACCACCATTTAACACAACCACGTGATACAACACCACTCCCCACACGATCTAAACTTTAGCCAAAGTTAACTATAACATTGAATATAAGAGAATCAAGGATAACCTTAAAAGAGTTCCAATAGGTCGAGATTGCAATCAGTGAGAGTACTAGTCCTATTTCAATAATAAACAATAAATAATAATTCCTACTTCCAAATTATGACTAAAATAGAAAATATTTGATACTTACGTGTTCAATTTCCTATACTGCCATGATTGAAACAATCTGATGCTCTATGCCCTGAAGCAAACCCACTCTAGATCCACACAAGCATACAATTGATTAGATCTATAAGATCGATGACAAGAAAATCATAGAGTTATTTTACTTTCGATTAAAGGGATTTCTCAACTCGTCCCTCCGATCAGAGTTTGAAACAAGAACGGATCAGGAAGTATGTAAGCAAAGCTCGAGATATGATCGATTATACTTGATCAGGATCTGTGCATAACCAATTCGAAACATAGAGACAAACAAACAAATACTTCATGATCAGAATTCAATTGGCTCACTTCATGAAGGATTGATCATAAAAAGAATCGATCGATCAGATGATCAGGAATCGATCTGTTTCTACTCACGACCGGAGTTCGATCGACCAACTCCTGAGTTGAAACCGAACAATCCAGTCTTTGATTCGATCACAATCAAACTTCAAAATCGATTAAGAAGACAAGGAGATCATAGATTCCACTTACTAAACTCATGCACCATTGGTTGCCTATGGTTGAATCGATCCTCAGAGCTAACTCTGCCATGGCCGGTCCAGATCAGAGCTTGGAGAAGATGAAGTTGGAGAATGAAGAATTGTTGCTCAATAATAGGGAGGAGAGAATTGGCTTAAATAGACAGCTATAGCAGCATGAGGATTAAGCTCATTTGAACGGGAAATTCCAATTCCTTCCGATCCAGATTGGTTAAGGAGGAGAGTTGTTCGTTAAAAATTTGAAATCTTAACTGAATTGAGAAGGAATGTAGTCCATGAGATGTTTTAATATCCATCCCAAGTAAAGGAGAAAGCCCATGAATACAGGCCCATGAGGAATGACCCAAGGCCAAAAATAAACAAAAGAAAGTGATATTTATAATATCTTTCAAATATTAAAAGTATATAACAATTTCTATACTTGTTAATCAATGCAATATAAAATATATTTATTAATTATTTTTTTAAAAGAAAATTTTTAATTATCCGGAAGATGGAGTTACAAATCTCCCCCCTTGAAAAATTTCGTTCTCGAAATTCGAAACCCAAAAATAAATCCCAGTAAATCACAAAAGATCCAAACACCAGTCATTTATTGAAAATAGAATTTTCAAAAGAAACAGAGTAAAATCAAATCAATCAAACAGATTGGGATAGCGCTCTCGCATCTCGTCCTCGCACTCCCATGTGGACTCTCCTGGAGAGTGTGTCTCCACATGACGCGGACAAGTGGAATAACCTGATTCCGCAGTCGCTTTTCCCTCCTATCAAGGATCTCCACTGCTGCTCCTCGTAGGTCAAGCTCAGACCCACCTCTAGCTCTGAATAGTCCACCACATGGCTCGGATATGTAATGTAGCGTCGAAGCTGGGACACGTGGAAAATGTCGTGCACTCCCTCTAGGCTAGCTGAAAGTGCTAGCCGATAAGGCCATCTCGCCAATCAGCACCGTCACGTCGAAAGGCCCGATGAATCTCGGACTGAGCTTTCCGCCTCTGCCAAATCTGATGACGCCCCTAGTTGGCGAGATCTTCAGAAATACTTTATCTCCAATCGGGAACTCAAGTGGCCGTCTGCTGCTATCTGCCTAGTGCTTTTGTCGATCTTGTGCAACTCTGAGATGCTCCCTGATCAGTCTGACTTTCTCAGCTGAGTCTACCACCATCTCTGGCCCAAGCAAAGCTCTCTCGCCAACGTTGTCCCAAGATAAAGGTGTGTGACATCTCTACCCATACAGTACCTCGAACGGGGTCATCTCGATGCTAGCCTGATAACTGTTGTTATAGGCAAACTCTACCAGTTGCAAATGATCCTCCCATGAACCGCCGAAATCAAGGATGCAAACCTGCAGCATATCCTCCAGTGTCTGAATGGTCCTCTCGGACTGTCCGTCCGTCTGTGGATGATAGGCAGTACTGAACTTCAACTGTGACCCCAAGCTCAGCTATAGACTCCTCCAGAAGTGTGATGTGAAGCGGCTGTCTCTGTCTGAAACGATGCTCACTGGCACCCCGTGAATCTGCACAATCTGTCGTATGTAGAGGTCTGCTAGCTTCTCGGTCGACAGTCCAACCTTGAACGGAATAAAATGAGCAGACTTTGTCAGTCTGTCCACGATCACCCAAATAGCATCCTTGCCACTGGAAGTACATGAAAATCCAGAGATGAAGTTCATGGTGATATGCTCCTACTTCTATTCTGGGATAAGTAAAGGTTGGAGTAATCCTGCTGGTCTCTGGCGCTTCGCCTTGACTTGCTGTCACACAAGGCATCTGGAAACAAATCTGGCAACCTCTCTCTTCATCCCATACCACCAAACATACTCTTGCAGATCCTTGTACATCTTGGTAGTCCCAGGATGAATAGAATACTGCGATTGGTAGACCTCCTGCATCACTTTGTCCCACAGATCCTTGGGCACACACAACTGGTTCCCGTGCTTCAAAGATCTGTCCTCCGCAATAGTGAAGTCGTCGAGCAATCCTGTCTCCGTCTGAGCTCTAAGACATCGGAGTCCTTCATCAAGAAACTGGGCCTCCTTGATCTCCTCTAACAATCCTGACGGTATTTGCATGTGCATCAGCTGCCCTCCTACTCCTAGTAGAACAATCTCGATCCCAAGGCTCTCAAGGTCTTCTAGAAGATGTCGGTCCATAGTGATAAACATAGCAACAGGATATCGACTGAGAGCATCTGCTACCACATTCGCCTTCCCAGGGTGGTACTGCAGATTGATGTCAAAATCCTTCATGAGTTCCAGCCATCTGCGCTGCCTCATATTCAGCTCCTTCTGATTGAAAACATACTTCAAGCTTTTGTGGTCCGTGAAGATATCCACTCTCTCTCCAAACAAATAGTGCTTCCACAGTTTCAAGGCAAAAATAACTGCTGCAAGCTCCAAGTCATGTATGGGATAATTCTTCTCATGAGGCCTCAACTGTCTAGAAGAATAAGCAATGACTCTTTTGTTCTACTCAAGCACACATCCCAAGCCTTTCTTTGAAGCATCACTGTAAATGACGAATCCTTCCGATCCAGATGGTAAAGCGAGAACTGGTGCTGTCGTTAGTCTTCTCTTCAATTCTTCAAATGCTGACTGGCAGGCATCGCTCCAGATAAACTCTTCGTCCTTCCGTATAAGCTTGGTCATCGACTCTGCTATCCTGGCAAAATCCTTCATGAACTTCCTATAGTATCCTGCTAGACCCAGGAAACTACAAATCTCTCCTACTGACATGGGAGGTTCCCATGCTTCTGCTGCTTCAATCTTCTTGGGATCCACAGAAATCCCCTCACCAGTCACCATATGCCCTAGGAACTCCAATCTATCCAAGAAAAACTCATATTTCGAGAGTTTTTCGTACAGCTTCTCCTTCCGCAGAATCCCCAACATAATTCGTAGGTGCTCCACATTCTCCTCCTCGGTCTTCGAATATATCAGAATTTCGTCAATGAAGACTACAACAAACTTGTCTAAATACTTGTGAAAAACTTTATTCATCAAGTTCATAAACACTGCGGGGGCATTGGTGAGTCCGAATGGCATCACCAGGAACTCATACTGCTGCTCCCGCACCTTCATCTGGTGATATCCTGACCGAAGATCAATCTTGGAAAAGACCTTCGCTCCACTAAGCTGGTCAAACAGCTGATCAATCCATGACAAATGGTATTTATTCTTGATGGTGATGTTATTGAGTGCACGGTAATCAATACACATCCTCACAGTCCCATCCTTCTCGGGCACGAAGAGTACTGGTTCTTCCCAGGGTGAAGCACTTGACCGAATGAAACCCTTGCCCTCCAGCTCATCAATCTGGGCCTTCAACTCTGCAGCTTCTTTTGGGTTGATCTTGTAGCAATACTGGGAATTCGGCGCTGATCCGGGCAATAGGTCAATGCTGAACTCCACATCTCGATCTGGCGGCAATCCTGGCAGCTCCTCGGGGAAGACGTCGAGAAACTTTACGATAAGTGGATGCGGCAATTCCTAGTCCTCTGTGACTGCTTTGAAGTAGACTCCCTCTGGCCTCTCTGCAACTCATCTGCCGATCTCGAACGGTGGAACACCTGGCAGGCTGAAGATCACCTTCTCCTCATGGCAGTCTATTACGGCAAACTGCTCGCTCATCCGGTCGATGCCGAGGACTATATCAAATTTGGACAATGGCATCACTAGAAGTCGAGCCCTAATCTCTCTTCCAGTAATAGTGATAGAGAAATCCACCATCTCACTCACTGGCACTACTCATCCTCCTGTCATAATTCGACAGTTCCTCCTAGTGGGCATGTGTGTAAAGCCATGTATATACAGAAACTCATATGATATAAAGCTATAGGTGGCTCCAAAATCAAACAATAAAATGGCAGGGAAGGAATATAAAAGTATAGAACCTGTGATCACATCTGGCACTACTGTAACACCCAGTTTTCCAAATGAGGGTAATTTTAAAATTTTATAATTATAATTATTAATTATTGATATTTATTTCATATTATGATTTTTGGTGATTTTTAATAATTTTTAAACTATTTAAAAGCTGGTTTAAGTCATAACTTGTGATTTTGATGTTCTGCCAGTGAAACCCTAGAGACTGCATGACCTAGAGCCTAACCATGTCACTAGGATGATTTAATTATCATTTTTAGCCTAGGGGTAATTTGGTTATTTTGACTTATTTGAATTTTTAATTAATTTAATGAATTGGTGAATTCTAGTTTGACTTTGACTTGTTGAGACCTAGTAGACTAGCCTAGAACCTAAACCTAGCTATGGTAACCCTAGTCTAACTTGAGTTAACCTATTTTAGTCATTAGAGAATAGTTTTAGAATGAGGAGATTTGGTTTAGTGAATTTAAGTCATGGCTTATGGTTTCATGAAATGACTTATGGCTTAATAATTTTATTGATCATGACTTGGCCCATGGCCCATAACTAGAAACCCTAACCCTAATTTTTGCAACTTATGACCAGCCACTAGGGCTCCCCTCCCTATAAATAATCTCCTCTTTGAGTTCTTGCCTCTTTTATTTTATTCCAACACTTGGAGAAAGAAAAAGTATTTTTTCCCCTTCCAAAATTCCTATTTTATTTATTTGATCTCCTTTTTCATCCTAGTCTTTTGCATTGGGTTCTAATTGAAGTTTATGGACTGTTGGTGGAGAGCTATTTCAGTTTGGGATCAATTTGGAGCATTTGGCCATCAAGAAGAATACCTCCAATTAAAGCCTTTTCTTGCAAATTGCCCCTATAGGTAAAATCCTTTAAATTGTATTATTATTTTGATTTCTTTACATATTAGGCTAGGTTTAGGTGTCTCCTAGTTGTACCTCAAATTTGGGTGGATTTTGTGTCTGTTTGGTGTCCGTATCGGACACGTGTCATAGGGTATGTTAGGTGTTCGACGAAATGCCTCTAAGGTTTTTATTTTTGATTTTTGCTAAACTAATTACATGATTTTGAAGCCCTTGATATGTAGATTATTTGTGTTAAACACTGAGCACATTTTTGTCGGGAATTCGTGTCCAAATCAGACACGTATCGCCGTACGACACTGCGCACTGGCCTCGTGCGGCTGTCGTGCTGCTCGGGTGCCATTGCGGACACGACACGGGCTCTCGTAAGCTGAAATTTGGTGGACACGGTGGCCTACTGACTGACACAACACACATAAATTTTGAACTGATTTCATCGAAGAGTTTGGAAGAAATCCCACCCGCACAGATTTTTGCATAGACACGCACGCACGTGTAAACCTCACTGATACGCGATTGGACAGGCGACACGACACATTTTGGATACTATTCAGGGTGTCTAAACTCTAGCCCTAGACCTAGACTACCCATTTGACACAATCACTTGACCACTTGGTGGACACGCGTGTCCCTGGGTAGGCCGACATGCCCCCACGAGACAGTGTTTTACTGTTCTCTGACTGAGTTCGACCCAGGTTTTTAGACACATTTTTGGACACGGTTCTTGACACCTGTGGAAACATATGTGTAGACACACGTGGGAGACATCTTTGCACACGAGATTAGGATATTGAGAATAGGTTTGGGTTTGGAATTTTGGTCGAGTTCATCAATACACTGAAACTGCACTTGAGAACATTTATTGTCATTGCATTTATCCCATTTCAAATATCCATTGGTCTGCACATTAGGCTATTCGAATAACTGCCCATATTGTGTTTACCTGTCATGTCTAGACACCCACTGCTATGCTCACATGCTCACATTCAACCTTTGACACATTGGCAGTTCACACAATGCTCTCACACACATGTATAGTTCACTGCCTACCTTAAATCACAGTATATATCATTTTCCTGCCCATTCATATTCAGATACCCAACTTAATTTACTGCATATTGCATATTGCATACCTTGCATAATACATTCACTCTACTAATCTATTTCATGGGATAACATGTCCTGCATGCCTAAGTTACTGCCTGTATTTTCTATTTAGATATCCTGTATTCATATCCTGCATACTTTACTGCAAATCGAATTATTGCATACACATAACTGTCCGGCATAATCATCCTTATTAACCTGCTGTCCTAACCACCTTGCCATATGGTTCCCTTTGGTATCAGTCATGTCCAGACCTGGTATCACAAACCATTTGTTTAGACTATTTATGTGAAGTATCAGACCTTTTTTTTACTTGTACAGTTCAGTTTAGGGTGTTGTATTCTGCCCTTATATCAGTCCAGCAATAGACTTGATAATTGGTACGGTGGTTCACCATCCATACTTTAATATCTTGTTCTGTATATTGTATCACTACATTGCATTCAATGTTCATTCCTTAGTACCTTGGGGATGCATTTTATGAGTTACATCTCTTAGCATTCAGTCCCCTCTACATTATAGCAGTCCACTTGGCCTTTACTTTGAGCAGTCTCCATATGCATTTGATGTCCAGTCCCCTAGAACATGGTCCAGTCCTTGGGTTGCTGCTCTTGTGTCCTGAACCTATAGGGTTAGATATATGAGTGTGTGTTTTGGGGTTTAAGGAAATTAGGATATTAGTAAGTTACGATTTTAGTTCATGTTAGGATTTGGTTGTAAGCAGTTAAACCTGAAATTGCCTATAACAGAGCTGAGAATACACTGATCTCTGTGTTCCAGTTTGGAATTTGAGATTCAACCCTGATATTGCTACTTGGATTATGTAAGTTTTTCAGGGTTATAGTTATACAATGATATGGGTTATAAGGATATAGGTGATATGTTGAGTCATGGGTTGGTATGTGTACAGGGGGATTAGGATATGGGAGTTAGTTTTATGTTAGGATTTTATTAGGGGTTGGCAGGAACCTTATTGCCATGTCTTGGTTTGAACTTGGTTTTCGTTTGCAGCTAGCAGCAGTAGCAGCATTGCATTGCAGCTGCCTTGGCTTGCCCTGCCCTGGCTTGCATTGCAGTAGCTAACTGCAACAGGCAGTAGCTTTAGCAGTAGACAACCACTGTTGGCTTGCCTTGACAGAATTGTTAGATGAGAGGGTGATTGTTGCCTGAGCAACAGTGACGGTGAGTGTTAACAGGTAGCAGGTAGCAGTAGCTACCTGGGAATAGGAATACCTATTTTTGTGCCTTGAAAACAGGAAGATAGGGAATTAGATTGAAGGGGAGGAGCTCTGTCCACAAACAGCAGGCCTGATTTGGCTTGGCTGGGTTGCAATGCATTAGTTGAGGCTATGTGTGTGTGTTAGTGTAATAGAAGGGAACCAGTTCGTTCTTGGCAGGTATTTAGGGGTTTAAGGTAAGGAGAATTTTGAATATGTGCATGATGGTTAGGAGGGGTTAGTAGATAGAGTGTGACTTCATGTGTGGGTATCACTTAGTGTCTAAATGTCCATATAGTTATCTATCCTTTTGTTGCCTAAATATCTATCTATGTGTATATATATATCAGGTTATAGCTATTAGGTATAGATACATTATGAGATTAGATATTGGTAGTGATAAGGGATGGACTAGTACCCTTGGTATACTAAGGGAACATGATAAATACATAGGTTGAGGAAGCTAGGTTTTGAACTTAGACCTTGAGGACCTATTAGACTAGTTGACCTTTGACCAAGAATTGACCAAAGGATTCAAGTTTGACTGAATTGACTAGAGTTGGCCCAGAGATGACCTAGTTTGACCTAGACAGTTGACAAGGTTTGACTTAGAGTTGATTTTGACCTAGTTTGGCCTAGAAATCATGTAGATTGCATCGTAGACTTCACATACCTTATTTTAAACACATTATAACCTGTATTACTCTTTTTAGGACATTGTGACTCCGATGTAGGCATCTGATATTATACTACTCTTTTCAGAGTATCAGACGAGTACATTCTCTGATAGTTCTTCCATTTACTTGTCGTTTACTATATTTCAGTTGTAGCTAGTTCTATCTGATTCTCTGTTTCAAACATGATTTGATATTTCTGGATCCATTTCATGCGACACTCACTTATTTAAGTCTGGCCTCTATTTCTGGAACCACCCTGGAATCATTTACTGGAACCATTCGTATACTGGCTGGACTTATACCTATTTTTGTGTCGGATTATGGATTCACTTGTACTTGCTGGGCAGGGAAATATTGGAATAGGCATGTGAACATACCCAAATACTGGAACCACTCCCTTGGAATTATACTGGAACGATAGCCATCCCATACTTGGCCGAGTGTACGGTGTGCCGTATTACCTACAGCCGTTCACATGTCGATCCCAATATTTTAAAACACACTGTTAGAGTATAGGCTGGACTCACCTTGGAACCTTTGATCACCGACTGGACTCACCTTATACCGGACTCATCTTGTACTGGAACCACCTGGTATCAGATTCATGTTGTCTGGATTTACCTGAGTTTTGCACTTGTTTATATTTACATTCTGGACTTATATCATGTTGCTCTAGTTCAGCTAGTTTCTATTTACAGCCTTTATTGCTATGATTCTTCTCTTGTTTTACTTACCTTACTTTTCTTGTATCTTAAATGTTTCTCTATACCATCACCTTTATACAAACTACCATATTCATCAATAAAACTGTCTATAACTGCTTTATAGTTCTCTGTCATTTACTTGGGATTTCTTGATGAGTTGTACTCATTCCTGTCCTGACTGGACCTGTTAAAATTTTACAGATGATTGCCCTGAGGACACATGCCCTACATATAATGGACCCAGAGACGGGATGACTACCTTGGTCCCAACACTCAGGAGTGATCGGGATTTAGTTTAGTAGACTAGCATCTGCTTTTCATGTTGAACTTGTTGTAGATGATTTGAGACTTGTATAGTATTTGAGATTGTTGAGAGTTGTTATTATTTTAGTAATTGTCTTTCTATTCTTAGTTAATTCTTCTGTGTTTATCTTATCGTGTTTAGACTGTGATTGAGTTACATTATATCTATACTTGTCCTCCGTTCGGAGTTGAGATTTTGATAAGTACATTATATAATTGCGTGAGTTGTTGGTTAGATAGCAACCTAGAACAGCGTTCTAACGCCGACACTGCGGTGTAGGCTGGGCGTCGTTACGTACTCGTACCCTTACAGTGGGTGCGGGTCGTAACACGTTTTTAGTGGTGGCCCATGCAGGTCGAGAGTCGCATTAGTACGATATCATGGTAGTACGGCGACTTAGTTGTACTGCTGCGAGCCTGCGATAGGATTAAGCGATAGGCTTCAACGGAGAGGTACTCAATCACAGTTAGGACTACTTGAGAAGATTCCTGGGATGACCCTTGAGAATCTCATTATAACTATCCCGAAATTCGATTCTGACAGTATCTGTCTATCTTCCTTGATTTATCGTTGTATTTGATTCTTGGTATTCATTATTGACTTGATTTTCTACCAAGATAACATTATGGGATAGGTTGCCTCAGTCATGAAATCTAGAGTCTTCTACGGCCATATCAGTTGGTTGGACGATGAGATAGAGTCTGATTTTCGATGTATTTCTCGGGTGTAGGAATTTAAAGTTTTCGCAGCCAAACTAGCGGCAATGCAAAAATTTTAAATACCATGATTCTAGAGGTATGTACATTAGTTGTGGACTCTATAGATTATCGCAGCCATACTTACTGGTGTGACGAGGATTCTGGTAACATGGTTCTGGATAGACGGGTATGATTATCAGATTGTAGGATAGATACCATATAGATGGTGCCCTAGTATAATTGAGTGGAATATCAGGGTGGATATTACTTGGGTATCATAGATTAGATAGAGGGAGCTAGGCCACCTGTAGCGCAGCACCGTATCCCGTACCATCGCTGACAGT
Source organism: Iris pallida (assembly GCA_029216955.1). NCBI lineage: Eukaryota > Viridiplantae > Streptophyta > Magnoliopsida > Asparagales > Iridaceae > Iris > Iris pallida. The sequence goes on along the minus strand of JANAVB010027999.1, from coordinate 19,841,758 downwards.
CGAGTAGACTGACGCTACATGTGACGGGTTAGCAGGTCTGTCTTCCTGTTCTTTTTTCCATCTTGTTGTGTGATTCCATTAGTACCTGTCAGGATGTTTTATGCTGTGATAGATAGTATAGTGACCCTGATCAAGTCCGTGATATCACGACCAGTAGGACTGTGTTGCATATCATCTATTGACTTTGATTTGTTGGGAGTTTGACCTAGAAGGGTACGATCATCTTAATTTCGAGGACAAAATTTTTCTAAGGAGGTAGGATTGTAACACCCAGTTCTCCAGATGAGGGTAATTTTGAAATTTTGTAATTATAATTATTAATTATTGATATTTATTTTATATTATAATTTTTGGTGATTTTTAATAATTTTTAAACTATTTAAAAGCTGTTTTAAGTCATGACTTGTGATTTTGATGTGCTGCCAGTGAAACCCTAGAGACTGCATGACCTAGAGCCTAACCATGTCATTAGTTTAGCCTAGGGATAATTTGGTCATTTTGACTTATTTGAATTTTTAATTAATTTAATGAATTGGTGAATTCTAGTTTGACTTTGACTTGTTGAGACCTAGTGGACTAGCCTAGAACCTAACCTTAGCTATGGTAACCCTAGTCTAACTTGAGTTAACCTATTTTAGTCATTAGAGAATAGTTTTAGAATGAGGGGATTTGGTTTAGTTAATTTAAGTCATGGCTTATGGTTTCATGAAATGACTTATGGCTTAATGATTTTATTGATCATGACTCGGCCCATGGCCCATAACTAGAAACCCTAACCCTAATTTTTGTAACTTATCACCAGCCACTAGGGCTCCCCTCCCTATAAATAATCTCCTCTTTGAGTTCTTGCCTCTTTTATTTTATTCCAACACTTGGAAAAAGAAAAGGTATTTTTCCTCTTCCAAAAATTCCCATTTTATTCATTTGATTTCCTTTTTCATCCTAGTCTTTTGCATTGGGTTCTAATTGAAGTTTATGGACTGTTGGTGGAGAGCTATTTCAGTTTGGGATCAATTTGGAGCATTTGGCCATCAAGAAGAACACCCCCATTTGAAGCCTATTCTTGCAAATTGCACCTATAGGTAAAACCCTTTAAATTGCATTATTATTTTGATTTCTTTGCGTATTAGGCTGGTTTAGGTGTCCCCTAGCTGTACCAAGAATTTGGGTGGATTTCGTATCCGTTTGGTGTCCGTATCGGACACGTGTCATAGGGTATGTTAGGTGTTCGACGAAATGCCTCTAAGGTTTTTATTTTCGATTTTTGCTAAACTAATTACATGATTTTGAAGCCCTTGATATGTAGATTATTTGTGGTAAACACTGAGCACATTTTTATGGGGAATTCGTGTACAAATCGGACACGTATCACCGTACGACACTGCACACTGGCCTTGTGCAGCTGTCCTGCTGCTCGGGTGCCATTGCGAACACGACACGGGCTCTCGTGAGCTGAAATTTGGTGGACATGGTGGCCTACTGACTGACACAACACACACAAATTTTGAACTGATTTCATCGAAGGGTTTGGGAGAAATCCCACCCGCACGAATTTTTGCATAGACACGCACGCACGTGTAAACCTCACTGATAAGCGACTGGACACGCGACATGACACATTTTGGATACTATTCAAGGTGTCTAAACTCTAGCCCTAGACCTAGGCTACCCATTCGATACAATCACTTGACCACTTGGTGGACACGCGTGTCCCTGGGTAGGTCGACATGCCCCCACGAGACAGTGTTTTACTGTTCTCTGACTGAGTTCGACCCAGGTTTTTGGACACATTTTTGGACACGGTTCTTGACACCTGTGGACACATATGTGTAGACACACGTGGGAGACACCTTTGCACACGAGATTGTGATATTGAGAATAGGTTTGGGTTTGAAATTTTGGTCGAGTTCATCAATACACTGAAACTGCACTTGAGAACATTTACTGTCATTGCATTTATCCCATTTCAAATATCCATTCGTCTGCACATTAGGCTATTTGAATAACTGCCCATATTGTGTTTACCTGCCTTGTCCAGACACCCACTGTTATGCTCACATGCTCACATGCTCACATTCACCCTTTGACACATTGGCAGTACACACAATACTTTTACACATATGTATAGTTCACTGCCTACCTTCATTCACAGTATATGTCATTTTCCTGCCCATTCATGTTCAGATACCCAACTTAATTTACTGCATATTGTATACCTTGCATAATGCATTCACTGTACTAATCCATTTCATAGGATAACATGTCCTACATGCCTAAGTTACTGCCTGCATTTTCTATTTAGATATCATGTATTCATATCCTGCATACTTCATTGCAAATCGAATCATTGCATACACATAACTGTCCTGCATGATCATCCTTATTAACCTGTTGTCCTAACCACCTTGCCATATGGTTCCCTTTGGTATCAGGCATGTCCAGACCTGGTATCACAAACCATTTGTTTAGACTATTTATGTGAAGTATCAGACCTTTATTTCACTTGTACAGTTCAATTTAGGGTGTTGTATTCTGCCCTTATATCAGTCCAGTAATGGACTTGATAATTGGTATGGTCGTTCACCATCCACACTTTAATATCTTGTTCTGCATATTGCATCACTATATTGCATTCAATCTTCATTCCTTAGTACCTTGGGGATGCATTTTATGACTTACATCTCTTAGCATTCAGTCCCCTCTACATTATAGCAGTCCACTTGGCCTTTACTTTGAGTAGTCTCCATATGCATTTGATGTCCAGTCCCCTAGAACATGGTCCAGTCCTTGGGTTGCTGCTCTTGTGTCCTGAACCTATAGGGTTAGATATATGAGTGTGTGTGTTGGGGTTTAAGGAAATTAGGATATTAGTAAGTTAGGATTTTAGTTCATGTTAGGATTTGGTTGTAAGCAGTTAAACCTGAAATTGCCTATGACAGAACTGAGAATACACTGATCTCTGTGTTCCAGTTTAGAATTTGAGATTCAACCCTGATATTGCTACTTGGATTATGTAAGTTTTTCAGGGTTATAGTTATACAATGATATGGGTTATGAGGATATAGGTGATATGTTGAGTCATGGGTTGGTGTGTGTACAGGGGGAAAAGGATATGGGAGTTAGTTTCATGTTAGGATTTTATTAGGGGTTGGCAGGAACCTTATTGCCATGTCTTAGTTTGGGCTTGGTTTTCGTTTGCAGCTAGCAGCAGTAGCAGCATTGCATTGCAGCTGCCTTGGCTTGCCCTGCCCTGGCTTGCATTGCAGTAGCTAACTGCAACAGGCAGTAGCTTTAGCAGTAGGCAGCCACTGTTGGCTTGGCTTAACAGAATTGTTAGATGAGAGGGTGACTATTGCATGAGCAACAGTGACGGTGAGTGTTAACAGGTAGCAGGTAGCAGTAGCTACCTGGGAATAGGAATACCTATTTTTGTGCCTTGAAAACAGAAAGATAGGGAATTAGATTGAAGGGGAGGATCTCTGTCCACAAACAGCAGGCCTGATTTAGCTTGGCTGGGTTGCATGCATTAGTTGAGGCTATGTGTGTGTGTGAGTGTAATAGAAGGGAACCAGTTCATTCTTGGCAGGTATTTAGGGGTTTAAGGTAAGGAGAATTTTGAATATGTGCATGATGGTTAGGAGGGATTAGTAGATAGAGTCTGACTTCATGTGTGGGTATCACTTAGTGTCTAAATGTCCATATAGTTATCTATCCTTTTGTTGCCTAAATATCTATCTATGTGTGTATATATATATATATATATATATATATATATATATATCAGGTTATAGCTATTGGGTATGCATACATTATGAGATTAGATATTGGTAGTGATAAAGGACGGACTAGTACCCTTGGTATACTAAGGGAACATGATAAATACATAGGTTGAGGAAGCTAGGTTTTGAACTTAGACCTTGAGGACCCATTAGAATAGTTGACCATTGACCAAGAATTGACCAAAGGATTCAAGTTTTACTGAATTGACTAGAGTTGACCCAGAGTTGACCTAGTTTGACCTTGACCTAGTTTGACCTAGATAGTTGACCAGGTTTGACTTAGAGTTGACTTTGACCTAGTTTGGCCTAGAAATCATGTAGATTGTATCATAGACTTCACATACCTTATTTTAAACACATTATAACATGTATTACTCTGTTTAGGACATTGTGACTCTGGTGCACGTATCTGATATTATACTACTCTTTTCAGAGTATCAGGCGAGTATATTCTCTGATAGTTCTTCCATTTACTTGTCATTTACTATATTTCAGTTGTAGCTAGTTCTATCTGATTCTCTGTTTCAAACATGATTTGATATTGCTGGATCCATTTCATGCGACACTCACTTATTTAAGTCTGGCCTCTATTTCTGGAACCACCTACTAGAACCACCTACTAGAACCACCTACTGGAACCACCCTGGAATCATTTACTGGAACCATTCGTGTACTGGCTGGACTTATACCTATTTTCGTGTCAGATTATGGATTTACTTATACTTGCTGGGCAGGGAAATATTGGAATAGGCATGTCAACATACCCAAATACTGGAACCACTCCCTTGGAATTATACTAGAATGATAGCCATCCCACACTTGGCCGAGTGTGCGGTGTGCCGTATTACCTACAGTCGTTCACATATCGATCCCGATATTTTAAAATACACAGTTAGAGTATAGGCTGGACTCACCCTGGAACCTTTGATCACCGACTGGACTCACCTTATACCGAACTCATCTTGTACTGGAACCACCTGGTATCAGATTCATGTTGTCTGGATTTACCTGGGTTTTCTACTTGTTTACATTTACATTCTGGACTTATATCATGTTGCTCTTGTTCAGCTAGTTTCTATTTACAGCCTTTATTGCTATGATTCTTCTCTTGTTTTACTTACCTTACTTTCCTTGTATCTTAACTGTTTCTCTATACCATCACCTGTATACAAACTACCTTGTTCATCAATAAAACTGTCTATAACTGCTTTATAGTTCTCTGTCATTTACTTGGGATTTCTTGATGAGTTGTACTCGTTCCTGTCCTGACTGGACCTGTTGAAATTTTACAGATGATTGCCCTGAGGACACATGTCCTACATATTATGGACCCAGAGATGGGATGACTACCTTTGGTCCCGACACTCAGGAGTGATCAAAATTTAGTTTAGTAGACTAGCATCTGTTTTTCATGTTGAACTTGTTGTAGATGATTTGAGACTTGTGTAGTATTTGAGATTGTTGAGAGTTGTTATTATTTTAGTAGTTGTCTTTCTATTCTTAGTTAATTCTTCTGTGTTTATCTTATCGTGCATAGACTGTGATTGAGTTACATTATATCTATACTTGTCCTCCGTTCGGAGTTGAGATTTTGACAAGTACATTATATAATTGCATGAGTTATTGGTTAGATAGCGACCTAGAACAGCGTTCTACCGCCGACACTGCGGCGTAGGCTGGGCGTCGTTACGTACTCGTACCCTCACAGTGGGTGCGGGTCGTGACAACTACCTCGTCCTCCTCAACTGCATCCATGACGTAAGCATGTCCCTGCTGTGGTCCTCCCCTCTGCTGACGCTGTGCGAACTGCTGCTGCTGAGTGGGTAAAGCCGGTCCCCTCTGTAGTACAGCTGATAGAGCTCTGGGTGGTGCAGGTGGTGGTCCTCCAGCTCCTTCTCTCAGTCGAACTGTAGCCTGTGGGTAATCCCTTATCTGGTGTGCGTCTGATCCGCAGAATAAGCAGAGTCCGAGCCTCTTGCAGCACTCGTCGAAGTGGTGTCCCGGCCGGTAACAGAATGTGCAAGTAACTGCCTGCCGCTGTCCCTGATGCTGATGTGCAGGAGCTCTGGCTGGACAGTGATGCTGCTGTGTCGGCTGCTGTGGCCTCGCCTGAATCTGAGTCTGGACCCTCTTCGCTGGTGCCTGGAAACTGTTGCTGCCTACGTCCCGATCCCTCTTCAGCTTCAGATCTGCCTCCTTCTCTACAGCCTGAGCAATCTTGAGGATGCTCGCAAACGTCATCACCTGAATAATCGCCACCGTGTGTCGCAGCTCCCTGGTGAGACCCTTCTTAAATCTTCAAGCTCTGTCCTATAGCGCTCTGAGTAGGTTCTCCGCGAACCTGCTGAGTCTAGTAAACTATGAAGTGTACTGCGTAACCGTCATCGTCCCCTGCTGCAGCGTCTCGAACTGCATCCTTACCTCATCCCGCTCCACCTCTGGGAAAAACTTCTTATTGAATAAAGTTTTGAAATCTGTCCAAGACACCGGGGGCTCTGCCAACTGGGGCTCCTCCCGGTACCAAGCTCTGGCCAAGTCGAAGAGTCGCATGCTAGCCACCTCCACCTTTAGGTTCTCCGAAATTTGTGCCATCTTCAAGGTCCTCTCCGCATTCTCCAGCCACTCATCTGTATAGATGATCCCCTCGTTGTCCCAGAAGTCCATCGGGCAAAGATTCTGGTACTCCTTGGCCGTCCCTAGTCTCGGTGCTCGTGGTGCTGGAGGTGCTGCTGGAGCTGGTGCTGCCGGCTCTCTGGTCCTAAGTGCGTCGACGACAGTCGCTCTGAACTGTACGGCCTGCTGACTCTGAGCCTCCCTGAACTGCATAGCCTGGTGATTCTGGGCCTCTATAAACTGCTGGAACATCGCCATCACCTGAGCGCCGTCAAACATCATCGTCGAAGGTAGCGGCAGAAAGATCAGAGGCGGTGGTGGAAGCTGATCTGCTGGAACGTCCGATGCAGCCTGCTGATCTTAACTGCCTGCGACTCCGGGCTGATCCGTGGTCTTCCTCGTAGTGACCATCCTGTAATAGAAAGAAAACTTTCTGATTGATAAAAACCTAATATACCAGAAAATGTAAATGTTTATATGATAACCATATGTACCCGATGTACCCGATGTACCCGATTTCCTATGATGTGATTCAAGTTTCCCTAGTATAATTCAAGTTCTCCAATAGTACGCTAAGACCTAGGTACCATTAGGATAGACCTGCATGGGCTACCACTAAAAACATGTCACGGCCCGCTTCCGAATAATCGGACACGAGTCGGACAAGTCCAGCCTTCGTCGTTAGACACGACGAAGTAAGCTGTACCAATCTAGGGAAATCTAACCAGATAATCAAGACAAGTATAAAAACACAGCATCTATAAATGTATCCCATGATACAAGTACATGTCTCAGAATTTATTACATTCCAGCAAATGAAAGATAGAGTCTACTAGTCTCAAATACAAGGTAAAATGTAAAGTGCTAATGGTAAAGCTCTAGGCTTCTGCGACCTCTAAGTCGAGAGCAACTCCAGCTAGCTCTACTATATCAACTGGCTCTCGGCCATACTAAGTGTCGCACAGGGCCTCCAACTCACCTACAATATATCATATTCAGGAGCGGAGCAAAGTACAGTTCTAATAAAACATGAACATGACATGAACAGAGTATAGGAGTACAGGAAATGAAATACAGGAATGAACAAGAAAGTACAAGAAATAAGTATAGGAACTATAGTACAGGAATGTAAAGTACAGGAACATGTAAAGTACAGGAATAAAACTATAAACCTGAAGTACCAGACATGATAAGTGCACAATATCGAAATACATCTAGTCCATGTTACCGGCTAGGGTGAGAACATGCACAGGAGTACATGAATATGGTACGACTTAGGGCCCGCATGCACGATGTGAGGCCTAAGCTAGGCACATGAGTATAGTAACCGGGATTGGTCACATGGCTAGTGTATTTCCCCTATCCGACACTAATATGTACAAGAACAAGAGTACAGGAGTACAGGAGTACATGATATCGTGCCATGACGTGTCACAAGAAAGAGTACAAGAATGTAAATGCACAAAATTGTAGAAAAGTACTTGCCTGGCTCCGGGAAAGTACTGGTAATCAAGGAAGCTGGATATCCTCATGTTTAATAATTTATAAGTTGATAAGTCAACAATGTAAAGTAGTTATTTCTAAATCTAGAAAATCATTTAACAAAAATCCTTAGTTTATACTAAATCTATTAAGTCCTATTAATCTCTTACATTTGTACAACTAAAGTAATATCTATATACAACCCAAAATGTGAGACAACAATCTTCAACCTTCAATATCACTCAACTTGATATACCAAAGTCCTCTAAATGGTCAGCATCTAAAGGTACCTATTATTGAAACTTGAACTACCATGTTCCACCATAGAGCACAAAAGGATTAGCTCTAAAATAGGACTAAACCAACCAACCTTAGTTTAAAACTCAGTGATCAATTTTCAGGTGACTGAACAATGGTTCAGTCTACTGATTAACCACAGTTTAATCCTCCATATCAATTTCATTTCTCATGCCCACTGGACTCCAAATGCCTCACCCCCTACTCTCTTCATAACTGCCATGGCATACTCACGATAACAGTTCACTATAATGGATACCCCTAGTCTAACACTCATATGCACTCATACAATAAGGCACTCACTTGTACTAGTCTAACTAGCCTGCCAAGGCCACACTTCCATATGGTATTGTCTGAATGCAGGCCAACTTGAGGCCAACCAAGGCCTGGGCAGTCTCTCCATTATACTACTTATTATACAACCAAGCCCAACTTATCAGTAATAGACATAACACTGAAATTTACTCTTGTAACTAATATGGCAATATAGCCTAACTCTCACTCATTATAGGACAATCCCTGCTGCAGTTAAAGATATACACATCTGCATTCATGCATAAGAGGACTTGATGTCCAGAACTTGAATTGAAAATTTAGTACTCAATATCAGTTCAAATAGGATGACACAAGATTCAGTTATAAGTAAAAAGAACATGAGAGCTAAACAGCCCAAAGCAGGACATGAGACACATTAGTCCCTAATGGAAGTAATACACTCAGGTTAGTAAAATTACTGATGCATTCAATCCTAATTTGGACTGAAACAATCAATAGCAAGCTTGATATAGCATTCCTCGACCAGGCAGGGGACAGTTAAGTCTCAGGACAGATACCCAATACTGGTTAGAGTAGTAAAATGGAAATAGTAAAGTGGAGTTCACATTTAGGATTGAAACTTATGATCTACATATCCAATCAGAGGAGTGAATTAAAATTGCTGCCAACTAACCAAATCTCTACATCTGATAACCAAACTCTGATACAAGAATTTAACCTAACATGTTGGCCAGGCAGTCAACATATCACAGTAACAATTTAACTAGTAATTGATATCCCTTTCCTGCATAACTGGTAGGGACTTCCAATCTCAGGTTAATGAGATTTAGCAACCTAGAGTCCAATGTTAGTATTTTATATTAGCTAACTGTCAAACCATCCTAACTTTCATTTTACTAACTCATTAATCATCCTAAACCTCAGTTCACTAAGATACTAATCCTGATCATTTGATCCATACCATTCCTGGGTGGAACTGGTATTTCAGTCCAATAGAACTGATACAACCAGTCCTTGACTTCCATATTAACCTGCAACTCAACCAAACATTCTAATTCCATTTCTATCTAAAACTGAAAGTATCAAGACAGAACAAAATAACTAATCCTACCTTCCATACTTGTTTGTCAGTACAATTAGATTAGCACTCTGATTTGATCATTCAATTCCAGCAAAGTTTGAACCTAGTCTTCTAAGTATGAGTTATCATGAAGGATTCTCAGTGTGTTATTTCACTGCCAACCAAACACAGATTTAAACTTGGCCCTGATCTAACAGTCCACTATTCTAATCAGATACCTATACATCTAGCTTTCATTCACATTACATGGATTAAATTCTACATCCCCATGAGTACACGTAAACTTGACACCACCATTTAACACAACCACATGATACAACACCACTCCCCACACGATCTAAACTTTAGCCAAAGTTAACTATAACATTGAATATAAGAGAATCAAGGATTACCTTAAAAGAGTTCCAATAGGTCGAGATTACAATCAGGTGAGAGTACTAGTCCTGTTTCAATAATAAACTATAAATAATAATTCCTACTTTCAAATTATGACTAAAATAGGAAATATTTGATACTTACATGTTCAATTTCCTATACTGCCATGATTGAAACAATCAGATGCTCTATGCCCTGAAGAAACCCACTCTAGATCCACACAAGCATACAATTGATTAGATCTATAAGATCGATGACAAGAAAATCATAGAGTTATTTTACTCTCGATTAAAGGGATTTCTCACCTCGTCCCTCCGATCAGAGTTTGAAACAAGAACAGATCAAGAAGTATGTAAGCGAAGCTCGAGATATGATCGATTATACTTGATCAGGATTTGTGCATAACCAATTCGAAACATAGAGACAAACAAACAAATACTTCATGATCAGAATTCAATTGGCTCACTTCATGAAGGATTGATCATAAAAAGAATCGATCGATCAGATGATCAGGAATCGATCTGTTTCTACTCACGACCGGAGTTCGATCGACCAACTCCTGAGTTGAAACCGAACAATCCAGTCTTTGATTCGATCACAATCAAACTTCAAAATCGATTAAGGAGACAAGGAGATCATAGATTCCACTTACTAAACTCATGCACCGTTGGTTGCCTATGGTTGAATCGATCCTCAGAGCTAACTCTGCCATGGCCGGTCCAGATCAGAGCTTGGAGAAGATGAAGTTGGAGAATGAAGAATTATTGCTCAATAATAGGGAGGAGAGAATTGGCTTAAATAGACAGCTATAGCAGCATGAGGATTAAGCTCATTTGAGCGGGAAATTCCAATTCCTTCCGATCCAGATTGGTTAAGGAGGAGAGTTGTTCGTTAAAAATTTGAAATCTTAACTGGATTGAGAATGAATGTAGTTCATGAGATGTTTTAATATCCATCCCAAGTAAGGGAGAAAGCCCATGAATACAGGCCCATGAGGAATGACCCAAGGCCGAAAATGAACAAAAGAAAATGATATTTATAATAGCTCTCAAATATTAAAAGTATATAACAATTTCTACACTTGTTAATTAATGCAATATAAAATATATTTATTAATTGTTTTAAAAAAAATTTAATTATTAGGAAGGTGGAGTTACAGCATTGCATTTATAGTTTACAATTTTTGGAGACAAGTCTTGGAAGAATCTACGCATATCAAATTAGATGTGAGTTTGCCTAGAACTAAATCTAGATTAGTTGATGATTAGATGTTGATATTATTAAATTGAACAAAAAAGACGAGTAAAAAAAATGATGTACTTAATGATACTCCCAAACCTATTGTAGATGAACCATCACGAGCTCCCTGGCTCCTCGGCTTTAACAACCAACCTGAGAAGTCCTAGCATGCTCCCCGACTCTATGATTCCCCCTAACAAGAAACAACCACACCAAATCCGATCAAATCAAGATCCAAACAACAACCTAAAAATAAACAAGTTCGAAGAGTTCTAGGGTTTCCTCACAATCATTAAATTCGGAAAGTGCCATCAGCCTCATGTCGTAGGAGATGCCTCGTCGCTCTCGAAGTCCGTCGAATTGAGCTCTTCCTCCTCATCATCATTATTCACATCGAAAGCGTCATCCCCGTAATCGCTCCCCACCTCCTCCTCCCCTTCCTCCTCAGCCTCTTTCGGATTATCATGGCCGTTGTCGAGCTCGTCAACATAGATAATATACAGCCGTGTAAATAATGTAAAACATTCAAATTTCAAGCAAATAATCTAGGACAAAATAACATGCATCCAAAAATTAAGACAACGACTAAATTTTTTTGGTAAGAAGTTCTAAAGATTGGGAAAAATATGCAAAGCAGCAGCCCTGGACCTAGGGTTGAAAGGTCGGAAAGAGAGAGAGAGAGCAATGGTCAAAGAGAGAGAGAGCAACAACACTGGAGCAAAGGTTGGAAAGAGAGAGCAAATGTCGGAGAGCAGCAGCCAATTTTTGATAGGAAAGAGAGAGAGAGATTTAGGTTGGCTTTGATTGAATAAGTTCTGAAAGGTTTTGGGATGGACGGTCTAGATTAAGCCGTCTGATCGAACGGGCAAGATGGAGATGTGTGGAGGTAAACGTCCGCCCCTAAATTTGGCAATTAGCCGCCAAATGCTTGGCATTCCCGCCGAGCTATTTGGGACGGTAATGTGAATTATTTGAAACATAAAGTTTTATTAGTCCCAAATAGTGATCCATTTTCACATTGTCCTAAAAAAATACAACTTTTTGTTACTAAAATTATAGCCATCCCTAGAACTATACTTTTAGGACTTTTTAGACTAGTGTTCCTAATAGTATCGTTCCAAAAAGATACTTTTTTGTAGTGGCAAAAGGCATATGATGCAGTCAACAGAAAGTTTGGTTATTATATCATGAGCGCTATGGGTTTTGACCAGCATTTGGTGGCGATGGTTAGGGAGTGTATTTCGATTTTGACCTTCTCTATTCTGATCAGGGGCAGCCATATGGGTTTATCCAAAGTAATTGGGGGTTGCGACAGGGGGATCTCCTATCACTGTATCTGTTCACCATAGTGATGGAGTATTTCACATTCCTTATGGTTATGATCCTGTTTTCAACTATCCAAAAAATAGAGAAGATTTATGCTAATTTTGTCTGGCACGGAGGTATTCATGTTATCAAATGGGAAGATATGTGCAGACCACGACATGAAGGAGGCATTGGCCTCCGATCCTTCAGAATTCTTCAAGATATTATAGGGATGAAGCTGACTTGGAAATTTATCTCTCAAAAGTCGCTATGGATTGATTAGAGAAGGGTAGGTACCTGAAGGGAGCCAACATTTGGATACGTTGGGGAAACAGTAATGATTCTGTGACATTTAAAACAATTATGCTTTTGCACAGAACGACGGTGAAGAGGGAGGTGTTGGGGTGACTACAAACTTGTGGCATGATTCGTGGCTTCATGTACCAGCTTATCGGACAGGTGTTAACCTCTGGGTGCAGGGCCGGTCACAAGCCAACAGAGGGTTAGTTGCATTTTATTCGACGGAGTATGGATGCCGGAGCGACATACATAGGCACGCCAGTTCGTGCCATCGATCAAAGATTTACGAGTCGATCCAAGCTTGAAGGAGGACGTGTGGGTGTAGAATAACTCATCTAGCGGGAAGGTCGAACTAGGAACAGTATACATTTCGGTTAGGGGCAGCAGGCAGTCATAGAAGATGTAGACTTCATCTGGGTGCGGGATGCAGCAAGAAAAATACAATTGTGTATATCCAAACTGCATTTGGGGAGATTACTGACCTTGGATCTGTTGGCCAGGCTCAGAGTTCGCGTCGAAGGGCAGGGATGCACATTATGCAAGAACACTAATGAGTCTACAAATCATTTATTCTTCCACTATGCAATTTCATCTCAGATAATCCTTGAGCGGGATCGAAGGATGAATTTTCAATTTGCGGGTGAGTGGAAGATAGATTATAAAGTGATTACTAAATTTCGACTTAAGAGAAGCAAAGGTACAGAGTGGTTCTGAGAAGCGAGAATCAACAGTGGTCAGGTATACCTGGAAGGAGCGAAATCGGCGTATATTTGAGGGTCTGGAGACGTCTACGACATGGATCTTAAATAATATTGAATATGATGTAGGAGTGTTAATGACCAGAAAGCATACTACCAACTAAGTGGTTTATTATTAATACAATTATCTATTTCCAAAATGCGCACACGAATGTGTGTGTGTGTGTGTGTATACTTGGTTGCCAAACCCCTAGCTTAGTGGTAGTGGTGAGGCATGCGGCCCGAGTGGTCAGGAGTTCGAATCCCAGTGGGAGCGATTCCGAATACTAATTACCACTTTCATATATATATATATATATATATATATATATATATATATATATATATATATATATAGATATATATATATATATTTTATATATGTGAGAATATATATATATATATATATATATATATATATATATATATATAATATATATAGATATATATAATATATATATATAGATATATAGTCTCATATAATATTATTCTCAATATATATATATTATATATATATATATATATATATATATATATATAATATATATATATATATATATATATAGATATATATATATATATATATAAAATATATATATATATATATATATTATATATATATATATATATATATATATATATATAGATATATATATATATATATTCTCATATATATATATTCTCATATATAAAAAATATATATATATATATATATATTCTCATATATATATATATATATATATAGATATTATATATATAATATATATATATAATATATATATATATATATATATATATATATATATGAGAATTATATATATATATATATATATATATATATATATATATATATATATATATATATATATATATATATATATATAAAATATATATATATATATTATATATATATATATATATATATATATATATATTATATTTATATGAGAATATATATATATATATATATATATATATATATATATATATATATATATATATATATATATATATATATATATATAGGAAAATTCTACAATACATCCACCCATTTTGGATGTATCGATACATCCGAAATCTAGACCGTTGGATGTTATATATATATATATATATATATATATATATATATATATATATATATATATATATATATATATATATATATAAAATATATATATATTTATATATATATATATATATATTATATTTATATGAGAATATATATATATATATAGGAAAATTCTACAATACATCCACCCATTTTGGATGTATCGATACATCCGAAATCTAGACCGTTGGATGTTAATCCAACAGTTCAGATTAAATTCAGATGAAATAATACAGGAGACATCATTTAATGTTGTTTTTGACTTTTGACCTCTTGTTAACTTGCTATAGCAGGTCATTCTTCAATGCAATTTTTCAATGAACACCCTAAATTAACTCATATTTACTTTCTCTTTCGTCCAGGTAATTTAATATTTTGTGCAACTACGTATATAAAACAATAATTTTGTGTCGACTGGAAAGGAAGGACACATATGTCCAGGTCTGTAGGCTATATAGACGACGACACCACCGCTGCTGGGGATCTAGATGGTAACACCGACGACGAAATGGTACATTTAGGATGGAGAATGGTACATTTAGGAAGCCGATAAAAGCTCGTTCTCTCAAATCTCTTCTTTGTCTAAATTAAATCCAAGGAGGACACAATCCCTAAGGACACAGTGTGTCCAGGTCTGTAGGCGATGTAGACGACACCACTGCTGCTGACGATCTAGATGAGGACACCGACGACGAATGGTACATTTAGAACGGAGAATGGTATATTTAGGAAGAAGAATGGTACATTTTGGACGGAGAATGGTACATTTAGAACGGAGAATGGTACATTTAGGAAGCTGATAAAAGCTCGTTCTTTCAAATCTCTTCTTTGTGTAAATTAAATCCAAGGAGGACACAATCCCTAAGGACATAGTGTGTCCAGGTCTGTAGGCGATGTAGACGATACCACCGCTGCTGGCGATCTAGATTAGGACACCGACGACGAATGGTACATTTAGGACGGAGAATGGTACATTTAGGAAGCCGACAAAAGCTCGTTCTCTCAAATCTCTTCTTTATGTAAATTAAATCCAAGGAGGACACAATCCCTAATTTTAGTTATTGCTTAGCAGAGTCTGCTTAGTTGTTGTAAAATTGTGGTGTTGCTTATGTGACACTTTCATCTTTAATCTCATGTTTTCTATGAATATGTGTTCTGTTTGATTTTGATTTAGTAATCTTTTCGTAATTAGTTTTTTTGTTTCATCTAACAATTTAATATTTTTGTTATAAAGCTACAGGCCATGGTGGTGGTGGTGGAAGGAGAAACGGAGATGAAGAAGAAAAGAGGAAGAAGTTCTAGTTCGAGGAGGATTTCGTCGAGTTCCTCAATCAAGCAGAATTAAACCTCTTATAGAGTTCCTTAATTGAAGTTGATCATGATAACCTTTTGTATTTTTCAAACGGCTAGTAGAATCTTCCTCGAGCCCTCCTCAATCAAACGGCTAGTAGATTGTTTGCTAGTCTCAAAATTTATTTGTCTTTCGATCTTCCTCACTTTTTGTACTTCTTTCTTGCTATATATACAATAGTTTTCTTGTTTCATAGTACTATTATTCATTCTGAAATATATAGAATAGTTTTCTGAAATACAATAGTTTTTTTGTTCTCAAGATGTCTACTCGTGTGGTGGAAAATGTAGAAGACGTAGAAGATTGGTTACCAGCTCCAAATGAAATCTTCCTTCCGCGTATGTTGCGCAAGATTGAAGAACATCTGTCAACGATTTCAGCTGAAGTTGTAAAGATCAATTCTAAGCTTTGTTCATTAGAAATTGAATAAATGAATTTATTTCGACGTTTTGAGAAGATTGAAGAATATCCAGCTTTGAAGAAGGCATCTTCATCTGGAGCATTTAATAATGTGAAGGTGGTTTCCGTTGAATCTTCTTCCGATGAGGAGGACGTGGAGCTACAGTCTCGTAGTAAAGCATTGGACCGAATTCTCGCATTGTCCCCTACAGAAGAAACTAACTTTAGCAGTTATTCTAAAAGAATGCGTGAAACTTTAGATCCGGTCACACCATCGAAAAGTTAAACAAGGGGTTCAACCTCGAAGCCTAGCAATTGTACTAGTGGTTCTTCGAGTTATTACGACTATATTTTTGTCGATGATAGACCTGACGAGTAAGTAATATGAGTTTTGATTTAATTCCAACAGTTTTGTTCTCCTAATTTATTCGTTTCTTTTCTTAGAGAAATAATATCATCTTGCAACAAAATCTATGTGTCTCGGTTTGAGATGAAGACCTTTGCTCCTTTATCGAGAATTGGAAATAGGATATGTATAGAGAGTATATTTCTTCTTAGATGTTATCTATGTTTACTTTGATTCCATCGCTTACATTTTTAATGATTTATTCAGATTGTAGGCATTGTCTCTGCTCTTCTCACCGTGGAGGAACGAAAAAGAACCTCCAATAAAGCTAATGTATGGTTTTTATCAATAAAGATATCGGTGAGTGAGCATTTTATTCTTCAATGCATATGCATTAACAATTTTCTCGTTTGTTTGTCCTTTGTAATGTATTAGTTGATGTGTATGTAGAAAGAAACGTTACCTCCATCCGACAAAAAGCTTCATGAAATATGGAAAAAGTACAAATATTTTTAGGATTACATGGGATCTTTAAGCACTTGTAACGAGGTATTAATGTATTTCTGTTTAAATATTAATCCTAATTTTTTGAAAATTTACTAATTTGTTTTACCTAATTAATCCTGATTCAGATATACATACCCATTCATTTGGAGGACACTATACTCTTGCAAGAGTTCTGGTTAAAAAAAGACTGTTGAAATTTGGGACTCACTTGCATCTAAAGATTATCCGATTCAAAACAAAACAGTCACAAAAGAAATAGTAAGCTCATATTCATCAATTTTTATGAATTGGGTACAAGATACGTGGTATATTAATACATATTGTATTCTGGTAATTGTATTTTTTAAATTTGGATCTCTTTATCGAAGAAGAGATTTTGAAGTTGAGAGATACAAGGTTCAGCTTTTCTACTTTTGCAATAAAACGTCCTTCTTATGTTCCCCACCAAGGCAATTCTGTTGATTGTGGGATTTTTGTAATTATATTCATGAAAGACCGATGTAGTCTAGACTACCTTTCTCTCGATGTAAGTCTGAAAATATGTCGTCAAAAACTTACACTTTTTAGAGCAATATTTTTGATGTTATGTTTGTTATACGCAGTTTGATACAGGAATGGAAAGACGCAAAGCTGCTGAATGGATTACAACTTCAGAGCACAATGAAGAGCTAAAAGAAGTCCAATCTGAAATGATTGAATATGGAAGACGATAATTTTTTTTCTTCTTCTTTTATATCTAATGTATGGAAACGCCTAATGTATTATGTTCATTTGTTTTGTTGAGTTGTAATGACATTTTTGCCAAACGGCTTCGATTCTTTTTTATTAAGCAGAATCATTTTTGCCCTTCAAATTAATATAATTAAGTAGAAATGAGTCTTTTGTCCTTCCATCGAATGACATTTTTGCCCTTCTAATTAATTCAAAACACCCCTGAACCCTTTTATTGCAAAAAAAACTGTTTTGATTCTTCCTCTTCTTCCATACTCCACTCTGTACTCAAACCTAGGTCATTCTCCTCCAAAATCTTCAAACCTTCCTCCCCATTTGCAATCTTCACACCATGTCGGCATCAGCGGCAGAATCATCACCGACAGCATCACTAATTAGAGAAGATGCACCAGTTACAAAAAATCCAAAAGTGATAGACGGAGAACAACCGAAACCCTATTCTAAGAAAGTTGCACAAAAAAAAAGGAAAAAGTTGCTAAACAAGAAGAAGTGCAAGAAGAAGTGCAAACAGAAGGTATAACTTTGATTTTATGTTCGCAAATTCTGTATATATTATAAGGAAAATGACATTCTCCGTCATAAAACGCATTTGAATGTTAAATTCTATTCGCCGTTTAATTTGGAACGGAGAATGGCATTCTCCGTCTAACTTGAAACGGAGAATAACATTCCCAGTGTTAAAACATATTAGAATGTTCATTCTCCGTTTTATTTTAAACAGAGAATGACACTCTCCATGTCATTTGAAACGGAGAATGACATTCTCCTTGTTAGTTTACATGGAGGATTCCGTTCCCAGTGTTAAAAACCCATAAGAATGGCCATTCTCCGACCTAATTTTTTGTTATTTTTGTTTTATAGAAAAAAATCTGTCAGGAATAAGGATTCAAGACTTTTCTGTTCTACCTTCAAGCTAATGCTAAATCTTATGGAGGAGGTCAATCAAGATGTTGGCCGTTTACCTGAGCCAGTTATTGGTTCCTTGAAGAATACCGGTTTCTGGAATTTTGTCGAGATTTTCTACCAAAGCAGAGTCCACGTCTCCGAAGTGGCCAAGGTAACGGAAGGGCTTGAGAATTTAATTGCAAGTTACACAAAAAAAAAGATGGCGTCGGGTGCTTTGAATTGAGCACCACTATTAAAATCGCGCCAAGCGTCGAAGATATGGCAGTCATATTCGGTCTACTGCTGAATGAATAAAGTGATGATGATATTTCTTACAGAAGATTGATAAAGGAAAAACAATAGCAGCCCACACCACCAGCATCATTGAACCTGTGTAGAGATCACTTCATAAGATTGCTGGCTAATACTAAGGACAAACACTCAAAAGTCACGAATAAGGAAGTGAGAGACAAGTTCTTTGAATTGTTACGACGGCTTCGTGGCGGAGATAACACTGTTAATTCAGATGATTTGGCCAAGCTAATAATCTTTCACTTGTGCCAAACAGTATTCTTCACAAAGTCTGGCAGTTCAAATTTGCCGTACAGATTCTTGGCCTTGGTAGACAGTGTGGACATCATCAACAGTATATGCTGGCCAAGGTTAATCCTGACATATGTAATGGATAGCATAAAGAGGAGTAGAAGCAAAACTGAACATGGGGATTACTCAATGGCTTTTCACAAATTGGAAGGTTGCACAATATACTTCCTCTATTGGTTTGCAGAACATAGTAAATTTGTGGAAAAGAAGTTCGCCCCAATTCCTGATTACCCAAGATTTTTTACATGGAATGGGTACGAAATCTCAAACTTCCTCAAGGCCGAATATCACAACAAAATAAGATCGAAGATAATATTGGAAGATCTGGATATACCTGTTGGGGAAGAAGAAGGGCACAAAGAAGATGAGCCACCTATAGAAGAAGTTGAAAAAAAGGGAGAAGAAGAACACCAAGAAGCAGGTGGGGATAATTTTGATGAACAACGGATACCACGGCATCATGAAATGGGCGCTATGATGGACGACTCAGCAAAAGAATTGGAGGATTTGAGAAGACATCATTCTGATATTCTTGTGCAGAATGAAGAACTCAAAGAAAAGTTAAAAGAGATGGAGGCACAAGGAGCGCAGTTACGTGCAGCCAACCTTGAGAATGCTATACTAAACGAAAAGCTGAAAGAGCTCGAGGCAGAAGAAGCGCAACAACGTGCAACCAACATTGTGATGGAGGGCTCTGTGCATGAACTGGAGGATTTGAGAAGACATTATTCTGATATTCTTGCGTAGAATGAAGAACTCAAAGAAAAGTTAAAAGAGATGGAGGCACAAGGAGCGCAGTTACGTGCAACCAACCTTGAGAATGCCATACTCAAAAAAAAGCTGAAATAGCTCGAGGCAGAAGAAGCACAACAACGTGCAGTCAACGTTGTGATGGAGGGCTCTGTGCATGAACTGGAGGATTTGAGAAAGCAGAATTCTGTTCTTATTGTAGACGTACATGCATAAGGTAAAATCTTTTATATTTCAAATTTCTTATTTGTAATCTTCCAGGAGAATGGCTATTCTCCGTGGATTATAACACGGAGAATGGCATTCTCTGTCACGACCCGCACCCACTGTGAGGGTACGAGAACGTAACAACGCCCAGCCTACGCCGCAGTATCGGCGGTAGAATGTTGTCCTAAGTCTCAATGCAGCTAACAGTATAAGTCTAAACAGTTTATACTCCACGAATGGGGGTGACATAGCAGAATGTAAACTCAATCACAACTAAGGAAGAAGAAGATAAGATAGAAGATAGATAAATACTGCTGAAAGGAAAAGAAATCCACAAGTACAACAGAGAGTCTAAGTGTCTAAGATAAGTACATATCCCTAAGTATCAAATATATATAATCATCCAGAGAGTAATGTAAATAAAAAACATCCTAGTCTAGTGGTGTGTCATCCACTGCTAGTGGGACCTGCTGTTGGTCCAGGTCCAACATCTCATCTAAGGTAGCACTGTAAAAGGTATCCACACCGGTCTCCTCCTCGTCCTCTGTATTATTTTCAACAGGTCCAGTCAGGACAGGAGCGAGAATAATACATCTCAACAGTTCATAGCAGGTTAGAAAATATAATCATGTAGTAAAGTAAGATACAGGAACTGAAAGAAAGTACAGGATGTAAACAGAGAAAGCTGTAATGGAAATATATATATACTATAAATAGAGAACTATCAGTGGCTAGTGAGTCAGAGTACAATATAAACATGTGAATGGCATAGGAGATTCTGGGAACTATACTATGGAGTGATTCTGGGAACTACACTACTTGGATATTATTCACATGTCTACTTCTACTCTCCCGTACCCCCAATCAATACACAAGGATCCAGCCAGGTTATGTTATGATTCCATGTAATGGCCCACAAAGGATGATACATGGTAAGCCCATAAATAGATGATCTGGGAATGCCCATAAATGGGTGATTCAAAGAAGACTATGTGATCATGAGAGTACATGTCACAAGTGATTAATGAACCGTGAAGCATAGTGATACGATATGTAAGTAAAACGCACAGAACATATAGTATATGATGCTCCCTGAGGGGATAACATCTCAAGAAGGGATCCATATAGTACTAATCCGTATGACCAACGTGACAATATCAAGTAAAGTAATTTAAAGCAGAAAAATAATTCTAAACATGATATGAAATGATCAGAAAATGTACTAGCCTGATGTCTGAATGTCCAAAGTAAATATACTGTCCGAGGAGAGGTGTCTGGCTCCTAATCAGAACTACACAAGTCACAATAAGTCCAAAATGGCAATATGAAGTTCTACCATGCATTCTACATGATTCTAGGTCAATCTAGACCAAAGTCAACTCTTGGTCAACTTGGTCAACCCTGAAAGTCAAACCTAGGTCAACTATGGTCAAACTAGGTCTAACAAGTCTAAATTAGGTCAAACAGGTTATTCTAGGTCTAAACAAACTAAGTATATGCAAATCAGGTATCCAAGATAGCTACTAACTCATAGCCTAAGTCACTTGCTAAACCAAGCACAAAACTAAACCATAAGCCAACAAGGCACACAAACTTAGTCATATAATGTATATATATTATTCACATTCACAAATTCATATACATAGATATATATAGGAAAGCTATATATATAGGCACATACATATATTTAGAGAGAGAGAAAGAGAGGTAAAAGAGTAAGTGAGTATGTGTGTGTTTGGCATGTGTGTGAAAGGATATGTGTTAATGTTCTAAAATTATTGATAGGTAGATGTATGTGACATGGGATACATGATGTCAAAGGGTGTATGAATGCATGTATGTAAAAGGTTATAGGTTAACTCAGTTTATAGAAATACATACATACATACTTACCTTGTATATATGCATACATACATATCATGTATATTACATTTATATGATACATACATGTATACTTGTATTATATTATACTTACATTCATGCATATTAGATACTTGTATTTATATTAACATATTGCAAACATTTATTTCATTCATGCATCTATGCATTACCTACATGTTTTATACATATGCATACATTGTATATTCATATCATTCCGTACATTAACATAGAGACATACAAACATGCACACATCATATATTTCATACCTTGCATTATCTTACATATCATGTTATATATTATCATTCATTTCTTTCATATATTACATTATCTTTAAGTTGAATACATCATATATGGATACAATACATTATCTTGCATGCTTGCATTCATATATTACATTCTATATTACCTATATACATGTATTTCCTCCATTCATTCATACTTGCATCATATACTCTACATTTCTATACATGTTATCATTATATATTGCATTACAATATTTATACATTATGCATTCATATCTATCATTACATATATATCTTGCATTCATATCTAGCATTCATTATATACTTTCATGCATACATTGTATATCATTCTTTCATTCATGCATTGTTTATATGCATTATATTAATTACATTCCTACATGCTTGCATTCAACCATATATATATACTAATGTAAAGAGAATATATATCATATATATATCATTTCATTCATCTAACATATCATGCATTACATACTCTATATTTATTTAATATCCATGCTACATAGGCTCATAGGTTACACAAAATGCATATATCATATAGTCACTCTTCTACTTAAAACCAATACTGTATCAATTGGGCATTCACTAAATTCTAGGATTAAATTATGTCGAAGCCCTTTGTGTTAGCTTTTCGAAACTTAAACGGATCGCATTTTCGTGTCCGGAAGCTCCCGGAATCGCAAAAACACCGAAACATGTTTGTCTTTCGTACAGCTGACACTCAAATAATTTTACAGAAAGTTTCAGAATGAATTTGGCTTATTAAAATATATATTTGGAAAGCTAACTTCGATACGGTTCTTTTAAAAAAAAAGGGGAGGTAAATCGGAGTCTAAGCTAAACGTTATGACATTTCTAATTTGCTTTGGTTAATAAAAACGTGGATGAATATTATGACGAATTTGGGTTGACCAAGATACTTGGATACCAATATAGGTATCCAAATGAAACTCATTCTAACCATCATAACTAAGATCAATCCACTCTCTAACCATTCTAAAACCGAATTTAAATATCTATTTAAACAATTATCATACATACATACACATGGGGTGTCCTAATTTGGGATCTACCAAGTAGGACACAAGACACATATCTAAAATCCTCAAGAGAGCTCCAAATGGCCTCAAATTTGAATCTAAATGGGACACATGCATGAGGATGGATCCTACGGATTCAAAACTAATTTATATGCAAAGAAAATCGATTTAGAGGATGGGTTTTACCTATTGGGAGTGGAATCCCAATGAAATCTTTTAGGACACGGCTCCGATACGAAGATCCCTCAAAGTGGACACTCCTCCTAGCACTTCTTTTCCAATCCTTGGTAGCACCCTTCCCTTGGAGAATGGGAATGATTGAGGGAATGTTTGGTGATGGAATGATTTGATTTGGAGATCAAATCAATGGGAAGGCTCTCTAAAATTGGGAAAGAACAAAAGAAAAATAAAAGAGGCAAGATTGTAATGAATGAAATGAATCATTCTCCCCTAAAGGTGGCTGCCATAAAGAGTCCATTAGGGCTAATAAAAAATGTCCTAATTGTCCCTCTCTAGTCTCATATGGTTAAGTCTAGACTAGGTTCAAGTTTGGGGTCAAAATGATCTAGTTTTGAGTCTCTAACTTAACCATTCAAACATGATAAAAATTACTTTAATTAACTAACTTAATGTTGGATCTTGTGAGCCATGCTTAACTTAATATTGGGTCCCATCTAGAGTTCAAGCTACCCGGGTCACAATACAAGTCGGAATGAGACGAAACTCAAACCCGACTAAACAAATCCAATAAAAATAATATTAAAAATATAAAATTTTCCCAAAATATTAAAATATAAAAAATGACCAAAATCATAATACATTAATTTAAATATTATTAAAATAATCTAAAATTCACCAATTAATCAAAATTCTAAATAATTCAAAAGTCACAAAATGACCAAAATACCCTTAGCCTAAAAAGTTGTAAATAGTCATTCTAATCACATGGTTAGGTTCCCATGGTCATGGTTAGTCTCTAAGCTTAGAAAAACTAGGGATTAACTAGTTAACCATCAAAATCACAATTTAATATTTTAATAGTTTTAAATTGATTAAAAAATTACCAAAAATCACAACTGAGTTAAATCTTATTATCGATTAATCAAAATTATAAAAGTTCAAAATTACCCTCATTTTAGAAAAGTGGGTGTTACAAGTCTACCCTCCTTAGAAGAATTTTGTCCTCGAAATTAAGATGGTCGTACTTCTTCTAGAGTCTTGTCCCCAACAATCATGGTATCAGAACTTACCTAAATCATACGATTAAAAAGGATGGCATACAGGATCATGGCATATGGTGGTAGTGAAAGTCTCATCTAGGTATACTAGTCATACTAACCAAAAGGGTCATAGGGTATCAAACATACAAGCAATCGGGGGTGTTAAACTGGACAGAAATAACAAATCATCAAAACTGTAAGACAGTCTACCATCCTATATAAAAACTGGTACTTATCAGAAAATAAAATAAGATAACTACCAATTATCTATAAAGGGGTACTATTCAAAGAAAAATCAAAATCAAAAGTTAAAGAATGAAAGTCAATTGCATTGAAATCCAATCACAATATATATATATAGAGAGAGAGAGCGTTAGAGAGGGAAAAGCTAGCATTATGTAAAGGTTATATGGTTAGTGTGTGTATGGGTGTATGTGGACATGTTCATAGGGTTAGATAGTAGACGTGTGTGTGTGTGAAATATACATGAAAGTATTTAGGAGGATTTGGGTTTCAAAATAATAGCTATCAAATTACACTACTCATGGCATATTGGTTAAACAATCTACAATACACAACCTATTTACTCATAACATGCATGGCTAACCATATATATACATATATCTATATATATAGAGAGAGAGAGATTTAGTTATGTATCTATATACATTATAACATGTATGCATAAACTATATATATATATATATATATATATATATATATATATAAAAATATTATATATATGAAAAAAATATATATATATATTATATATATGAACATAACATAGAGATGAAGGGTTAGGTTTACATGGCAGTTGTGAACATTAGTGTACATTAGTGTAGATTGTCAAGAGTACAGGGGTTATAACTTAAAATGAAGGGTTCAATCATTCAGTTCAGTTTAACATTACATATTAAATCTGAAATTGAACTACACATTTAAAATCAATGTGAAAAATGTTAACATGTATTCAGTTTTAGGATTTTGGAGAAATTCGAACATCAAACCAATCCAATGTTTATCACAACCTAACACGTAAAAATATAAAACCTAACATTATATCCCTACATACAACAATGTATATACCTCAAAATATTATATTTAAAAATAGCAATTTGAACTAATATTTAAAATCCAGTATTAAGGGTTAATATGCACACAGTCTCATATTTGACAAGTTTAAACACAAAACTCAACCAATTTCTTTAAGAATTGAAACCTTTTGTATAAGATACATGTGCAGTGATATAAACAAAACTAATAACATTAAATTTATATTTAAATTACGAATTTAAACTGAAAAAGCAGAGAACTAGTCTCTGATACTGTACTGTATCAGAATATTGGGGTTTTGAGAATTTAAACATCAACAACATATTAATATGCATTTAGATGGGTTGATAATCAAAGTGTAGCATGCATAAATGTCAGACAAAGTGTCTGTGTCCACTATATATATTCTCATGTCCCAATATAAAAATCAAATACTATATCAAGACCAACATTTAGATTCCTACCAAGATTGTAAAGCAGGTGATTGATGTAATCAAGACAGTTTTATTATTATTATTATTATTATTATTATTATTATTATTTAATACAAGAATAATAGCAAGAAGAAAATAACGATAAAATCTGTTCTGCTTATCTATTTAAAAGAAGGAACCATTTTGAAATTATAGCTATAATATCAAATCCAAGATAAGGTCTAGCAAAATCATCGATTCATTATTTTAAGAAGAGATTCATAGTAAGAAGTTACACAAAGGTTTATAATACAGCTAAAGCTACTCCTATTCCTAAGTTAAATAATGAGAAACAAAACAAACAAAACAATTTTTTTTTGAAAGACTAAACAAAAGTAGAGAAAACTTGTTCAAGAGCATTTAAGGTACAATCTGATAATCATATGCGTCTATCCAAAATTATGGTGCTCCAAATCTTTGTCATACTAGTAAGCAAGGCTACGATAATCACAGAGTCCTTGACTAAGGTACATACCTCTAGGTACATGGTATTTAAAATTTCTGCATTGCCGCATGCGACGACGAAAACCTTAAATTTTTACACCCGAGAAATAGGTCCAAAATCTAACTATATGTCCTCACTATGCCAGCTAACATGACTATCGAAGATCCTAGATCCCATAACTGAGGTGACCTAGCCCATATGATTTTTTTTCTCAGAAGAAAAAAGCAAACATAACACAGGAACAACAGAACAAATTGGTCAGTCAACAAGGAACAGATGGAATCAAATTTCAAGATAGTTATAAGAGACAATTACAGGAATGGAATAGAGAAGAATGGAACTTGCAGCAAGATCTCTAATGGTCTGTGCATCCTCGACTGCCCTGACGATAGCTCGCCCTGTTGGTTTCTCCTGGTCTACTGATGATGCTGCATGAACCGCTGCTGCTGAGAGAAATCGGGAATGACGGGAAAAAGTCTCTGTACCGACAGAGGTGCACCTCCAATGTAACAGAAACGCCAACCTGAGTCGGCACAACAGGAGCTGCGGTCTCGAGGCCCTGATGAATAGGACGAGAGGTGGCCAGCCTCTCGATAGTATTTCCCGGACCGGAGCGATGAGATCATGTCTCCATAACCATTATAAAGACAGATCAAAACTAGAAACAATTACTGGAAATAAAGCAAAAATTCAAAGGAGGACAGTTTATATTCAAGGGAAGGCAATAAACAGCAAATTTAGATAAAATAAATCTGATTAAGAGTTTTCCTAGTGTGATTGAGTACCCTAAAAATTATCCTAATCCTACTGCAGGCTGTAGTGATACTCTAGTTCGAATACCACTACATAAACTCGACCTACATAGGCCACCACTAAAAACATGTCACGACCCGCACCCACTGTGAGGGTACGAGAACGTAACAACTCCCAGCCTACGCCGCAGTGTCGACGGTAGAACACTGTCCTAGGTCTCAATGCAGCTAACAGTATAAGTCTAAACAGTTTATACTCCCCGAATGGGGATGACATAGCAGAATGTAAACTCAATCACAACTAAGGAAGAAGAAGATAAGATTGAAGATAGATAAATACTGCTGAAAGGAAAGAAAATCCACAAGTACAACAGAGAGTCTAAGTGTCTAAGATAAGTACATATCTCTAAGTATCAAATATATACAATCATCCAAAGAGTAATGTAAATGAAAAACATCCTAGTCTAGAGGTGTGTCATCCACTGCTAGTGGGACCTGCAGCTGGTCCAGGTCCAACATCTCATCTAAGGTAGCACCGTAAAAGGTATCCACACCGGCCTCCTCCTCGTCCTATATAATATTTTCAACAGGTCCAGCCAGGACAAGAACGAGCACAATACATCTCAACAGTTCATAGCAGGTTAGAAAATATAATCATGCAGTAAAATAAGATACAGGAACTGAAAGAAAGTACAGAATGTAAACAGAGAAAGCTGTAATGGAAATATATATACTGTAAATACAGAACTATCAGTGGCTAGTGAGTCAGAGTATAATATAAACATGTGAATGGCATAGGAGATTCTGGGAACTATACTATGGAGTGATTCTGGGAACTACACTACTTGGATATTATTCACATGTCTACTTCTACTCCCCCGTACCCCCAATCAATACACAAGGATCCAGCCAGATTATGTTATAATTCTATGTAATGACCCACAAGGGGTGATACATGGTAAGTCTATAAATGGGTGATCTGGGAATGCCCATAAATGGGTGATTCAAAGAAGACTCTGTGATCATGAGAGTACATGTCACAAGTGATCAATGAATCGTGAAGCATAGCGATATGCTATGTAAGTGAAACGCACAGAACATGTAGTATACGATGCTCCCTGAGGGGATAACATCTCAAGAAGGGATCCATATAGTACTAATCCGTGTGACCAATGTGACAGTATCAAGTAAAGTAATTTAAAGCAGGAAAATAATTCTAAACAGGATATAAAATGATCAGAGAATGTACTCGCCTGATGTCTGAATGTCCAAAGTAAATATACTGTTCGAGGAGAGGTGTCTGGCTCCTAATCAGAACAGCACAAGTCACAACAAGTCCAAAATGGCAATATGAAGTTCTACTATGCATTCTACATGATTCTAGGTCAATCTAGACCAAAGTCAACTCTTGGTCAACTTGGTCAACCCTGAAAGTCAAACCTAGGTCAACTGTGGTCAAACTAGGTCTAACAAGCCTAAATTAGGTCAAACAAGTTATTCTAGGTCTAAACAAACTAAGTATATGCAAATCAGGTATCCAAGATAGCTACTAACTCATAGCCTAAGTCACTTGCTAAACCAAGCACAAAACTAAACCATAAGCTAACAAGGCACACAAACTTAGTCATATAATGTATATATATTATTCACATTCACAAATTCATATACATAGATATATATAGGAAAGCTATATATATAGGCACATACATATATTTAGAGAGAGAGAAAGAGAGGTAAAAGAGTAAGTGAGTATGTGTGTGTTTGGCATGTGTGTGAAAGGATATGTGTTAATGTTCTAAAATTATTGATAGGTAGGCGTATGTGACATGGGATACATGATGTCAAAGGGTGTATGAATGCATGTATGTAAAAGGTTATAGGTTAACTCAGTTTATAGAAATACATACATATATACTTACCTTGTATATATACATACATACATATCATGTATATTACATTTATATGATACATACATGTATACTTGTATTATATTATACTTACATTCATGTATATTAGATACTTGTATTTATATTAACATATTGCAAACATTTATTTCATTCATGCATCTATGCATTACCTATATGTTTTATATATATGCATACATTATATATTCATATCATTTCGTACATTAACATAGAGACATACAAAAATGCACACATCATATATTTCATACCTTGCATTACTTTACATATCATGTTATATATTATCATTCATTTCTTTCATATATTACATTATCTTTAAGTTGAATACATCATATATGGATACAATACATTATCTTGCATGCTTGCATTCATATATTATATTCTATATTACCTATATACATGTATTTCCTCCATTCATTCATACTTGCATCATATACTCTATATTTCCATACATGTTATCATTATATATTGCATTACAATATTTATACATTATGCATTCATATATATCATTACATATATATCTTGCATTCATATCTAGCATTCATTATATACTTTCATGCATACATTGTATATCATTCTTTCATTCATGCATTGTTTATATGCATTATATTAATTGCATTCCTACATGCTTGCATTCAACCATATATATATACTAATGTAAAGAGAATATATATCATATATATCATTTCATTCATCTAACATATCATGCATTACATACTCTATATTTATTTAATATCCATACTACATAGGCTCATAGGTTACACAAAATGCATATATCGTATAGTCACTCTTCTACTTAAAACCAATACTGTATCAATTGGGCATTCACTAAATTCTAGGATTAAATTATGTCGTAGCCCTTTGTGTTAGCTTTCCGAAACTTTAAACGGATCGCATTTTCGTGTGCGGAAGCTTCCGAAATCGCAAAAACATCGAAACACGTTTGTCTTTCGTACAGCTGACACTCAAATAATTTTACAGAAAGTTTCAGAATGAATTTGGCTTATTAAAATATATATTTGGAAAGCTAACTTCGATACGGATCTTTTAAAAAAAGGGGAGGTAAATCGGAGTTCTAAGCTAAACGTTATGACATTTCTAATTTGCTTTGGTTAATAAAAACGTGGATGAATATTATGACGAATTTGGGTTGACCAAGATACTTGGATACCAACATAGGTATCCAAATGAAACTCATTCTAACCATCATAACTAAGATCAATCCACTCTCTAACCATTCTAAAACCAAATTTAAATATCTATTTAAACTATTATCATACATACATACACATGGGGTGTCCTAATTTGGGATCTATCAAGTAGGACACAAGACACATATCTAAAATCCTCAAGAGACCTCCAAATGGCCTCAAATTTGAATCTGAATGAGAAACATGCATGTGGATGGATCCTACGGATTCAAAACTAATTTATATGAAAAGAAAATCGATTTAGAGGATGGGTTTTACCGAGTAGAATCCCAATAAAATTCTTTAGGACACGGCTCCGATACGAAGATCCCTCAAAGTGGAAACTTCTCCTTGTACTCCACTTCCAATCCTTGGTAGCACCCTTCCCTTGGAGAATGGAAATGATTTAGGGAAGGTTTGGTGAAGGAATGATTTGATTTGGAGATCAAATCAATAGGAAGGCTCTCTAAAATTGGGAAAGAACAAAAGGAAAATAAAAAAGGCAAGATTGTAATGAATGAAATGAATCATTCTCCCCTAAAGGTGGCTGCCATAAAGAGTCCATTAGGGCTAATGAAAAATATCCTAATTGCCCCTCTCTAGTCTCATATGGTTAAGTCTAGACTAGGTTCAAGTTTGGGGTCAAAATGATATAGTTTTGAGTCTCTAACTTAACCATTCTAACATGATAAAAATTAGTTTAATTAACTAACTTAATGTTGGGTCTTGTGAGCCATGCTTAACTTAATATTGGGTCCCATCTAGAGTTCAAGCTACCCGGGTCACAATACAAGTCGAAACGAGACGAAACTCAAACCCGACTAAATAAATCCAATAAAAACAATATTAAAAATATAAAATTTTCCCAAAATATTAAAATATGAAAAATGACCAAAATCATAATACATCAGTTTAAATATTATTAAAATAATCTAAAATTCACCAATTAATCAAAATCCTAAATAATTCAAAAGTCACAAAATGACCAAAATACCCTTAGCCTAAAAAGTTATAAATAGCCATTCTAATCACATGGTTAGGTTCCCATGGTCATGGTTAGTCTCTAAGCTTAGCAAAACTAGGGATTAACTAGTTAACCATCAAAATCACAATTCAACATTTTAAATAGTTTTAAATTGATTAAAAAAATACCAAAAATTACAACATGAGTTAAATTTTATTATCGATTAATCAAAATTATAAAAGTTCAAAATTAACCTCATTTTAGAAAAGTGGGTGTTACATTCTCCGTGTTATTTGAAACGGATAATTGCTATTCTCTATCATTTCGATACTGGGAAGGTTATTCTCCGTGTAATTCCAAACAGAGAATGCTATTCTACGTATTATATTACACGGAGAATGTCATTCTCCGTGTTAGATTCACATCATATATTTCATTGTTGTTTGTTTTATTTCAGTACGAACAACCGAGCAACTCAGAGAAACAAATAAAAGGCTCGTTGAGGAGAAAAGGGAGCTTCAAAATAAAGTTGAATCGTTCAATATTGAAGCCACTGAAAAGGATGGGAAAATCGTTAATCTCGAAGCCATGGTTGTAGCATTACAGCGTCAGGAGATTGAAGCAGCTGTTGAACTTGCTGCTCCAAAAGAAGAAGAGGATCGGAGGGAAAGAGGTTAAGAAAACCATCAGCGCCATTAGCCGTTGAAGATGTTACTCCCTTGAAAAAAAATACAGTTAGAGAGGCTAATAAAAAGCGAAGATTAATGCCACTCCGAAATCCGAAGATTACGCCAAAATGGCTGAATTAAAGTGGAACCGTGTCATACTAAGGGAATGCGATGAACTCTTACTTTGGAAAGATGCGGATGAAGAGCTGAAGAAGCAATACATCGACATCGTAATTCCCAAAAAGTAGTGTCCAAAGTATGTATTCTGAACCTTTTTTTCTTTTGTTTTTTCTAGACTTTTTTCACAATTATGTAATGAGAATCTATCTCTATTAATTTAATCTAAACTAAATTTATGTGCAATGATATTGTATACTTATTTTCGCCGAAAGAGGGTAAAAATGGAGTTTCAGTCAAGCTGTCGGCAATAGACCTGCAAGACATACTCAACTATGACGACATAGAGGCTGGCATACTGAACCTAATAATAAGGAAGCTGAGAGAAATTCAAGGCATTAATAGAAAATGGGCCCCGTCTAGTTCAAAAGACGTCCCATTAATCCAGAAGCAAAAGCCGGTGCCGCAATCACATAAGTGGTCTGCATTCATAATGGCCCACATATTGGTAAAAATTGAAATAGAAAAATCCATATTCATGTGTACACTGATGAAAAATGACAGAATTAAATTACCCATGATATTGTGTTTTGTTTTTTGGAAAACAGACCATCGTTGAACGTGCCAATGAACAAGATGCAAAAGTCCGTGCCCTTCAAGACATCCAAACAGATGTAGTAGATTTCGTCATGGGTTTGGAGGACGACATAGAGTTGCTATTCATCCCACTCTTTAATTCATCCATGAGACACTATACTTTGCTCACATTCAACTTTATCTCCTACGACTGGACACACTACAACTCCTTAAGGCAAACCACGTACGAAAAGTGCAAGGTGGATGCAGAATTAATGAAGAACACCTTAGAGCCTATCGTCAAGAGAAAAGTTGATATGATGAGGGAGAGATGCCCGGCGAAGATGGAGTATGAGAGCAAAGTGCTGAATTATTCTCCAAATTGCCCACAACAATGGGCACCCAACTGCCTCTTGTACACGGCATATTATATGAATATGTTGACGACTACTCCCTTCGAAATACCGGGAGGAAATGACGATGAAACTCACCAGAAGATTATAATGATGAGGTTGGTATGGGCTAAGAAGTTGCTTTCAAGCAAATATGTAACACGAAACAAGCAATGACATTGTAAAACAACAATGTAATTATGTAATTGGGCAAGGAACTTCTGTCTTTTATAAGCTCTGCTTTTATAATAAAATTATTTTTGAATTACATTTACATTGTCAAAACCACGAAAAGTTTGACTTTTATTTACATATGAAAGTCTGAACTACTACATAAAATCTAACAACTAAGAAAAAGTTGAATAAGACGGAGAATTCCATAAAGTTGAATAAGACGGAGAATTCCATTCTCCGTGTCATTTGAAGTGAACCAACAGGAAAGAGTCTTCCCAATGCGGGAGATCGGTAGAGTCCAATGAATCTGCCCCTTTGGATTATATTCTTCGTTTTATTTGGAACGAAGAATGACATTCTCCGTTTACCTGAAACGGAGAATAACTTTTTCGTTTAAACTAAATCGTTTGAGGATTATATTCACCATTGTAGGTCCTAAAAAATCAAGTTGCACACATCAACAAAGTCAGAAAATCAAGAAATACAACTTTCAAATGAACTGCGCAGACATCAGATTGTGCATCCATCGGATTGCGCATACTAGATTGCACACACTCCCAAGCGCACAGGCTGACGTGGCAGATCATCATCATTACCTGACACAAATTAAATCTTTCGACAGCTGGCAGCGCGGAGAACGAGGCGACCATTCGTTTAATCGTGCAGCATGGCGCTCGAGGACAGCTGGCAGCACAATATATGTTGGCACAATCCATGTTGGCGCAATCCATTTCCTGCGCAGTTCAAGTTGGCACCAGCACAATTTAGTGTGCGCGTTCTATCAACACAAATGACAAAATATACGTGGCATTCATGCCATCAATTGCTCATTACGTGGCAACTGTCTATGAATGATCATGCGCATTTCAATCAAATGATGCCATGTGTCCAAGACAATTGGCCCATGATCCAGCAACTGTCTGCGCAGTCCATTGTTGCGCAATCTAACTGCTACGCAATCTATCATGCGTAGTCCAGAATAACTAAAAGTTAGTTATTTCTTAGAACTCTATAAATAGAGTTTTAAGTCTCCATTCAAAGGGGATCAATAATCAGAGATCAGAGATTAGATTATAGAGAGATCAGACTTCAAAGTTCAGAGAGTTCAGGAGTTCTTGCCCAAGTGCTGCTGTATTCTTCCGAGGCTTTTGCCTTCAACTTCCGAGGCTTTTTGCCTTCAATTTCAGAGTTGTCTTCAACTTCAGAGGCTTCGTCTTCAAAGTTCACATCGTCCAAGGGATAAAGCAATCGTTATCTAGATTGGATTCCTAAAGTTGTACCATTCCCAGAATTCAAATTGTAATCTTTTACAAAGTTTGTATCAATAAAGTTCTTCAACTTTTGTTTTTGCAAACAACCATTTATTTCGGAACGGATAATAACATTCTCCGTCTGTCTTGAAACGGAGAATAACATTCCCAGTAGTAAAACACAATGAAATGTTCATTCTCCGTTTTTATTTAAACAGAGAATGACGTTCTCCGTATCTTTTGAAACGGAGAATGTTATTCTCCTTTTAGTTTGAAAAGGAGAATGAAGATGAGCTTGATGAGAATATGACGAGGTTGGTATGGGCTAAGAAGACTACAGTGATGAGGTTGGTATAGGCTAAGAATTTGCTTTCAAGAGAATATGTAACACCACCAACCTAGCAATGACATTGTAAAATAATAACGTAATTATGTAATGGGCAAGGAACTTCTGTCTTTTATAATGTCTACTCTTGTAGAAGCATGGAAAATACTAAAGAAAATGACTCATACGGCCAGTAAAGATCCATGCGGCTCAGAAAACTCATACGGCTCAGGAAGTCATACGGCATAAGGAGCTATGCGGCCCGAGGCATTCCATACGGCTCAGAAGACACGTGGCCTGATAGTGTTCCCCTCCGACCCATGCTGCATTAATTGCTTTGACGGCTGACCCCTCTGAAAAGTTGACAGCCCTGACACAGAAGCAGGTAATTATGACTCTGTCATAATGATGAATCTCTAGGAAAGAGAAAAGAGATCTCTGACACAAATCCCCCAAGAACCATAAAAATGTCACGTAGCCGTGCCACGTGGGCGTTCGTATGAGGCTCGCTTCTCATGCGGTTCAGAATGAATCCTATGTGGCTCAGGTCAAGGAAGCCTCATGCGGCTCGGGCAAAGAACGTCTCATGCGGTTCAGAGTGAATCTGTCCTATGCGGATCAGGCCAAGAAATCCTCATGCGACTCGAGCGAGGACTTCTCATACGGTTCAAGAGGATCATGTCCATGCGGCTCAGACGGATATTTACCTATGCGGCCCACAAGGATTACTCCCCTGCGGTTCGAGGGCTCGAGTGAGGGCCACTGCCCAGGCAGCCCTGACACGTGGGCTTAACCATATGCGGCTCAAATTCATATGCGGCTCACTCGTCATGCGGTCCAGATCCCTCCAGCAGCTCCTAGGGCACGTGTCCTAAACCGATTAATTCCTCAGATTTGCTGCCATTAAAGATTGGGTCAAATCCCAATAATCTGGGACACGTGGTAGAAGAATAGATCTAATTTATTCGCAGACATCAGAAGATCATTATGAAGAAGATTTATTTCAATCAGCATTAATTGCTAATAGGATTTGGTGTAATCTACACTCGATGGCTCGGATTCGTCACAATCAAAGCTGAACGGCCTGGATTGACCAATCTATGGGTCGCTGCCATCTCCAAGAGCTAATCATTGGCAACCCTAATGATCATATCCCACTCTTATAAATAGCAAGGTGCCATTCCCTTGTAAAAAAAAAGATATATACAATATCAGAGAGAAATACGTATATACAGAGAGACTTCCCCCCATAGTCAGAGAGAGAATACACACAGAGAGAGAGAAGCCAGAAGAGCAACAGAGGAGCAAGAAGAGTATTTCTTCGTCAACGCCAACCATCTTCTCGCAGGAGCCAAGGCTGCATACCGATCGTCCAAGAAGTAAGGCAGGGCTGCCATCGCCTTTCCGAGCCTCTATCGTCACCCTCCAGAATCTAAAATAAACAATTGTACTTAAACTGCTGTACCTAGGTTTTCGTCCCTAGGCTTTCTTTATACAAGCGAGTTTGTAACGTGAAGTAAAAGTCCGATCCTCCGATAATTGTTCTATTCTTTTATATTTCATGGCAAACACGATGGCGACTCTGTTGGGGACTAACTTCTCCACGGCTGAGGAGTTGGTGACACAATCGGATGCAGCCAAGCTTGGCTCCACACAACAAAAGATGGTCGCCCGGTTCGACCAACAGGCGTTCGAAGAAATGCTCTCCGACAAGAGCACTGGCCCGGTCCAGAAGCGAGCCCGCACAAAGAAGGCCCGTAAGGAGTGGAGACCCCGATCCTTCATTCCTACTGAAGCTTTTGCGGAGACACCCTCTGTTGTTCAAGACGGCGAGCAAGATTCCCCTGTGGCCCCACTTCAGATCGTAGACAACTCTGATGTCCCCAAGTTCGGCAGAAGAAAACACTATGATGCTGGACTTGCAGGGGCAAAGAGAAACTCTATGAGATCCGAGCCGCATAAGGGTATCAGCCGCAGGGAGAAAGCTCATGCGGCTACATCCTCCAGCCATATGAAGAAAACTCATGTGGCCATATCTGTCAGCCGCGTAGCTTATGCGGCTACAGTTGCCAACCACACGGATGAAACTCGTACGGCTATGGGAGTCAATCGCTTGCAGAAAAACCATGCGGCCATAATTGCCAACCGCATGTGGCCAGCCTGTACGGTCGTGACTCCTAGCCGTACAAAAATAATTCATCTGACGGCAGAAGACAACCGCATGCAGACAGCCTGTACGGTACCCAACTCTAGCCGCATAGCATCCGTTTCACGCTTCTCTCGATCAGTCTTCTACCGTCTCTCATGCGGTCCTGACCCTGATGGTTCTCTGGATGATAAGCCAGATTCTGTGGTATCCAGCTTGGACTCCTCCTATTACGCACCCACAAGTGCTAAAAGGAGGAAGTCTAGGGCAGCGCGGGCTCATCAGGCCCAGTCAGCTGTCCCAAACTCTGACTATCGGGGTGTCCCGTTGACTATCACACGGGCTTCGGATGGGAAGTTGTATACAACCTCTCGAGTCCAGCCCCCGGCGGCAAACAGACAGAGTGGTTCCTCTGACCTGCGGGAGGCGATCCTCCACAAACGCAAGGAAAGAGAAGGAGTGTCGGCGTGCAAAGAGTCCTCGCTTGAACATCACTGCACCCAAATCATCGTCAACTGCTGCTGCAACAACGCGACAGTGACAGAAGATCGGCCGTCCGTCTTCCAAAGGCTACAGCATCCGAGCTCAGAAGGTGAGGCACCTCCTGTTGTCTCCTGCAATTCCGCTCAAAAGGTCCCCGCCGAAGGGAGAGGGAAAAAGACAAGTATCTCCAGTCCCAAGATATCAACCACTACAGCTAAGAAACTATCGTCTCAATGGTTGTCCTCTACCGGTGTATTCCAACACACCCGTTCAAAGACGAAATCTACCGCGATGGGAAATTCATCATCCACATCGCTGGAGGTTGAGGGAACTGGGGGTAGCACTCCTCCGAACCTCCGCAACAATTCGATGTTCCAAGGAGCCGAGCCCGGTCAAACAACTCTTCCATCAGGTGCAACAGACGCTGATGTCCCCGAGGACATCCGTAACTCTCAAGACGAAGCAAGCTCTGAAGCTGGGGATACCGTTCCCTCCGAGTCCGAGCCCGAAAAGAACATTCCCACCTATCCCGATGACTTCTCGGTGAATGGGTACGACTCGGAGGGCACATCCTCCACCGTTCCTTCCATCCCTCCTCATGTAAGGACGGTTTTCATAACGGACAGCAATCAAGGTGGTTCCAATGATCGCCAGCGCATCGACAATCTCGAAGCCATATTACTTGCTTTAGTCAAGTCTGTAGACGAGATTAAAGCGGTCCTGTCCACTCTACAAGGAGGAATGCCTGGTCAAACAAGCACGGGCCCGCGGTCAATGTAGATTCGAACTCAGCGGCACCAAACCCGGGCAATAATCCTCCCGAAATAATAGCCCCTATCGCGACAGATGAGACCCGAAAAGTAAGGAGAGAGGTCCAGGAGCTCCGAGCCATGTTCCATGCCCGAGAAAATGCTCAAGATCTCAGAATACGGCAACCATACCCTGCTGAATGGAGGGATGTTCCATTCCCACCAAGATATAAGCCGTTCAATATCAACCCGTATGATGGCAAAACCTCAGCAAGTCGGTACATCACTTACTTCGAGGTCACCACCGACCATCTGCCCCATGATGATGCTATCCTCACACGGTTATTCATTGGGGCGTTGGAAGGAGTCGCCTTTGATTGGTACCGCAATCTACCGGACAACTGCATCCACTCCTTCGCTGGCTTCAAACGCTTGTTCTTGGAGAGATTCTATGAGGTAGGGCAGGACGTCACAATGTCCACTCTCATGGACGTAGTCCAAGGGAAGAAGGAGTTGACAAGGAACTACATCGAACGATTCCGCCAGACCGCCATGAAGCTGCCTTCCAAAAATCCAGATTCCTCTTTGATTGAAATTTGCCAAAAGAGACTGCTTCCAACGATCAGTCTCTGGATGGACGAAAGTCAATTCAAAGATTGGAAGGCGTTCATCATCAGCGCCACAAGCGCCGAAGAACGACTGAAGAAGGCTCGCCAACTGGGATTGCACATCTCAGAAGGAGAAAACAAGGGCAAGCGTCCCAACAACGATAATGGGGGTAACCCCTCCAACAATCGGAACAGCAAGGAAAAGCAGGCTATGGTGGCCGACACGGCCCAGAAGCCCGAGTCACAACCAGCAGACAAACAATGGCCTCAAATCACTTACTCTTTCGAAGACGGCCACGTCAAGCCTATCTTGGACATGCTCATACGAGGAGATAGAATTCAGCTTCCTCCACCAAGACGGGAGCCTTGGCCGGCTGATCTGGAGAACCCAAAGTTCTGCCATTACCATCGTTATGTACACCACGCTACACACGACTGCTACCAACTAAAATGGTACATCCAAAACCTCATCGATTCAAACGCTCTGGCCATCGATTTCGAAGAGGTAACCGTGGCGGCCAATATGGTATCCGTACAATTCGGCAGCTTCCCTCCGACGGAGACTCAAGACGGGGTAATCCCCATCCCTCTGGCGATGATAGAGATTACCAATCTTCCACCTCCCCGGGAACAGGCTGCTGGTCTAGTACCTCTCACCACCTCACGAGGGGAGGTCATGTGGGTCCATCCAGACTTGGTGTCAGAAGTAACTCGGCCCATACCATCTCCCACCAACAAAAAGAAGAGTGGAAAAATCAGGACCTGCCACACAATCTCAGCAGACAATGAGGAAGCTACATCCGTCGTCACGCGGTCCGGAGCGTAATCCCAACCTGTGGTTGACAACCCAGCCGAAAATCATCAACCCACTACAACTGATGCTCCAGGACCGGCTCAGCCTTCGACGACCGACAAGCCTAGGCCGAAGGAGACTCACTTCGATAAATCTCTCCGAAAAGACGCAGCCCAAGGGCTAGAGAGGCCCTACAACTTTGACATCTTAGCACAATTGGCTAACACTCCGGCCAAATTGTCACTGTACGAACTCCTAAGGCTCTCCAAGGTCGTTCGTATTGCATTGAGCGAAGCACTCCAAAAGGCCGATGACTATCTGGCTCAATCCAACCTCACCGGGGAGGACTCACCCGTGGATCTCCAAGACAGCGCCTGCACGGGAGCAATGCCCAACATCGTCTTCACTCCGCAAGACATGCTCATCAAAACCAACCTACATGATCGCCCGCTATACTACACGGGATACATCGGCGACGTGAAGGTGGATCGGATGCACATTGATCATGGCTCTTCCATAAGCATTATCCCGAAGGGTCTGCTACATCATCTCTGCATCCCAATGCATTGCCTGACACCTACAAGCACCGCCATCAGCGGTTTTAATTCGGGCAGGAGCTACCCTATTGGAAAGATTCGTCTGAAGTGTCAGATTGGCGATCTCCAATCCGAAGTCACCTGCTACGTCATAGATGCAGACACTTCTTATAACATCCTCTTAGGGCGCCCATGGATACACGATTACATGATTGTACCTTTCACGCTACACCAGTGCTTCAAATATGTCACCAAACACGGCTTCGTGAAGACGAAATTTGCTGATATCGATCCCTTCAAAGGGGTCGAATCCTACTACTCAGACTCCTGCCTATACGAAAAGTCGAAGAGGCACCTTGATGAAGGAGACGTACAAGCTCATACCGAGATAGCTACGGGATCAGAAGGACCCCTAACGATCCGCCTCCAAGCTCACAAACCGGGAAAGTCTGCACCCCTTACTGCCACTCTGCGGAAGGACGCAATCAGCCTCTCGGCGCAAGAAGAGCAGATGATAATCCGGCTGCCAAGGTCCGGCCAAATGCCGAGACCCACAATAGGGCCACTGACAATCAGGCTACCAAGAGTCAGCCAACCACAAGCAGGGAAGCTCAACCCCTCTAACAGGCCAATGACGATACGTCTTCCCAAAAATAATTGTCACCCCGATGCAAGGTCTGACACTTCTAGCGAACTGGCCACTCCTCGCCCCACATCGAATGCCAAACTGGGGGTAGCTAGTCTGCCAACAACTCCACGCTATGCTCCATCAACTAAACCACTGACAATCAAGCTTCCCAGGTCGTCCTCTTAGTCTTCGTTCACACAGGGGGTAGCCGAAGAGGAACCAAAACTAGCCAAGTACGTGGCTGCCCACACTGATGTCCCCTCTGCTGATGATGTAATCCCCTAGAAAAGATACCTTACTTCATCAATAAAGGGTTATCTTTGAACTACATCGAGCTCAATAAGCTATGTACAATGTATGCTATGGAACACGGTATAGACACTCACCTACACACACAAGTGACAAATGTGTACACCGTGATTCGGCTTACTCCAGTAGAAGATGCTTACCGAATAATCGAGGGAGGAGATCATCCGATCATCTTCGGCCGGACGAACAACCTGCATCCCCTCACCATAGAAGAAGCCGATCTCGGGTTAGATGCCGGGAGACTGCCTATGTATCTCTATAGCCCTCAATCCAAATATCTCATACAGAAACAGGGGTATGATCTAGAGACGATGCCAGGATTAAACTACGGCACTGGGCAACGATTACCTTTGAAGCCGCCAGTCCCGACGGGCAAACCACGGAACTACTATAACAAAACTCGATGCGGATTAGGGTATGTAATGCCTACTATGACCCCTGAGAGTTCAGATAAAGAATGCGACTGGCAGTCACATTCAACCGGATCACCAACTTTCGACTCAGATACCAGCATCGGAGATGTGTTCAGACAAGTCATGTCAGTCAATATGGCATTCGTCGACGCCTACGAGGAAGACGAAGACATCCCCGAAATCCTTGAGCTAG
The DNA here is from genome assembly GCA_029216955.1 of Iris pallida. Lineage (NCBI taxonomy): Eukaryota > Viridiplantae > Streptophyta > Magnoliopsida > Asparagales > Iridaceae > Iris > Iris pallida. Next base: position 19,799,826 of record JANAVB010027999.1, on the reverse strand, counting down.
AGCCATGGACCCAGCAATTAGACGCACAATGGAAAAAGCGGTTCGAACTGAGAGAACCTTCCACTGAAGATGAGGTTATACAAGTGGATCTCGGCAGCGAATCTTCTCCAAAACTGCTTTTCATCAGTAAAAGCCTAACAGACGAAGAACAGGAGTCGCTGCTAGAACTTGTCAGAGAGTACATTGATGTGTTCGCCTGGAGCTATGAAGACATGCCAGGGTTAAATCCCGACATCGCTCTTCACAAACTCAACATTCGACCAGATGCGAAGCCAGTCAAGCAACAACAGCGACGCTTCCGTCCAGGCATCATGGACGCGATCGAAGCCGAAGTCAACAAACTGATAGCCAGCGGCTTCATTCGTGAGGAGCAACATCCAGACTGGGTCGCCAACATAGTACCCGTCCTCAAGAAGAATGGGAAGATTCGAATCTGCATCGACTTCCGCAACCTGAACGAGGCGTACCCCAAAGATGAATTCCCCCTTCCTATCACAGACATCATGATCGATAATACCTGCGATTTTGAACGTATGTCGTTCATGGATGGCTTCTCGGGGTACAACCAAATCAAAATGTCTCCTGACGACGAAAAGCATACATCATTCCGAACACCGATTGGCACGTACTGCTACACAGTCATGCCTTTTGGTTTAAAGAATGATGGCGCCACATATCAAAGAGCCACGAGCATCATTTTCAGAGACCACTTACGCAAGACGGTGGAGTGCTATGTTGACGATATAGCCGTTAAGAGCCGTAGCAAGGGAGACCATCTGCAGGATCTAAGGACGGTATTCGACCTAATGCGAGCGCACAATTTGAAAATGAACCCTACGAAGTCCTTTCTGGGCATATCCAACGGGAAGTTCTTGGGCTTCATCATCACTGCACAGGGTATCCATGTAGATCCTGAGAAGACGAAAGCAATCATGGAGATGGGTCCCCCAAAAAATCTTCGCAAACTCAGAGGCCTTCAAGGGAGGCTAGCTTACATCAGAAGGTTCATTTCCAACCTCTCCGGGCGATGCCGACCATTCACGCACCTCATGAAGAAAGGAGTCTCATTCATATGGGACGAGGAATGCCAGCGTGCTTTCGACAGCATCAAAGAATATTTGTCAAATCCTCCAGTTTTAGTAGCCCTGGTTCCTGGAAAGCCATTCCTGCTCTACGTATGAGCAATGGAACACTCCCTCGGGGCTTTGCTGGCACAGAACAACGATGCAGGCCATGAGCAGGCCATATATTACCTCAGCCGAATGATGATTGGGCCAGAGCACCGATACACCACTATGGAGAAGGAATGCCTCGCCCTGGTGTTCGCCATTCAGAAAACGCGACATTATGTCACCGGACAAACGATACATGTGATCTCACGAGTCAACCCTCTTAGGGTCCTCATGACTAAACCAGGGGCACTCAGCTCTTGCCTCGCTACATGGACAATATTGTTGTCTCCTTATCATATGATCTTCGTCCCACAAAAGGCAGTCAAAAGTCAAGCTCTGGCAGACTTTTTAGCAGCCCACCCAGGCTCGGAGTCCTCCAGAATATATGAAGAGATCCCAGACGAGGTCGCCGACTCGCATGCAACCTCTCACGAGGCTATATGGCGAATGTTCTTTGACGGTGCTTCAAGGACCGGACCTAAAGGCAATATAGTCGTCGGAGTCGGGGTAGTGCTGATCTCCCCTTCCGGATTGGTGATTAACCGCGCTTATTCCCTCACCGAGCCCTGCTCTAACAATGTGGCTGAGTACAACGCTCTGGTCATTGGCCTCCAACTTGCAAGAGAGCTGGGGGTAGAATACCTTGAAGCATACGGCGATTCCCAACTAATCATCAATCAGATCCGGGGCTCGTACGAAGTCCGCCACGAAGACATGATCCCTTATCACCAAATAGCGATCGATATCATCTCATCATTTGAGGGGTTCTTCATCGAGCACGTCCCCAGACTCCGAAATATTGCAGCCGATGCCCTAGCTGGTCTTGTCGCTTCCCTAGCAGTTCCGAATTATGATCGTCAATCAGTGGATGTGATAGGCCACGAACTGGTCTGTCCCAAAAATAATGTGCAATTCGTGGCGAGTTATTCCGCACAGACGATCGATGATGCCCTAGATTGGAGACAACCATTCATCGATTTCGTCGTCTACGACATCCTGCCCGAGAACCCAAAGGAAGCCACTTCCATCAGAAGGCGTTCTCTCAGATTCTTCTACGATACAGAGACAAAGATGCTGTATCACCGCTCCTACGACGGATTACAGCTTCGGTGTCTGTCAAACGCAGAAGCCAAAGAAGCAGTACGAGAAGCTCATGACGGTGTCTGCGGGGCCCACCAGCCCGGCCCAAAACTACAAGATCGCCTTCGCCGAATGGGCTACTATTGGCCCACGATGGTGGCAGATGCGATAGATTATGCTAGAAAATACAAAGCTTGCCAAGTTCACGCGGACTTCATTCACCAACCATCTGAATTTCTACATCCGACAGTGGCATCCTGGCCATTCGAAGCATGGGGAATGGATATCATTGGTCCAATCACCCCACCTTCCTTTCGAGGACATCGTTTCATACTTGCGATCACTGATTACTTCTTCAAATGGACGGAAGCTGTCCCACTCGCAGAAGTCAAGACTTCAAACGTGATCAGCTTCCTTAAGCATCACGTCATCTACCGCTTTGGACTGCTCCGAAGGATTATCCATGATAATGGTCCGCAGTTTGCAAGCCACGCATTCTATCGATTTTGCGATAAACACCGTATTCAGAATATCGCTTCGATGCCGTACAACCCGGCAGCAAACGGGTTAGCAGAGGCGTTCAACAAAACAATCATCAAACTCCTCAAGAAGTTAGTCTCCTCCAACAAACGCGACTGGAACGAGAAACTCGGCGAATGCTTATGGGCTTATCGTACCACAGTTCGAACAGCCACTGGGAATACGCCATTCTCCCTAGTGTACGGGAGTGAGGCAGTTCTCCCATTAGAGACTCAAATACCCTCACTCCGCATCGCCCTCACCTATCAATTGACGACGGATGACAACTACCGACATCGACTGCAAGAGTTAGAGGCCTTAGATAAAAAGCGCCTCCTAGCTCAGCAAAGGATCGAGCTGTACCAAGCACGCATCTCAGGAGCCTTCAACAAGAAGGTCAAAATCAGAACATTCCAAGTGGGCGATCTTGTTCTGGCAGTCTGGAGGCCAATGGTCATGACTCACAAGACCGCCGGCAAGTTCCAGCCAAAATGGGAAGGCCCATTTATCATAGAGACAGTATTCTCCAACGGTGCTTACCGCCTCGCTAAGCAAAATGGAGACTTGCTCATGTTGCCCGTCAACGGCAAGTTTCTGAAGAAATATTATATCTAAACAACATCCCAGATTATTGAGCCATGTACCTGCTGGTACCACTGAACTCACCCCATAAATTCCCAGATTATCGAGTCACATACCCGCTGGTACCACTGAACTCACCCCATAAATTCCCAGATTATCGAGTCACGTACCCGCTGGTACCACTGAACTCACCCCATAAATTTCCAGATTTTTGAGTCATGTACCCGCTGGTACCGCTGCACTCACACTCACCATTCTCCAGATTCTCGAGTCATGTACCCGCTGGTACCTCTGAACTCACATTCCGGTCACTCTTCCAGGTAGCAAGTCATGTATGATCATACCTCTGAACTTTCTTCTTGAAGGAGATCCTCCCTCATGATCTAATACCCGCACTCCCAGTGCACAAAAAAGGTAATCGATCCACAAATTTCCAAAACGGCCATGTCCTCATTACCTCTGAGCCGTCCCACTTCTGCCAAAAACAAATCACCCCCTACCTAGAACTTCCATGTCCTCATTACCTCTGAGTCGTTATATGTGCCCTCCTTCATTGAGCCCACTCGTGTCATGTCCTCATTACCTCTGAATGGGAAGGCTCCGTCGAAGAAACCTTCATACTTGCCATGTCCTCATTATCTCTGAGTAAGTATGATGATCCCCTTTCGACCTATTATCTGTACCCACAACCGGAGTACACCAAGGGTAATAGGTCCACAAATGTCCTCTGTTGACCATCAATATCCTCCGTCGAGTTCACTCCTGCTATGTTCTCATTACCTCTGAGTAGGAAGACTCTACATTTAAAAGACCTTCCCACTTGCCATGTCCTCGTTACCTCTGAGCAAGTATGTCAGTTCCCCTTTATCCTATTATCCGTATCCTAAGCCAGGGTACGCCAAGGATAATAGGCCCACAAATATCCTCAGCTAAATTTCTCAGCACAAACCTATCACCTCATCAGGCCCCAGGAGCCCAGCTGCTCTACGGCATTCCTTTTCTCAGTACCAAGAGCACCCATGACCACTTCGCTATGGATGCTTCAGGTACCCTGACCAAAACTTGTTACCTCTACCTAAAACCAAGGTACGCCATGGGTAATAGGTCCACAAATATATTTCCTATGCGGAGGAAAATGTCACCACAATATCACAGGCGCAGCAGGCAATACAAATGAAGGGTAGAATTGAAAGTACTCTTTATTTGAAAGAAAAAAAAGCATTACATATTTCGGGATCATGTCCCCTTCAAAAATAGAGAAAACAGAAACAAAACAAGAAGAAAAGGCCGACTACATTTCAGTATTACTCAATTCTAGGAGGCAGTTTCTTACTGAGGTGGTCCCCCGTTCAATCTGTTGTCGAGCACGACGCTCGGCCTCCTGGCGTAAATGCTCCTTATTGTCCAAGCCCAGGAACGCCTGACAGTCATCTTCCAATTTCTTCAAGGCAATCTCCAGGTCAGTCGAAGCTTGAGTAACCCTGTCAGCCTCCAGAACAATTAGTCCCCTGTCATTACGGGTAGTCTCGAGTTCAGACTCCAAGAAAGTCAATTTCTTCTGAAGCGCAAGGATCTGCTCCCGCGTCTCAGTAATCTCACGAGAAACAGATTCCTCCCGGGCTGTGACATTTTCATTCGCGTAACTCAATTGATCATACCGGCCAGATAAGTCGCTGAGATCCTTCAGTATGGCCGGTCTGGTCCTATCCCGAGCAGCTCTAGTCCTCTCTATAACAGCGATAAGAGAATCCCGCTCCTCGTTTATAACAGCAGACAGATCAGCCTGCCGCAATACTCGAAGCTCGGCCACCAGCTGATCAGCCTCCAATAATTTTGTCTCTAGAAGGGAAGCCACCCCTGCATCACCAGGAAGATCCCTAAGGATATTTACTTGACCCTGGGCACATTGGCGGGCCAAGGTGAAGGAGGTTCCCCTTTCCACAGCGGCCTCGATTCCCCTACTCAAATGACGATAAAAACTGGCAACCACGTCCTGTAACGCGTCATCCAGAACTTCAGCAGAGGATGGCGTCAGGGGAAGCAGGGACGGCAACGTCGAAGGAGTAACGCTAGAACTCGCCACCGGAGGAACGGAGTCCGAGTAGAACGATGCACGAATAGCGGCCAACTCATCTTCCGCCGCCCGGAAAGCTTGGATACTCGATAGGGCAGAAAGGTCGATTCTCGGATCCACCGGAGCAGAGGATGACACAAGGACCATCGTTCCCTGCCCCGATTGCCCCGATGACTGACCCGCTAAACTCGAGCCCCCAGAAGGCCCATCAAGACAAGTCGGACGGTGAAAAGGTACACCCTTCTCCACCAATGCCCCTTCGGTTGGGGTGGTCCCAACAACGTCCGTCCTCGGCACCGGAGGGGTAGGACCTGTATGTCCAGAATAACAATCAATCGACGTAACCCGAAGGACGTGATGATAGAGCAGATAGGCTTTCTCACAGGTCAAGATTCGGCTAATCTTACCAGGGGAGGGGCATGAAGGCTGCAGCTCATCCACAACTGGCGTGGTCCCCTCACCCACGATCCCCGAGTTAAACCCAGTTACGTCCTCTGTCCCTGTCACCTTGAAGGGGGATACAGATTGATCTGCCTCATCTTGAAAAGGAACAGGCTCGCGGGAGTCCCCGTCATCCTGGGTCACCGCCTCGACATCTTGAAGTTCTTCTTCTTCTCCTGACACCTAAAAGAGAGAACGAAGACGGTTAGAATTGAAGCTCGAAGGAAAGAAGGAAGAAGGAATCGAGAACAGTTTTTGTTACCTCTGACGCAGGGTTAACTTCTTCTCTACTTTCTTTTATGGCGAGCGGGCGATGCCTAGTCGCAACCAGCTTCCGGGATCGAGTAACACCGCCAACAGGAGAAAATTGCCTGCTACGTTTCGGAGTAGGACCAGGCGCAACGAGGGACTGATCCCCCAATGTCTCATCTGACGAAACAGGCGGTTGACCCACCTCTGCATCGGCCACTGGAAGGATAGAGTCATCTTTATCATGCTCGTTGCCTTCGTCACCCTCAGCAGCGGAGCCCAAATCTGGTACCTCGGCTCTAGTCTTTCTTTTCTTGGCCCCTTGAGGGCCTTCTTCCAGACCAGTACCAACAATAAAATTGGTACCTGGGTTAAAACCGACCGGGGGTTTGTTCGCTATGACATGATACAAAGCCGTCATATACAAGATCTCCACTGACTCCTTAATAGCAGGGACCGAGAAAATGGTACAAGTATGGAACGAATCATAATATTGCCAAGCTCTGATACCATCAAGAAGGCTGCCTTCATGACCCAGACAAGAACTGGGGCTGTCCAGACAAAGTTGGCTGTATCCAAACTGTCGGGCAAACCTGCTAGGCAGATAAGGCTCCAGAAAGATAGTATTACGATTACGATACACCAGATGTGCAGGACGAATGTTACACAGCCATAGGAGCATCTGGCCATCCAGAAGCTGAGGGGGCACGATATCGTCAATATGTACAGCCTCTATGTCCCTGGCAGTAAAGCGAGGGACGGATATGAAGATATGATACTTATCTGCCCTCGCCAATGCCATCCGGCAAGCCCATATGGTTTCACATTCCCAAGGCTTGTCACGATAGCGGAAGATAAATGCGTCATCATCAGTCACACCGTCTTCAGAGCCTGACCTCATCAAAGACGGGTAATGTATCAGCAGCCACCCCATCAAATAGTGATAGGGCAACTCAGTTCGTTCAAAATCCTTGGTCACGTCGAGAGCAATGACTTTGGATGTGAAGGTACGAAGGCCACGGTGTATGCTGCACACCATGGCCGGGAGGAGAGCTAGCCTGATTCGTAAAACTAACATCACAGCCGGAAGAATGAAATTACGACTAATTCTCACAATAGAACCGACTCCTCCCGAGACTACACAATTTCGTAGCCAGATCATCAAAAATCCCGCCAGAAGCGCTTTCTCGGATAGCTCTTGAGTATCCTGGTAAAAGTAACTGAAAGTGTCAGTCTTGCTTCCTAATCCGTCACTGGTAGTGGCCATTCTCTTAGCCGACAACACCAAGTCCTTAACCGCTTCCCGAGATCAAGGGCGACGAGAGGTGACTCGACCTGAGGCATCTGCCGGGAAGAGATAGTGCACCCAATCCTTGGTATAGGGATCATTCCCTTCCGAGTTACCAACCTTTCGGGTTATTTGATGGCATGTGTTGTAATGGCACAATATCTCCTGGTAAAGAGCCACGAAGCCAGGATACCGTCGTTCCAAATCCTCGAGTTCCTCATTAGTGGGAATATACGCTTCAAACGCTTCGTCCCCCCAAAGAAGCTTGGAGACCGTGTGCATCTCATGGAGTGCGAGTCCCATCTCCCCTACAGGTGTGTAAAAGGTCCCCGTACGGCAATTATACATTTCCAGTAGAGACATAAACAGCTTCTTGTTTATGGACAAGCCATGACTGGTACCTCGGATAGCGTTGTAAAGGCCAATCTCGCACAAAAAGACCTCATACTTCTGCAAGATCCAAGTAGAAAAATTGATCCACGAGGGAATATTGTGTACCCAACCAGGAAACGTCAATCGACCAACGGGATAGGGGCCTTTCCGAGCAAGCTGATTTATAAAAGTATCGGCAGTGGAGAATGTGAAGTTAGGGCCCGCCACATTCAGAAAGAACCTGGGACCAACCCCATCACAGAACAACTAGTATGCACTTTGCCGGCAGTCACGGACTTCAGATTATTATTATAATGGATGTTCCCCACAAACATCCCACTTCTGGTAGGGGTTAAAGTCTCCCCCATCTTTCGGTCCAATGGGAGCATATTGAACCAAGATAATGGGAAGTGTCACTCCATCTGGGGGATGCGGATCGCCATCCCGTTAGAAACAAAACTCCAATCCTCCGACACCTCCAGAACATGATCATTCTCTACGGTCAAGGCGTCTCTAAAAAAGAATGCAGGCTTCAAATACTCCCCTTCAAATTTCCCGGAGTTCATCATAGCATTAAGAAAGTGGAAAGACTGATTCTTGATGGCATTCAATCTAGCCATAGGCTCATCGCTCAGAAATTGGTCCGTCATATACTGAACAATATGGTCGTATCTATAGCCGAGGGCAGCTTATGCGCTACCCACCAAGAGTTCTCCAGCAGCGTTAACCGGCAGACTCACTGAAGAACAGACAGAGAAAAGTAAGTTAAACGGAGGAATAAAAAAGAGCTGATCGGGTGCTTTCAAACTCCAGGCGGCTCAAGAAAACATCCATGTGGCCCCATGAAGCTCTCATAAGTCTTATGCGGCTCCAAAAAGCCTTATGCGGCTCAAGCCCAGAGGAACGCTTACGCGGCTCCGTACAATAAAAGTCCATACGGTTTCGCGTCACTTATGCGACTTTGCCGATAAGGTGCGTAGACAGACACGGCGGTTTTCTTATGCGGCTCGCAGCTCAGCCGTAGGACGAACATGCAATTTACAAAGGCTCGTACATAAAGTATGCGACGTAGCCATGGCAGTTGGGATTCTCTAACTCATACATTATCCTTACCAGTAATGGGAGGGCGAACGTCAGGATGAACATCAGGAACGACAACCTGCGGAGTATCAGTCACAGCCGAGGTGGAAGTGGAGGCCACCTTCTTGCCCTTTGCTGCCACGGTCTTCTTGGGAGCCATTAGTTATCGAAGAAAGGAATGGCAATCAAGATAGGGAAGGTCTGAGGAAGAAGAAAGAAAATAAAGAAGCCTTCTCTCTCTTCAAAACTCCTCCTATTTATAGGAAGACGGGAGGAGGAGGACACGTGGGCCAATGACCGACTCATGAAGAACGAAACCGACTCCTTGGGTTTCGTCTCCAAGATTCACCCAAGGTGTCAAATCTGAAAGATTTAATGAGCTGACCCTTGGGATTCCCCCTACAAAGACGGCGCTGAAATGAATTTGAAGCAATTAAAGACCCGCACACGTGGCGAGAAGCTATACGGCTGAACAGTCCCCTGCGGCTGAACAATCCATGCGGCCAGGACTTCTATGCGGTCAGGATTTCATATGCGGCTAGAAGAACACAGCCATTCTTCTTATTCAAAGTATTTCAATTTTACAAATTGAAAACTTTGAAGGGGGTCTTGTAGAAGCATGGAAAATACTAAAAAAATGACTCATACATCCAGGAAAGATCCATGCGGCTCAGAAAACTCATACGGCTCAGGAAGTCATGCGGCATAAGGAGCTATGCGGCCCGAGGCATTCCATATGGCTCAGAAGACACGTGGCCTGATAGTGTTCCCCTCCGACCCATGCTGCATTAATTGCTTTGACGGCTGACCCCTCTGAAAAGTTGACAGCCATGACACGGAAGCAGGTAATTATGACTCTGTCATAATGATGAATCTCTAGGAAAGAGAAAAGAGATCTCTGACACAAATCTCCCGAGCGCCATAAAAATGCCACGTAGCCTTGTCACATGGGCGTTCGTATGCGGCTCGCTTCTCATGCGGTTCAGAATGAATCCTATGCGGCTCATGTCAAGGAAGCCTCATGCGGCTCGGGCAAAGAACGTCTCATGTGGTTTAGAGTGAATCTGTCCTATGCGTCTCAGGCCAAGAAAGCCTCATATGACTCGAGCGAGGACTTCTCATACGGTTCAAGAGGATCATGTCCATGTAGCTCAGGCGGATATGTACCTATGCGGCCCACAAGGATTACTCCCCTGTGGTTCGAGGGCTCGAGTGAGGGCCACTGCCCAGGCAGCCCTGACACGTGGGCTTAACCATATGCGGCTCAAATTCATATGCGGCTCACTCGTCATGCGGTCTAGATCCCCCCAGCAGCTCCTAGGGCACGTGTCCTAAACCGATTAATTCCTCAGATTTGCTGCCATTAAAGATTGGGCCAAATCCCAATAATCTGGGACACGTGGCAGAAGAATAGATCGAATTTATTCGCAGACATCAGAAGATCATTATGAAGAAGATTTATTCCAATCAGCATTAATTGCTAATGGGATTTGGTGTAATCTACACTCGATGGCTCGGATTCGTCACAATCAAAGCTGAACGGCCTGGATTGACCAATCTATGGGTTGCCGCCATCTCTAAGAGCTAATTATTGGCAACCCTAATGATCACATCCCACTATTATAAATAGCAAGGTGCCATTCCCTTATAAAAAAAGATATATACAATATCAGAGAGAAATACGTATATACAGAAAGACTTCCCCCCATAGTCAGAGAGAGAATACACACAGAGAGAGAGAGAAGCCAGAAGAGCAACAGAGGAGCAAGAAGAGCATTTCTTCGTCAACGCCAACCATCTTCTCTCAGGAGCCAAGGCTGCATACCGATCGTCCAAGGAGTAAGACAGGGCTGCCATCGCCTTCCCGAGCCTCTATCGTCACCCCCAGAATCTAAAATAAACAATTGTACTTAGACTACTGTACCTAGGTTTTTGTCCCTAGACTTTCTTTGTACAAGCGAGTTTGTAACGTGAAGTAAAAGTCCGGTCCTCCGATAATTGTTCTGTTCTTTTATATTTCATGGCAAACAACTCTGCTCTATTTTTTATAATAAAATTATTTTTGAGTTACATTTACATTATGAAAACCATGAAAATTTTAACTTTTATTTACATATGAAATTCTAAACTACTACATAAAATCCTACTATCAAGAAAAAAGTTGAATGTGAGCTGCGTGCGGGCATCGCAGAGCAATGGAACTCCTTGAGGCAAAGGAATTCCTTGAGGCAAATTACTTCATCGTGCATCGTCAGAGCAATGGAACTCCCTGAAAAAAGAAACTTCGTGCATAGTCAGAGCAATGGAACTCCATGAACAAAGGAACTCCGTGCATAGTCAGAGCGAATCAAAGTGCGAGCGCTTCGATAGAGTGTGGGTTGGCAATCAACCCAAACCCTGCGGCTCTTCCAGTAACCAACAGAAAAGAGTCTTACCAAGTTGGGGGATCGGTAGAGTGCATCTGCAGGATAAAGAATGATGCCTTTGCAAGGTGCTCTGCATCAAAGAATTCCTTTGCAAGGTCCTTTGCTCTCAAGGAATTCCTTTGCTTCTGTTCCTGTGTCCCAAGGAATTCATCTTGCTCTTGCTCTGACGATGCATTATGAAGTGATTTGCCTCAAGGAGTCATCCAAAGGTTCCTATGCTCTGACAAAACACGATGAAGTAATTTGCCTCAAGAAATTCCTTTGCCTCAAGGAGTTCCATTCCTCTGACGATGCACAATAAAGTGAATTCAGTTCATCGTGCATCGTCAGAGCAATGGAACGCCTTGAGACAAAGGAATTTCTTGAGCCAAATCACTTTATCGTGCATCATCAGAGCATAGAAACCGTTGGATGATACCTTGAGGTAAATTACTTTATCGTGCATCGTTCGAGCAAAGGAACTCACTGAGGCAAAGGAATTCCTTGAGGCAGAGCACCGTGCAAAGGCATCCTTCTTCATCCTGGAGATTCACTCTACCGATCCCCCACCTTGGCAAGACTCTTTCCTTGAGGCAAAGGACCTGCAAAGGAATTCACTTCATATTGCATTCTTCCGAACAATGGAACGCCCTGAGGAAAAGGAATTCCTTTAGGCAAATCACTTCATCGAGCATCGTCGGACCAATAGAACACGTCGAACAAAGGAACTCATTGCGACAAAGGAACACCATACATAGTCCGAGCGAATCAATGTGCGGGCGCTTAGACAGAGCGTGGGTTGACAATAAATCCAAACCCAGGCACATCTCAGTCTTCTGAAGGACTTCAGCACCAAAGCTTCTTCAAACGAGGAGATCGACACCAAGACGAAAGCGTCTTGCCAAGGCGAGGGATCGGTAGAGTCCATCTCCACAAGAAAAGCAAAGTGAGACGAGAACAAACTCTCCCTACACTACTACCATTTATAGGCAAGGAACAACTCGGACTCATACGCCAAGTGGCAGCCACTTCGAATTCAATTCAATTAATTTCCATCAATACCAATGCATCTGCCCCTTCTCAAGTAAAGCTAAGTAAGACTAGAACAAGCTCTCCCAACTACTGCCATTTATATGCCATTAATACCAATGAATCTGTCCCTTCGAATTCTGCCAACTTTGAAGAGGGTTTCAATTTTAGAGAGAAACTTTGATACAGTAGGGGTATCAAAGTTTTGATACCCCCTATGTATGACATGTGGGCCCTCTCAAAATTTATGTATATATATATATGTTTACATGTTTTACAAAACAGGAGGGGCCCACATGTCATACATAGGGGTATCAAAACTTTGATACCCCCTACTGTATCAAAGTTTTTTCCTTAATTTTACTTAACTTTTAAAGAGAGAATCTTTGATACAGTAGGGGGTATCAAAGTTTTGATACCCCCTATGTATGACATGTGGGCCCTCTTAAAATTTATGTGTATATATATATGTGTACATATTTTACAAAGCAGGAAGGGCCCACATGTCATACATAGGGGGTATCAAAACTTTGATACCCCCTAATGTATCAAAGTTTTTTCCTTTTAAATGGGCCCCATACATAACTTACAAAAAAAGTATAAATAAAACAAAATTTTGTTATAGTCAATATTTGAACCAATGACCTCTTAAATACAAGTCTAGCATTGTAACCATGACACCACAATAGCATTCTCCGTGTTTTATTAAACGGAGAATAGCATTCTCCGTTTTGAATTACACGAAGAATAGCATTCTCAGTGTCAAAACGATTGAGGATTATATTCGTCGTTTAATTTGGAACGGAGAACGGCATTCTCCGTTTAATTTGAAACGAAGAATAACATTCCCAGTGTTAAAAACACATTAGAATGTTCATTCTCCGTTTTAATTTGAAACGGAGAATGATATTCTCCGTGTCATTTGAAACAGAGAATAATATTCTCCGTTTTGAACTGCACGGAGAACATATTTTTTCTATTTTTGATATTCTCCGTTTTGAACTTGAAATTTGATATTGTCCATTTTTATCTAATTGTCTTCTCAAACTTTTGCATTGGAGAACATATTTTTATCTAATTGTCTCGTGTGAATGACATCTTGCCATATAGGAAAGACATTGTCTTAAGTCAACGACGTTTTATTTTATTTCATTTGCTCTTTGTCGCTATTTCGTTTTCGTACTTTACAATTACGAAAATCGTGACCCAATTTTTTACAAACTCTACAAGTTCTAGGCTTCGGGATAGGCTGACTTTCTGTAGGCTGGCTTGATTTCCCTTGAGAAGGCCTTCCTTTTGTTACTACCTGATTTGGCTCTTTTAAAGCTTCATGCACTCCATGAACTACATCAGCTACCATTTGTTCTTCTTCACCAATATCGGTCACCATTTCTTTTGACTCCATCAGAACAGACGACATCAACTCCGTTCCTCTCTCTTGAATTTTTTTGATTTTTTACAATAGTATGTAAACAGATTAACTTGTTCATTAATACCACCATACCTTCTGCTCTCAACAATGTCTGGGTGGATGAATCTTCTTTCTGAGCCAGGTCCGGAGAGATAACTCTCTTTGCAATCCTTGAGCCAACGAGATTTTATCAAGTTCTTTGGAATATCTCCAATTTGCAATCTCTTCATTGCTGAAAAAAATATGCCTACAAGGAATCACCTTAGTCTCCATCCACAAGCATTCAAAATTTATGATGTTGTCGGCCGGATCAAATGTAACCTTCCGGTTGACACTGTTTGGCGACATATACTTTTGTATAGTGCAAACTTCTGCCTCTCTTATGATATGATGATGGAGAACAGTATATGCATCAGAACGTGTGATTTCCTTCCTTACCTCTATAAACACCATTTTAGTGTAAATTGCGGCAAATTTATCTTCTATTACGGCCATGCTAGTTTGATTCACAACTGGTGTTGAGAGTTTATCAGTGACATGCTTACTCATCTGGCCGTAACGTAAGGCCACTAAACCGAAGTCACAATTTTGAAGGACCTTCCATAGTGGCAGCTTCTCATTCAAAAATCTTTTCAGAAATACGTTCATAGATTCACATCTATTTATTGCAGTAGAACCTCCAAAGAAATGCCCACGTAGGAATGTGTCCGCCCATCGCTGCCTCGTTCTGTACAATACAGTGGTCCACTCATTATTCTCTGCATTATAATCCGTTAGCATCTGCTGCCAACGGTTTTCAAATTCTTCGACTGAATAGTACATGTTTAGAAAACATGGACAGTAACTAAAGTTGTAATATTGTAACAACAACATACTTCAAAGTAAAGTAGCAAGTGTGCGATATACCTTTTAATCATAAGACTCAATTTATTGTGAAAACCCTCTCGGTGTACATGTTTGGCAGTATTGTTTAGGATATGCCATGAGCACGTTCGATGAACTACACTGGGCATTAAATTCTCAATTGCTTTATTCATGGATCTGCAACCATTTGTGAGAACTGTCACTGGTAATTTGCCATTCATACACTCTTGGAATTTTTTTAGAACCCAAGAATATGTCTCTACAGTCTCATTATGGATTATTGCAAACCCAAACACACAAGTTATTGCACGATTGTTTGTACCCACTAGAACCACCAACGGCATTTGACTTCTATTTATTTTATATGTAGAGTCAAATGCTAGTGAATCTCCAAATAATTCGTAATCGAATCGACATGCACCGTCAGCCCAAAAGAGATGGGTCAATCTGGAATCTTCGTCTACCTTGTACGCATAGAAGAAATTTGGGTCAATGCCCTCCCTAGATTGAAGAAATGTAAGTGTTGTGTTAGCATCAACATCGTCTAGTGCTCTACTATCTTGAGCTAGAGCGTTGTATAAATCCTTTTTCGTCCATCTAACCTTATCCCAGCCACCTTTCTTGTGGACAATTACATTCCATATCGCTCTAGTCCCCAGCCCTGATTGCTTCATATTCTTCCAACTCTGCGGGTGATATCTTATGATGGGATCTCAAAAAAACTGATTCATAATCATTCGCTAGGCTATGGTTGTGATGTACATAAAATTTTTTGATGGCCCACATCTTTGTAGAATCGATGTACCCAATACAAAAAATTGCTTTACAGCCACTTCTGCTTTCTCTTCTTGGCTCACGAACCCTGTTAGGAGCTTCCTTGTATTTCTTGTGTCTGAATCCCGCATTCGAATAATACCAACTACGGACCATCACCATCCTAGACTTGTTTTTTTTACCTCGTTCTTTCTAATACTGAAACCATATGCTTTTGAATATATCCGGTAGAATGTCTCTGCTTCTTCAATAGAGTTGAACTGTAGGCCAACAATATCTTCTTCTAAGAGATGTTTTGGATCTTTGTTAATGTTGGCGGACTGCAATATTTTTTTCATCGTCGCTGCATTGAAATCCAATGGAGATTCACCATCGTCCCTAAGAACAGAATAAAATAAAATAAATATGAGAAATAAATATAAAAATATAATACATTTCTTAAATCCATTAGAAAGAGTGATGCGAAATAATATTTTGTTGTTTGCGTTGATGTCGTCGTCATCGTTATGATGCATTCTTCCGGTGTTTTCTTCATCTTATTCTTTACTGTCTCCTAAGTTAACAGCTTCCAAACTTTGCTCATCGTCCAAATCATCTGACACTCCTCTTGAAAGGAAGCTTTCGTCACCAACTAAATCTTCCACACGACGATCAGTTTCTCCATATGACGTCGACATTGAAGAAAATAGAGTGTGTTAGAAACCAGCAGAAGAAACGAAGGACAAGAAACAATACAAGAAGAAAAAGTAATGCTATATTCGTACCTCCAAATTGTCCCTCTAATATATAGCCCTCCCATCTGATGTGGCATGTTAAATAATAGTGTGTGTCATCTGACATGACTGATAACATGGCAAATTTTAATCCAAAAAGTTAACTACCCAATTTTCTCCATTATAGCTTAACGTTAATATCAATGTTAATTTAATGTTAATATTAATTTATGTTAATATTAATGTTAATGTTAATGTTAATATTAATATTATTGTTAATGTTAACGATAATATTAATATTAATATTAATGTTAATATTAATATTAACTTTAATGTTAATTATTATTTTTAGTTTTATTTTAAAAAATTTGCCACATCAGCTGCCAGATCAACATATCACGTCAGCTGCCACGTAAGGATGGACAGTTTGAAAGTGTAATTTGGAGGTACAAAAAGCATTATTCAGAAAGAAACAACTTCCAGCAAGACAACAACACAACATTTTCGTCTTCCTTGTAACTCCGCCACGTGGCCCTCTTTTGATGGCTCATGAAAAATTTTGACTGATTCTAGGAGCAAGCATAATTTTAAGGAAACAACTTCCAACAACACAACTTTCTCGTCTTCTGGGTACATGTATTATTAAATTGTGTAGCTAATAACGCATGAGGAAGCATGCAACAGCGTTCTCTACGTGGCCCTCTTCTGTAGGATAACGCATGCAGCAGCATTTAATGCTACGAAACCCTATTGTCTTGTTATGTTTGTGTATCCTATGTGGCATGAGGCAGAAGACAATATCTTGCATAGGCGGTAATTCATTATATTCATAAATGACACTAAGTTTAAAAAGTCATCTCCAATGCAAAAAAGTATTGAGAAGACAATACAAAGTAATTTTTTAAAACTTCCAAGACAACTTTTACTCTTCTAATGATATGGTATCAGGGTTTATTATTAAATTGTGTAGGATAACGCATGCAGCATCATTTAATGCTACGGGATCTGTTGTGTAAGGAACACAACCTGTGAGAGAGAACCCGAGAGAGAGAGAAAGAGAGTGTGTGGAAGATGGGATAAAGAGGAAGGATCGAGCTCGACTAGATTTTAAACTTAAAATTCAATTTTTGGTTTTCATTACTAATAACTAGTTCGCACGTACGAGTTTAGACGAACACTAACCGAGCCCCGAGCAACGTGACATCAGCTAGCTAGGTTTCTAATATCGTGGCATTCCTGTTAATTTAAAATTTACAATATTATTGAAACTAATATTAATACTAAAATTTAAAATAGTTTTTGATTTAACATTTACTTCAAACTAGTTAAAGTTAAAATTACATTCTTTTTTATTTAAAATATAATTGGACCTACAATTAATATTTACATTCGCTTGTCCCCTAGTTTAAGTCGTATTTCACTGCTTCTTGCTTAAGTCTATGCACCCAAAGAACTTGATTGTTCAAGTCGAACGCGTGCACAACACGTTCTCTCGATGCAAGGCTTGACGTAGCTCTTGCTTGTCAAGTCGTTGCACGAACACATTAGAAAAGAGTTTTGTTGGGCTATCGAAGTATAGCAAGCACCGTCCCGTGTCACGTGCATTTTTTAAGCAGTGAAAGGGTGTGAAGCCCACTGGCAATGTCAAGCTATCACGGACTATAGCTGGGTTAGACGACGACCCTTTTGCGGCGGGCTGAATCGGTCCCTTGGCCTAGGAATGGATTGGTTGAAGGAGCAATACACAAGAATAGACTTCCATATTGGCAGGATTATTTTTGGTATTGCCGGTGAGGCAGATTTTTATTTTCGGTGAGGCAGAGTTTTCACCATCGACTTGATTCCAGGGACGGTACCAGAATCGGAGAGAGTCTACAGGATTGCACCTTCAAAGTTGGAAATCTTGTACAAGATGATTGAAGAACTCGGAACCAAAAGATTCATTCGTGCTAGTAGATCGTCTTGGGGAGCACCGATGCTTCTAGTGAAGAAGAAGGATGGTACGTCAAGATTATATGTTGATTATCGTACATTGATGACTTATTTGATCAGCTCAAGGGAGCGATTGTATTCTCGAATATTGACTTACGGTCATGAGGGTACCATCATATCAGAGTCAGAGAGTAAGTCATCCCGAAGACATCATTCAGATCTAGGTATGGACATTAGGATTTCCTTGTTATGCCATTTGGAGCGACCAGTGTGCCAGCCGTATTCATGGACCCCATGAATCGTATTTTCATGCACTATTTGGATCAGTTCGTGATAGTGTTCAAAGACGACATCTTAGTCTATAGCTGTAGTGCCCCGTCCCTATATCGTGCCCCGTACTCCATCCACGGGGTGCGCGAGAAAGGAACACTGTCGTTATTGATTCGGTCGGGACCGATAGGTCGGGATCGATTGACTCGATCGAACGGGAATGGCTGAATTAAGATCCATTCTCTCGCCTGAAGTAAACTCAAGGTGAGTGGCTGACCCTTCTCTTCTCGACCCCCTTCATAGGTAAATCGATAATGTTATTGCGAATGAAAGGATAAATGCAAAGGCACAAACACGGGAAAGGGATTGAGTTTTCAAAGATAATGTAGGCTATGTCTTAATAATTAAAAGGAAAATATGTCTTCGCACGGTTATGGACAACTTGTCGACAAGGCGGTAGTTTCCTCGAGCAGCAACCCGGGGCCACGGGACCGTTTCAGCCTAGAAGAAAATAGGGTATAGTCATGTATAAGGTTTCAGCACAGGTTAAGCGGAGACTTGTATCGGAGCTAGCTACTTGCATTGAAAGGACCCCGATTAACAAAGCTATACGTCCAGGATATCTTGTGATGCCAGTAACGTCGAAGAGGGACGAGGCGAAGGAGGTCAGTCACTCGCCTTAGACTTGCTTCAAGCGAGCGACTGGTTGGCTGCGCTGACGTCGCCTACGCGATCACCTGCAACCCACTGAATATGGGACTTGGTTCCAGAGAAGCCATTCCATAACGTGGAATGGATCTTAATTCAACCGTTTCCGTTCGATCGACCCGGCCGATTCTGACCTATCGGTCCCAACCAAATTGGCAGTGACATTGTTCCTTTCTCGTGCACCCTGTCACGACCCGCACCCGGAGTAAGGGCATGAGTGCGTGATAGCGTCCCAGCCTACACCGCAAAAACGACATAGAATATTGTCTAGTTCTACTATCTAACAACAGTTATAGTATCAAAATCTGTCGAGAACGGTCAACTCCGATTGGAGGACAAGCAATGACAATATAATATACTCAATCACAAACTCTAAGAAATATAGATGATACTGAAAGATAAAGACAACAAGATATGAAATATCATCCAAAAGATCCAACACAGAAATAATACAAGTCTAGAGTCAACAATCTTAATACAATACTAAAATAATATTAGAATCTATGAATCGAATCGATACAAAGGATAAGTCCCATTTGAGAAAGTGCTGATTTTAGTTGATCTTGTGTGCAAACTATGCTTTTACGCTTAACGATAAGAGGTCGACATTTTGCCTTATTCAGTAAAGTGTCCGCAAAACCAAATTGTCGCCTTACAACGGAGTGTGGCATGGGCGCGGTAGGCCAAATCAACCGAGTAGTTAAAAGGAGGGAATTGTGTATGGTATTTATGGTGCACATCATTAGGATGGGTTACGACCGTCCAGTGTTATGATAAGCTATGATATCAGTAAGTTTGGGATCCTTCAGATATTGGGCTAGCAACCCGTATCGAAGCGATCATAGTCTTACACATAAGGATGCCAAAGATGCATTACGGTGCGAAACACCGTGACCTTCATATAGATAGGGCCGGTGGGCTGAGATTAGCGCTGGGTGCAGGTGCAGGGCCTGCCACCCTAATGCATATGTTTATGTTGACGGTTGGTTGGTTGAGTGAAATGATATGATTTCTTATGTAAAGTTCCAACCTTGTAGGCTAGGCGAAATGGGACATAGATGAACATGATCACTATGTTTATGTTAAGATTATGTCTAACTGTATCTGCCGCAGGGACACGGTAGTGGACAAGTTCAGGATATGTTCGGCTCGAGGCGGGGCTCGGCTTGGATGTGCCAAGGCATGGAGTCCTTAACGTTCAAGAGAAGCTACCGTATTGGCGTTCCGACTTGCGACATGGAGATGTTCAGCCGAAGACTACTTGTTGGCTATAAAGAGGCATAATTTATGGAATAATGTACTCCTTTGTGAGCTAGAGAGATCATGAGCGTTGTAGCCAATTGGCATGTTAAGTTGGACTATTCAGAGCCACTGTAACCTTCAGTTCATTATCAATAAAAGGGATTCTTGTTGTATACTACGTTTTCCTTCTGCTGCTTATATTATCAATTTGAGCTATAAACACTATTGAGAATCTGTTATCTTGCCTTGCATGAGCGTAACTCTAGGCTCGTGCGGCATCACGCCCCAGCGAGGACGATGATTCGGGTGAAAACTTGATAATGATAAAGACGGTAACTTGGTCGACAATCGTAAGTATCGAGGTATGATCGGGAAAATTTAACAGTAGCATTAATATTAAATCAACATTGGCTTTTCTGTTAATTTAAAATTTACAATATAATTAAAACTAATATTACGAAAATGCTATTTGCTCCTAAAAAATTTGGGTGATACCATCTTCCATTATGTGGCATATGACATGGTTGCTAATATGACAGCTGACAATGGCAAAATTTAATAATAAAATTAATATTAAAATTAACATTAATAGTAAATAAATAATTTAATATTAAATTAACATTAATTAATATTAACATTAATATTAACATTAATATTAATATTAACATTAACATTAGCATTAACATTAATATTAATATTAATATTGACATTAACATTAACATTAACATTAACATTAACATTAACATTAAAAAAATTTGAGTAATTAATTTTTGGGGTTAAAATTTGCCATGTCAGCTGTTCTGTCATCTGCCATGTCAGATGTCACATAATGGAGATGGCATCACCCAAATATATTGGGAGCCCAAACGACTAATTGCTAATATTAATACAGTGGCATTACCGTTATTTTCCAATAGATTTGTGCCTTGTTCGGTCACACCCCTCCACGAGCGGGTTATACCCCCTAAACGAGGGGTTAAATAGCCTTTTCCAAGAAGAGAACCCATCCAACTAGAGAGAAACAAAGGAGAGAAGAAGAAGAACAGTCACAATGGAGAGGAGCAAGAGCAAGATCAACTACAGCGGATGGGCCGTCATCCCTACCGAGAGTCTCTCGATGATACTGGTACTGTCGAGGATGCCAGCAGACGAGGTAATGTGCAACGTGGCCCCAGTTTGCCGTTCGTGGTGGAAGGTGCTCAATGGTCCCTTAGACTATTGGTCTAACGTCGACTTGGTACAGTGGTGCCGGAGGACCCAGCAAACTGCTGAGATTAGTTTGACCGTAAAGAAGATCGTGGCTCGTAGTGGGGGATATCTAGGGTCCTTCTCCGTGTACAAGCTCGACGAAGCAGCCTTCTATTTTGCATGTTTAAGGCCAGTACAAAATTTTATTTGGTCTTATTCTAATACTTTATTTTTTCTATTACAAAATTTTATGTATACTTTTATTAATTTCTATTGATGTTTTTCTATTTTTATAATACAGTGGAAAATTTCTAAGGGTGTTGCGCATTCCGAAGTGCGACGTGAGTGATGAAACTTTCGTGAGACACTTGGAGTTTCTTCCGGTGCTGGAAGAACTCGACATTAGCTACTGCCTCTATATCACGTCGAATGGAATATTTTCCACCGGAAAGTATTGCCACCGTCTGGTCAAGCTGAGTAGGAACATGCCCCCTGCAGATTTTATGCTCAGGAACCGATTCGTGCTGGACACGGAAAACGAGACAGAGGGAAAGGCCGTGGCTGATTCGATGCCGCGTCTCGAGCACCTACATATGGGATTCGGCATGTTCAATGGAGACACGCTGCGATCTATCATATGCAACTGCAAGGGTCTTCGCGTGCTCGACATACGTGGGTGCTTCAACATGTACTTCGACGACGAACTCTGAAAAAAAATTATTTAATACAGACGTTTAAACGACCCTTTGATGATGTAATCCCAGTCCCAGGGGAACCTGGATACGAGATATATAATGATTTAGATATCATCAATCATTCCTGGGGTGAATGGTGAAAACATTAGTATGCATGCATGCATGCATTTCTTTATATTTTTCACTAGTCTACATATAAGATATTTTTTATGAGTTCGATTCTCCATTTTGATAAAATTTTACTTTTGTCAATAATTTTTTACATGATTAATTTTTTATAAATAAAATGGACTGTGATATAATGACGCCTAAGACGGCTCACTTCTGAGATTTCGACATCTTCCAACACAGATTTTACCATTAATACAACATCTCAGTGTAATCATATCCAAGAGATTTCGACATTTTCCAACACAGATTTTACCTTATTCAAAATAAATTCTGGCGGTGCAAATTTCACTCATATTAGTGGTATCAGTGCCATTCACCATAATTAATGGTGATCGATACGAAAATATTGGTTTTTTTTCACAACCCTTTAAAATCTATTTATACAGCCAAACTAATTCATTTTCATCAGCCTTCAAAACCAATTTATATAGATTCAAAACAAAACTAAACAGCCAAACTATTTAAAATTCACAACCCTACAGAACAGTCTCAAATGTACCATTCTCCATCCTAAATGTACCATTCTCCGTCTTATATGTACCATTCTCCGTCCTACATGTATCATTCTCCATCCTATATCTGTCCTAAATGTACCATTCTTCGTCCTAAATGTACTATTCTCCGCCATATATGTACCAATCTCCGTCCTACATGTATCATTCTCCGTCCCTATATTTATCATTCTTCGTCCTAAATGTACCAATCACCATCCTAAATATACCATTCTTCGTCCTAAATGTACTATTCTTCGTGTTAGAGGAACGGAGAATGGCCATTAACAGTCCCAAAAATTGTTTCATACTAAGTTAAAAGCATATAATAGCACCCAAAAAATGTTAACAATAGAAAAATTCTACAGAACCCAAACACCAGACTCGAACCTAGGCCTTCCATGTAAAAGCCTAACAGCACAACCAACTAAGCTTGGAATAAGACATCAATAATGCTAAGTCTACTACCAAATGCTTACAACACTCTTACAACCTTCACCCGTTGCTGACATGTGAGCCATGGCCCACATGTCAGCAATGGGTGAAGGTTGTAAGAGTGTTGTAAGCTTTTGGTTGTAACTGTAGCATTATATCCCCAACTTCCAATAAGGAATAAGAAATTAAATATCCCTAACTTCCAATAAGGAATAAGAAGAGTCGGTTAGGAACGTGTATATATATACATAGGGGTCCCCATTCATCTAAGTAGGTTGCACATTTAACATGGCTCCAAAAAGATCATCTGGTTGGGAACCATTGCCAGATTCTTCTTCCAGTCGTCGCCGAGCCTCTCCGCATGGAGCACCCTATGCGCCGCCTCCGGCCCATGACTGGCTGGCAGCGGCTGCGGACTTCCTGACCTCCTGCGGGTTGTAACTGGAGGTCATCGCTCGACCTCTTCATCCGGTGCCCAACTTTGACCTGTTGACGATCACTCCGGAGGAACAGGAATTCTCTGGAGAAGAGGGAAGCGTTTTGTCGCCTGTGCCATAGGGCGGGTGTGCGCACCCTGCAGGACTTTGCGGAGATCCTCCGCGAGGCCAGTACAGGGTAGACCTTTTATTTTTTTTGTTTTTTTTCATTTTTTACAGTTTTTTGTCCTCCTCTTGTATACTTCGCCGGAGAATGTTCCGGCGACGAAGCTGGGATTTAATGAAATATAATATTTTGTTAACTCAATTTGGTTTTGGCTACAATCAAACTTTTACAACCTTCTTACAACTTACACCCATTTGCTAAGTATAGCATTGCTCTTTATCTATTTTTTAATTAACAAATCTTGTTACGTCAAATCCTTATATCAGCGACGATATCCCCATCAATGACTTGTTACGTTATAGAATTGATTATGCTGCCAGCGTCAATCTTGCCGTCAAATCCATCTTAAATATGATTACAAAGTAAAATATAGGACAACTTTGAGTGTTACAATTTTACTCTTTTCAAGTACATAGTCTTCTTATTTTCAAAATTTTAAGTCAAATATTCGAAAAATGAAAATATTGAGATTAAACTTCACATTCTTAAATATGTTATCAAAATTTTTTAAATAAACATGTTTCCACCACGTTTTTTCTGCCAAATTTTTAATAATTTATATGGAACACGTGGATTTATACTAGTGATAATAGTTATAAATTTAATTTTGGAAAGTAGTTTTTAAAATTAGGGTCTTAAAATCCCAAAGATTTATGTAGTGATTTCACATGGATATATACTAGTAATAATAGTAATAAATTTAATTTTGGAAAGTAGTTTTTTAAATTTAATAGTAATAAATTCGACCGTCTTATACTAGTAATAATAGTAATAAATTTAATTTAAGATTCAAAACTATTATAATTTTTTCCACTTCCCAAGGTCATATAAGACGGTCGAATTTTCCCTCTTCTTCTCTCAAACCCTCTTCCTTCTTCCAAACCCTCTTCTAATCAAAATGCCGCCGAAGAAACAACGACCGTCGCCGAAGGAGAAGAATCCACAAAGGGATGCGATACAGGCCCGAAGGGCAGAACTTGCAAGGACGGCAAAAATTAAGATTATGGTCGCTAGGACAGAGGCCGAAAGGGCAGCGGCGGAAGCAGCGGCGGCGGCAGCGACGATGAAAACGGAGGCGACAGCCAAACCACGTGCAAAAAAGGCTAAAAAAACTCATTGCTCGACAAAGACCGAAAAATCTATCTTCGATACAGAGTCGTCGAAAGACTCAACTAATGAAGATCGAAGGCGTACTCAAGCGAAGGCTAAGGTGGCAACAGATACAGAATCATCAGCGTACTCTGAGGATTTTGAATCCTCATCAGAAGAGAAAAATGAAGAGGAAGAGCAATCATCAAATAAGTCCCAGGCTGGAGAGAAGGTAAAAAAATTTAAAGACTCTAAATCTAAGAAGATTTACATTAAATATTTCAAGAAAAAGACTGTTATGCCTGAAAGATCAATTAAGATGGATGATGTCGAAGATGAAGCTTTCCTGGATATATTAAAATTCTATCAATTGGAGAAACTGAACAAATCATGTCTTGAGAAAATCTCCCAAACAATAGTAAGAGAATTTTACTCAAATCTTCCGGCTGAAATTAAAGAAAAAGAAGAGGATCAACAACTGGTGTTTCTGAGAGGGAAACTGATTAGGGTAAATGCTACTGTCATCAACGAATTTTATGGATTTGATCCAGTTTCTGAGTTTGGTATGAAAGATATTGGTAATGTTTCCATGATGGATACAATTCATGAGATTACAGGTGTATCAATGGGTGCCAAGACCCCTCAAAATGTATACAAAGATCAATAAAAACTTTGTATAAATTTTTGTATGCCTACGTATCTCAAACACTCAACCCTACTGGACATGAGTTTTCCAGCCATCCCGAGAGAGTAAAATTTCTTTATTATATAGGAAAGAAAAAAAAGATGGTTATAGGTTCCTACATGTTCAGTAGAATAATGCATCTCATGGAAAAACCAACTGCAAGGACAGCTCTCTCTTTCGGAGGATTTGTATGCTCGATGGTTAATAAACATTTTGTCCCAAGCTTAGCAGGGGATGTTTATATTAAAAACAAAGGTCCCATGAGAAAACTAACCTTCACTCGAATGTTTGGAAAACGGACAGCAGCTGCAAGCAAACCATCAACATCTGGAAAACCATCAACTTATGAAATCAAAAACACTAAGGACAGGGTTGATGATCTATACAATTTTGTTGCTGCAAACTTTGAGAATGTCTTCAAAGGGATGAAGACTATATCCGACAACCAGAAATTGATTCTGGATAAGATTAACCAGATAGAGGTTGAATTTGCTGACCAATAATAAGATTTTCCTTCCCTCGTGAAGAAGGTAAATGGGACTAGCCCAAACTCTTATGTAAAAATACACACTGTGCACATTGACACTTTAATGCTAGCCATCACTTTGATACTTCTATTTATGTTTCTGGATGTCATTTCTATATATACAGTGAGTCCATACTGACTATAATTTTTCTTAATCCGTCCCTCAAGGTGTTGGTAAAGGATATTTTGAGAAAGAAGAAGAAAAAAAAAAAGAAACAAGAAGAAGAAGATGGAGATGGCTATGAAGATTCATCTTTTGAGTTTTAAATCTTTTATTTCAATTTGGAAGTAATATTTGACTTGTAATATGGTTCTGAATATTTGTTGGTCATGGCGGTCAAACTAAATTTTGTATTTGAAATATTGTAAGACTAAACTTTTTGCTTGTACTAAGTGCATAGTTCATAATTTGTTTGAAAATGTAATATGGTCTTGAATTTAGAGTAGGTCTGATATTTATTTGGATTATTGTATTGTAAATTATGCAGGTTCTATGTTGAATTACTAACGTGGATTGGACAGATTACTGTAACGTGAATTATGCAGTTTATTAGACTTGGAATGAATTATACTTAATTTGATTATGATTTTTTGGTTGAAGCATTTATTTGATTGGCAGTTGGCCTTCATAGATGATATTGATATTTTGGTATATTCCTTTGATTTACAGATGCCCATCACAGATTTCATGAGTCCTGGGTGCATTCCTAGGGTTTACAGATGGCCTCATTACGGATGCAAACTTTATTTGATTGTAATGTGTTTTACTTTCTGTAAAAAATTATTATATCGATGCCATCAGTAAACCCTAGGAATATATATATATATATATATATATATATATATATATATATATCCCCAAAATATATATATATATATATATATATATATATATATATATATATATATATATATTTTGGGGATATATATATATATATATATATATATATATATATATATATAATATATATATCATGGTTGCATACTTATCTTTGCATCAAAGTACGTACTTTTTATATATATCATCAAAATAAATAGAGGAGCAAAAATGAGGAAAGCATCCCAGATTACTTACATTCACCCGAAGTCCACCATCCTAATTTCTAATTACATTTTTGCTATATATCAACAACACTTATTTAAGAGTACACCCAAAACAAAACAAAAAAGAGTTGGGGGCTAGCTTCGGTCTAGACAAGAGGCCCTCCCTTGAAGTACTCGGTGAACGCCAAGGCCACCAGGCCGAGCATGGCGAACCTCCCGTTCAACATCTCGGCATCGGCAGTCATGAGCCCCCGGGACTTGGACTGCACGCTTATGCCCTTGAAGAGAGGGATCAGCGACGCTGCAGAGAACACGGCACCGGCCAGTACGAACCACCCAAGGCCACCGTTCGCCAGCTGCATCGCCAAGTCATCCCCCCTCGCCAGCTCCACAGCCAAGGCAGACACGAACCCGAGCATGGCCAGACGGCCGTTGATCCTCTCCGGTGCGGGGCCGCTGAATGCTAGCAAGTCGGAGAAGCTGGTGCTGACCTGCATCAGTTTGTAATTCGTACATAGAAAGCAGCAGTTAGCTACTTGTATATATAAGTAAGTGTTGATGAATATGTTGGACTGGTGATAAAAGTTTACTTTGGGTGACTGCTGCTTTTGTGTAGGAGTCTTTGGAGGCTGCTCCTGCACACAGCAAAGATAAAGAATCAATCATATGGTTACTTAAAGGTGAGATGATCATATCATATGTACTGTCGTCGTCGTTGTCGTCGTCGTCGGTGGAATGTAAGAAAGTTAATCTTCATCAACAACAGTTAGTTATTATAAATAGATAGAGATCTATGTCCATCCGTACCTCTGCTTGACACCGAATGCGCATGCCAGCGGAACGGCGGCTCGGCAACAAGCAAACAGAAGGAAGCCTCGCCGGAGAGCGGCTCTCAAAGGCGCCTCGCAGCGGGGAGCAAGAAACACATGATTGTAGTGTGGCTGAGGCTGCCATTAATTGCAAATGGAATGAGAACAGAAGAGAGGAGTGAAGTTTTGACGATCGAGGAAGATATTGATCTCTTAGTGAGTTGTTTGCATTGCTGTGGGCTGCATGCCAACTTTATAGAAGCGGATCGTGAGCAATTGGAGCTGGTGGATTGCCGGAGTGCACGTAGGCCTTGCTTGATGGTGTGGTCCACGTACGCAGAGAGAGATCGGACGTGGACCGGAGCAATGTCACATGAACTTGAAACGCGACGTGGACCTGGAAGGGACCAGCTGCAATGCAATTTGGGAATGGGCGGACGCATGGAGGGGTCTCTTTGGATTCTAGCTTGTTATTTTGTCTTCTTAATATTGTGTGCTTTTTTAGGGTTTGGGAGTCTAGCCACGTGGGCCTAGTCGACATGTTAAATCTCCCTCTGAAAATACTTCGAATTTTCAACATCTAAAAGAACAATGTTATAGCCACCAGGAACGGCTTTAACGATTTATTCATAATATTCCCTTCATTTTTTCTAAATGAAATCACTTCCAATAACCCAAAAAATCAGTTTTTAAAACTTGAAGTTTCTCCGATACGAAATCCGTCCCGACAAACCGGACAACTTGGTCTTGAACCGATTGCATAGAAAGGTGCATACGGACTTCGTGCATGAGTGGGCTCTAACAGAATTCTAATTGATTGCATGTGCGCGACGAACTCGACCCGTTTTCGTTGAAAATCACTATATCTGTATTTTTGCAAAATTGATGATTACTTTGTGTATGCTCCTCAACTTGCGACGAAAATTGCATCATGGGATTCGCAGCGTTGTGCTGGTCCTGTGAGTCAAATTTGGTCCGATTCTGAGACTGTTGGCCAGATCACCGTTTCGTGGGCCCACGATCCGTTTCAAATGGGCATTTTATGATTAGATCATTGAAATTCAAAACTGGGCATGTCATTGAGTTCGTATCGAAAAGCTGGAGTGGTAAACATATAGTTTGTTGACTTTAGAGACCCTTAGGTTTGGTATGCTTTTCGATGCAAAGCGGGTCCAATGACAGATATCGTTTTGACCCGAAATTAACCGCTTTGTCCCTGTATCCAAATTGGACTTATGGATAGTATGTCTTAGATGTTTCTCTTATTTCGGAAACGTTGGTGATGTTTATTTTAGCATCCTATATTACTTGAATGTTTATAAACTGACAGTTTCTTTCTCTGGTTCTCCCACCGTTTCTTTCCTTCAAGTCTGCATACGTAGCTAGAATTGGTCATCGTGGACATGTCATTTATTGTCGGTCGTAGTATGAAATTAAGTGGACTCTTGGTAATTGAAATGTGAGAGTTTATGGTATTCGATTGGGCTTTCTTGGGATTTTATTTGAAGATTCATGCATTTTGTTTGACATTAGTGATTTTTTTAATTGTCCATGCTTCCTAGGACAATAATGTTCCTCTGAAGTTTAGACAAAGATTTTTTATGTATCTTTTCAGCTTACGGGCACGAATGTTATCCCATTTTGTATTTCTTTGTCAAAGATTGTTGTTTCTACTGTTTATTAAAGGATTTGCTACATGAACTGAGAGTAGCTCACTAGAATGAATGACAGATACTTCATCAGCACAAGCGAGGAGAGGGAGATTATACAAGGCATTCCATGAGTAGGTTGCATGTAACTAGGGATAACTATAGGCAGACACAGTTGGATAAGTACACGAGTTACGAGAATGTTTCCTACTTCTGGGGAGCGTATTGATAAGGTGCAACTTGTTCTGCCATATTTCAATGTTCTCTTTTATGTGCTGATTGTGATTGTTGCTCTATTTAGGAGTGCAAGCAAATGGAAAAGGGTGGAAAATACTATGTTTAGGTATAATACAAGATTGGTGAAGCCTATATTTCCTCATTTTTCAGGTTGGTAAAGTTCTCTCTGGTGTTAGATAAAATTGAATGTACAATGTTTTTTGTGATATAGATATTTTCCAAAAGAAATTGTTCTTCTGCGTTGATGCCATATATTATTTCAGTTCTTAATTTGGAGCATAAGGGTTTATCATGCTAGGTAATTTTTTCACGATAAATTTTTCTTTCCAAATATACCTTTACCTAACTTTACCAAATATACATATATTATTTCAGTTCATAACTGTTAGCAGCAAACTATCAACGTCAAGCACTAGTTCAGAGAAACAGTACAAGCTAAGAAGCATTCAAAATCTTCTAGTAAGTCAGATACATTTGTCCTTATGCACACACCTGGTTCCACTTGCCTATATACATCCTTACAGTGTTGATCACAAAAGTTGTCATGTGGAAGACTGGTGCACACACACACTAGCACAAGACAAAATAGAGTTTGCAAGTGACCATGGGGTACAATTTGAAAAATAAAGTTTTGCAATCTTTTGTGAAGAAAAAAGGTATTGAGCACAATTCTATTTCTCCTCGAAAGCCTCAATGAAATGGGGTTGTTAAGAGAAGAAAGATGGCTAGGACAATGGCCAATGAATATGATTTTACAAAAATATTTGTGGGCAGAGGCAATGTTAGGCAATTAACATGAAGCTATATTGGAATCAAGTTCTTCTTCCTATTTTGTACAAAATCCCCCATGAACTTTGGAAAATATAAAACCCAAAGTGGACATTTTGAGTTTTTGGTGCAAGTGCTTTGTATTGAATACTAAAAAGAAATTGCAAATTTTGAATCTAAAAGTACAAAGGTATCTTTCTTGGATACTTTTCAACTAGCATTGCATTTATAGTTTACAATTTTTGGACACAAGTCGTAGAAGAATCTACGCATATCAAATTAGATGTGAGTTTGCCTAGAACTAAATCTAGATTAGTTAATGATCAGATGTTGATATTATTAAATTGAACAAAAAGGACGAGTAAAACAAATGATGTACTTAATGATACTCCCAAACCTATTGTAGATGAACCATCACGAGCTCCCTGGCTCCCCGGCTTTAACAACCAACCTGAGAAGTCCTAGCATGCTCCCCGGCTCTATGATTCCCCCTAACAAGCAACAACCACACCAAATCCAATCAAATCAAGATCCAAACAACAACCTAAAAATAAACAAGTTCGAAGAGTTCTAGGGTTTCCTCACAATCATTAAATTCTGAAAGTGCCATTAGCCTCATGTCGTAGGAGATGCCTCGTCGCTCTCGAAGTCCGTCGGATTGAGCTCTTCCTCCTCATCATCATTCTTCACATCGAAAGCGTCCTCTCCATAATCGCTCCCCACCTCCTCCTCCCCTTCCTCCTCAGCCTCTTTCGGATTATCATGGCCGTTGTCGAGCTCGTCAACATAGATAAAATACAGCCGTGTAAATAATGTAAAACTTTCAAATTTCAAGCAAATAATCTAGGACAAAATAACATGCATCACTACAAAAAAGTGGCCTTTTGGGACAACCAAAAACCGTTCTAAAAAGAGCTTTTACCGTCCTAAATATTATTTGGGACCACATTTGGGACGGAATCAAACAGTGCTATTAGGGTGGCATGGCAAAAGCTTAAGGGACGAATTTTGCCGTCTTAATTAATATTAAAGGACAGAAAATATAACTGTCTCAAAAGGTTGTGAAACTCTATTTTTGTGTGACGGTTGCTTTTATCGTCCCAAAATTAGGTATTTGTAACGGATGTAGTCCGTCCTAATAGTTTAGGCGAATGTCCCAAAAGATATAGTTCACTTTTACTACAATACAACATATTTGTCCCAAAAAATAGACCAGTTGTTTCAGTTCTGTTGTTCTAGTTATGCATACAAAATATATATTCAAAAAATTATAACAATTGATCCAGTTCTCATAAAGCTATTCCTGCTATGCATACAAAATATATATTCAAAAAATTATAACAATTGATCCAGTTCTCATAAAGCTATTCCTGCTATGCATACAAAACACACACTCAAAATAAAATAATAACAGTACCAGTTGTCATATATAAGGCCATATCACATTGTCACACAAAGTGTCTTACAAAATGAGCAATATCAATAGGCCATATCACTTGCAGGCCATCACATTGTTTACAGGCCATCACATTATTTACAGGGCATATCACACACAATGTCTTACAAAATGATCATTGTTTACATGCCATATCTACATTGTAATCTCCATCGTTTACGAAAACACAGTCCAAAACTCTTCACATCAGTAAGAGTTATCTACCAAAATGAACCCAAAGCGATCCCAAAATGATTTTTCACCCATTCAAACATATAATTCTACCCATTCATTTGAAGGACTTGTAAAACAAAGAGAAAAACAGAAGAAAAAACTTAGCAGTAGGAGAAAAAACCAACAGAATAGAAGAAAAACCAAGTAAGCCAAAAGGACGAAATTCAAAGTGATGTTATAACAAAAGAGAACCAAGTAACAGAAGAAGAAACTTTGTAGCAGAAGAAAAAAAGCAAGTAACAGAAGAAAAAACCAATCAGTATTCAAAGTGATGTTATAACAAAGGATCATATTGACATAAAACAAAATGTTGCAATCAAGAAACCAATTGACCGTATAAAATAATTGAAATAGAAAAAAACAAAATGTTACAGTGTTCATAATGTCGGTATTGAGTACATCAATGTGTCAATGAAGATGATGAATGCTAAAAACATCAAGAAATAGAGAATGAAACAATAACAGAAGAAAAACCATATCACAGAAAGTGAAACACTAACCATATCACAGAAAGTAAAAAAACCAAGTAACAGAAGAAGAAACTTAGTAGCAGAAGGGAAAAAAAAAGTAACAGAAGAAAAACCAATAGAAGAAATAACCAAGCCAAAAAGAACAGTAGAGTGATAAGTTAAAGCTAGAGTTGGCAAATTACCTGAAAATATTTGAGGCTGATGTATCGGTTGTTCGAGGAAGGATCAAAGCATTCGTGAACATGGCTGTAATTTGCTCCTTCAGCTAAGCGCTAAGCTCATTCTTCACATTATCAAGCTCCTTCTTGTGTCGAGCCTCTTGCGCATCATGCTCAGTTTTAAGATTGTTCTTCACCATCAAAAGCTCTTGCCTATGTCGAACCTCTTGTTCATAATGCTCAGTTTTTAGATCATTCTTCACTATCTCAAGCTCTTGCTATGTTGAGCTTCTTGCACATCTCGCTCTCTTCTTAATGCCTCAGCCTCTTCTCGTAATTTATCTGCATCTTTTTGCAATTGTTCAATTTCAGCATTCATTTTTTCAGATTCTGTCGATGTTGAAGATGTACATTTAATATGGGGACTTATACCTAATCCTCGGCCTAATACTCGACTGTGTCCATCTTGTCCAACCACTTCCTTGTACACCTTATTCAGTTGCTCTTCGTTATCTCTTTCTTCCATAGGTAGTTCTTCAATTCGTCTTTCTAACATTTTCTATAACATGCAATGAGACTTGTTTTAGTTTTCTCTAATTTATAATTGACATTTATTTAATATGCATGATAAAGTATATTTATATACCTCATTACCGGCCGCCCCGTCTTCTTCATTATAATTGCCACCTTTTCCTCGAGTGGCTCTCCATATGTTTACAAGCTCGACGGGCTTGTTTTCCAACATCCTCCGATGTGTTTGTGCATGTTCCAAACATAATAATAAAAATTATACACTATCGACTAGAAAGATGTGAGAATTATTTTATTATAAAAAATATTATACAAACCTTTCGCTTTATCTCTGGAAATGATCTTCTTCCAGTTCTAGGGAGGGCACAAAGCTTTCCTCGATTAACTTGGTTTATCTCCGAAACTTTCTAAAAATTAGTTGAACATTATATACTAAATTGAAATCAATTGTTCACCACTAGTATAAATATGGATCAAGTTATTTGTTAACTGAATCATACCTTTATGTCACCCAAATTCCAATACGCCACTAGTGTTGGCCATTGACTGGGCTCCACACGGGGTGGTACATTTGCTAGACGCTCTGCATCGGTCTCAAATTTTTTATAAAAGTCCTTCACACGGTGCTTGAAGGCCTTCCATGAAATTCCTATTTTGTAAAACAGATAGCTTTAAAGCCATCAGGTGCGTTTGTGTTTTCCTAAGTAAAACAATAGTGAAAGCATGGTGTCAGCGATCTGTAAAATAAAATAAAATGGGCTATTACAACTATATGAAAACATGGTATCAATAATGCTTAAATTCGTCAATGATCCATCCAAAGAAGCATTATAAGCATGCATATACTTGTTCTATACACAACTTTCTTGATGCTATATATAGTTTGTATGAGAGAGAGAGACAAAGGGACAAAGAGTTACCTTCATAGATGACCAGATCATTTCGAGAGTTGTCACGACCCGCACCCGTTATAAGGGCACGTGTACGTGACAACGCCCAGCCCTCACCGTAAAAACGGCATGGAACGCTGTAGGTTTTTTACTCTAACAACAGTTTATATATATATCAAAAACCTGTCAAGAATATGGTCAACTCCGAACGGAGGACAAGCAATGAATATATATGAGTGCTCAATCACAATCTAAGATAATAAAGTAAAGACTGAAAGATAAAGACAACAAGACGATAAAATAATAACCTGTCAAGTCCAAACACAAATAATATACAAGTCCAAGTCTCTAATACAATCCATAATAATAACAGTCTCAAAAGTAGCTGGAGACAAGGTCCAGTACAAAGACCTACTCTAACTAAGCAATAGGTAAAGTCTCGTCAGGCGGAGCTAAACCCTACTGGACCAAGGTCTCCAAGTCTATGCCCACTACGTCATCCGGACCGTAGTAGGTATAGTAATCCCCCTCATCAGC